>JARHVA010002357.1:1585000-2185000 GCA_037957365.1 Torreya grandis
CCCCTAACTAGTTTACCCCTGTGTGGAGTCATTACCAATAAATCCACATGTATCCAATCTATTCTTACGCATAGTTGAAAAAAATCCACCATTTTGGGTGAATCGGTGTTGATTCACCTATGATCAACATCAATTCTCTCGATCAACATCGATCCATAAATACTCAGCTTACCTTTACTTTTTGGACTCAAAAACTAAGAGCCTCAAATTAATGTTATAATTCTTAGAGATTTTGTGATGTTCCTAAAAACACTGTTGGATTTTCATTACATTCAAATTGTATCCTCTATGAATCCTAAGAAACTACCTTCGTCTATGGAAGAACTTCATTCTACTCCCAATTGATTGAAGACAGGTGATCGTATTTCATTTTATCATTCTCTATCAATTATTATTATATTATATATTTATTTAATCATTTAAATATCATTAGAATCCATATTTATCTATTTATTAACCTCTGATAGTGATTTTGTCTTATCTAAATCTTTATTTTATTAAACACAGTCACAAAGAGAATTAACATCGATTCATTTTGAATCAAAACTAATTCTACTGATCGACACCGATCCTATCAAGATCAACATTGATCTACTATGATTAATTCATAGGATCTGAGACCTTAATCCTAAGCCCTTATCTACAATCCTTTGATAATTACTATTATTTGCACATAGACTTTTACATGTAGATGACTCTACCTAGTTTAGTAAATGACATAGATAGTACCATTGATCTCCTCATAGTTTTCAAACCCTTGTTTATGGATCAGAGTGACATAGCCTTTAAGATATACCTCTGTACAATCATTTATTCACCCTCTTATGAAGCCACTAAAGACTAATTAGCTATCATACAAGATGATGTAGATTTCACTTCAACTTCTTGGGAGAAATATTTCATTCAAATTGATAGCCTATTTGAGGACTGAATTTTAATCAACATTGTTATCATATCATTTATCTATTGTAATTTTATATAATTTTTATTCACTTAATTGCAGAAATAATGGAATAACATCCTTATAAAGAAGTGTACCACTTCTTGGAACTGATCTCATATCAGGCAGTCCATTGAATTATCTATTAATCCATTTTTTGTCAAGTATTTACATGTGTGCAGGTTAGTCTTCCTAGTCAAAAAAGATCTCTCACTATTATTACTATATTCCAAATGATGTGCAATTCCTTTAAATCCATAGGTATTCCCCATAAACCCTATTTTTATTCAAGTTTTTAGTAAGTAATATTTAATTCAAAAGAAAATGAAAACTACTTAAACATTTTAGCACACTTGATAGGACCCCTAAGGTCTCACTTTTTCTTGTTAAAAGTTTAATTTGAATTTATCTATCTTTTTACCCCTTTCTTTTATTTGTTTAATTCATTCGAAGAAAATCTAAAATTGTATTTTTCCTTTTTAAAAGGTTAAATAATCTGCATCCATTTTGCTTTCTTAAGTTGATTCATATAGAATAATTTAGGTAATGAATTTATAATAATCATCAATCTTATCACACATGGACTAAATCACATTCACAAAAAACTCATCAAAAC
Source organism: Torreya grandis (assembly GCA_037957365.1). Lineage (NCBI taxonomy): Eukaryota > Viridiplantae > Streptophyta > Pinopsida > Cupressales > Taxaceae > Torreya > Torreya grandis. The sequence continues at coordinate 1,586,557 of JARHVA010002357.1, forward strand.
ATTTGACATACATGAATTGATTAAGATTTAATCACCTAGTGGTAACCTTCTTCTCGATGATCCCACTTAGATTTCACCACTAAGGGGAGAACCAACTTAGTGCTTTGGCTGAGTATCAACTCTGGTCTTTTGATATATTCTGGCTAAGCACCTAACACCCTTACATTATAGTGTGTGAAGTGAAGGGGTAGGCCCTAATACCAGGCCAAGTATTGATATAAATATAGAAATCCTTCAGAGCCTAAACAAAACATGAGACCATCCTTAGATTAACACTTCTTAGGACCCTTGATATCCTTATTTTTTATTTTATTACACTTTAAAGTTAAAAAGTAAAAAAAATGTAGGAACATCTTTAGAATGTACATATTTTCATCTTCACTAAATATGATATAATAAAAAAGAATCTTTTGCATGCCTTTTTGGTGATTCTTACTTTTTCCTTTTTATTGCTACATGGTTTTGACATGATAACAGTCTCAAAAGAAAATTGAACCCCCATATTCATCTTTATCCATGGAGAATTCTCCTAGCCCTCCTACTTCTCCTGAGTCCAAGGGGGAAGGAAACCCTTGGTATTATACCCAAGGTGATCCTAAATTTGCCACTATACTAGATAATACTCCCATAGCACTTAAACATTATTTTAGTTCCCAATACATACATATCCCTCTTTTTCTCCATACATAGTTCTCTAGAAACCCCTATGACATGACTTTAGAGGAAGGAAAAGGGTTTACCACTGTTATGGTATCTTCTAACAATAATCCTCCTACTAGTTTTGATACCACTACTACACAACCCTTAGACAACCCACCTTTGGTGATGTCTAGTGCTCCATCACCAACCACTACCCAAACTCAAAATTTAATGTTCTTCAACCTATAACTACTCATCCTATTAATACACTACTATAGAACCTAGTCATTTTAGTTCTAAAAACCCTTCCACCAATTCAAACTAGTGTATCCTTAGGTACCAAAATGCAGCCATTACAATAGGCCCTTATAAGTCATCTACCTCAATAATATGTTCCCTTCACCACCTAATACATATCATCTACCCAAGCTATTGAGTTTATGTATATCCATTTACAATCTCCATAGTATATGGTGGCTTGCCAACCCATTGTGACCTCATCAATCAGTTATCCCTTAACTTAGGATTTTTTCATGTAGTTACCAACGTACCAACTCCCATAATAGAATGTTGTGGGAGGAATCCCTCAAACAACACTCAACCTAATCTCATGAGCATCTTTATGAATGGGATGGATAATTTAGAAGTCTCTACCTTGGGGTAGAATAACATGCTTACCTAGGAGCAAATTTTTTAATGATCTTATCAACCCAATGGTTCTTATTAGGCCTTATCCTCCATAGTGGGAACTTCTAAAGTTTATAAAGTTATAGAATAAGGAAGATCCACAACATCACCTTTGAGTATTTAGACATACTTCTTACCTTATAGCACATGATGATGCACTTTTTCTTAAGATATTCCCTATGTCATTATCTAGCCTTTCTTTAGATTAGTATAACTCAATCCCACAACATTCCCTCTTTTCATTTTGGTAGCTAGCTCAAATATTCCTAGAATAATTTTTTATCAATATAACAAGAAAATTTACAATTAATGACCTTTATGCCATCTAATGGTTTGATGATAAATATATCACTGACTTTGTTTCTAGATGGAGAAGTCTAATCAATCAACTCACCTTCTCTCTACCATAACCTGAATTAATTGAGTTATTCATGAGAGAGAGTTCTAAATACATCTCATCGACATTATGGGTATAATATTTTAAAACCTTTGATTAGGCCTTTTTAATGGCCTATAAACTTGAAATTAGAGCCCTAAAAGAAGGGAATGTTAAATTTTGAAATAAAAACTTTAAATCTGATCCCTCTAAAGGGACTAATAATAACAATAATAAAACCAAAAGAGCTACCAATGTCATAGTTATAAAGTTAGCACCACAAAAAACTAAAAACCAATCTAAGCCCTCCACCTTTCAGACATAATCTCAGAAGCCATTGACATGTTTTCCTCCATGAAAATATAGCCCTTTAGGAGAATATTATGCATTTATTTTAGATAAACTCTTAAAGGCATCTCTTCAAGCTCCCTCTAATAAGACCTCTTGATGATTCTCATCTTAAACCAAGTTGGTTTAGGGAAAATGACTTCTATAATTTTCATCATGTAATAGGCCATGATGTTAGTAGATGTCATTATTTCAAGGGATTAATACAAACTCTTATAGATCAAGGAGAGTTGCAATTAGATAATCCTAATACACCTGCAAACTAATCTATAAATATATTTAGACAGCCTGTTAGGAACCCATGCTACCCCTTCTCTTTACTTTATTAGTATATTAGTTGGTATGGATGCATATGTTTTCTAAGTCATCTTAAGATAATTTTGTTTTATCCCACATTCATGGGAAGTAGTAGTTTCTTAGATTAGACTTAGTATATAAGTAAGTGTTGAGGCTAATGAAGGTATCCATGAATTTATTGTATTGAGCTTGCTCTAAGGAGGTTTCCCCCTCAAAGTGGACTGTGATCAATATAATCTTTTCATTATTTTTGTGAATTATATAAATCTATTATTTTGTACATTTTCATTAATTGGTTGCAGGAGGATCCTCTCATCTAGTATCAAAGTGCTTTCTAGAGCTATTTATTTTTTAGAAAGTCTAAACTCTATTCTATTATATAATTTATTTAATTATTTTTCTCAAAAAGTTTTAATTTTATTCTACTACATAATTCATTTAAGTATTTTTATATATTATAATAATCTATTTTAGATCAGGGCAAAAACCTATCCACATAACTATGGGAAGTACTTGGTTGAAATATCTAAAAATCATTATAAGGAGTACCACATGAACCCCAAAGTAGCTGGCTCATTGAGAAGACCAACCAATGAAATAGGCAATGGCCTCTTTCTGATTGAGTAGTTCTCACCCATGAGAAAAACTAAGAGTTGTCACTTAAGAGTAAATTTATGGCCAAATTTTTTCTAGAGAGTGGTACTCACTTAGATGGCATTGGTGTCAAAAGAGATATCTTTAAAACCTTAAGTAACCATTAAAACTTGGGGCCCATTTCTATCAGTTTTAGAATATTTCTAGTAGACTATCCAAAATTCAATCAATAGAGTATTAGAAGACTCTTAGAGGACTTGCATTTAGACAATTGATAGAAACTAGAAACCAAAAAATCTTCATCCTATCAATTTCAAAAAACTATCAATAGAGTATCATATGACTCTCAAAGGACTTATGACTAAACATTTGACAAAAAATTAAAACTAGAAACCATGGGTAATTTTTTTTTTTTTTTTTCATTTTTTTCCATATCTCTCCATCTGTAGCCCCGTTGGTCCTAAAAATTTATCAAGACACCTAAAATTCTATTCTCCACATTTTATTCCTTGAGGTCCCATATCTTGATTCCACTCCTAATTTCCACAAATCTCAATTTTCCCTTTTTTGGGTTTACCATAACTTCTATTTTTGTCCATTTGCCTCAAATTTTTTCCATAGTGTTCATCTTCTTTGTACATCTTTGATAAATTTTCTAGTTTTTCCATTTTCACTTCTAAAATTGCCCTCACCTTCATCAATCATACTCCCACTTTGAATTTTTTCTAGTAAAAGTACATTTACCCCTTCTGATTTCACCCAAAATAAAAAATTTCCTTACTAAACATGTCTTAAGTCTAGTTTTCCCACCCATTTCAAAAAAAAAATCTCTTATTCTGGTCATGGTAGTAACCTGAACAGTAGCAAAAAAATATGGAGGATGAAATTGCCACCCTCAAGACCCAAATAAAATATCTTGATGAAAAAAAATTTAGCCTCAATCTTCAACATACCACTTTGAACAATAGACGGCATCTAGAGTCCTCCTTAGACACTGATTTTTCTTCTTCCAACAATTTTTGTGGGTCAAAGCTTGATTTTTCTTGATTCAATGGTTCAAATTTGACTGGATGGATTTATCAAGTAGAATAATATTTTAGTTTGCATAATAATTTTAATTCCAATAAGTTCCCACTTGCATCCTTTCACTTGGAACATGAATCTTTTCAATGGTATAATTGGTATACCAAGGCTCATGATAAGCCCATATAGACTAATTTTGCACCCTCATTTTGTAATGATTTGGCTTGAGTGATTTTGATGACTTCACTAGAGTACTCACTAAAATTTTCCAAATAGGAACCATGAGATAATATCAAACAAAATTTAAAAAACTATCCAATCACACAGAGGGATTGTCTGATGAATATTTTAGGAGTTGCTTTATCAGTGGACTAAAAAATGTAATTTTGATATGAAGCTAATATGTTCTAACCTGACACAATGATGGAAGCCTTAGGGTTGGATAAGTTGGTAGAATACAAGATCACAACTTAACAATGATTCAAATCCAATTTTTCTTAATTCATAAATATAACTCTATAATGATCTCAAACAATGCCAGCCCCTAGAACCACTCTTATCAAGCATTTGAATGAAGTAGAGATGTGAGCACATAGATAAAAAGGACTATGTTATAATTATGATGACAAATTCACTCAAGGAAATTGATGTGTTGATAAAATTCTCTACCTATTAGATGTGGAATCTCCACCTAAAATTGAAATTTTGGAAGATGCTCAAGATACAATATATGATCCGTAAGAAGCTTCATCGATTATGAAACTTGCTTCTTAAGAAGATTAACAAAAGATATCTATCCATGACTCAGTAAGAGTCACCACCTAAAAAACCATGTGGATTAGGGGCTACTTCAATAATATCCCTCTCATAGTACTCATTGATTTAAGTAGCACTCATAATTTCATTGACCCTCAGATTGCCAAATAGGCTGATTATTTTATCCATCCATGCTCCAATTTTGAAGTCATGATTGTCAATGGGGGAACATTAACTTGTAAAGTAAAGTGTCATAATGTGCATATATTTATTGGAGATTATAACTTGTGCTTCAACATGTTTGACTTGCCCTTAGGTAGATGCGATGTTGTTTTGGGAGCCCAATGGTTATGCACACTTGGACCCATCTTATAGAATTTTACTAAAATTTAAATGTAGTTTTCAGACAATAAACAAAAACATGAATTAAAATAATTACACCTAGGGTCTATTAGCATCATAATTTCACATACCATGGAAAATATTCTTAAGAATAATTCACATGATGTCATTGCCTAGCTCCATTCCCTTCTAATGTAACCATCAATAATCTCCACTACTCCTTTTGATCTACAAACTATTTTACATAGGTATACATGTTTATTTACTAAACCAATGGGATTTACACGTTCATGACTAGAGGACCACCATATTTAGATCCTTCCTAGAAGCATTCCTCCCAACATTAGGCCCTATCGCTACCCATTTCATCAAAAGATTGATATCAAGATGCTCATTCGAGAGTTACTAAAGTAAGACATTATTCACCCCAGTACTAGCCCATATTCTTCCCTAATTCTCCTTGTTCATAAAAAAGATGGGTCATGGTGACTCTACATTAAATTTAATTCACTTAATCACATCACAATCAAGGATAAGTTCTTGATCCCTGTTATTCATGAGCTTCTTGATGAGCTTCATGGTGCTCATTTTTTCTCCAAGTTAGATTTTTACTTTAGATATCACTAGATCTAGCTTCATGAATATGATATCCCTAAGACACATTTTCACACTCATGATGGTCACTTTGAGTTTTTGGTCATGCCCTTTAGCCTCACTAATGCTCCTTCAAAAATCTAGGCATTGATGAATAAAATATTCCAGCCCTACTTGTGAAAATTCATTTTGGTCTTCTTTGATGATTCCTCATCTATAGTAAAACATGGTATGAGCATATCCAACATTTGGATCTCACACTAAAACTTATATCTAATCATCATCTATGTGTAAAATATTCCAAATTGGCTTTTGTCTAGGATGAAGTAGAGTATCTTGGGCATATTATTTTAGCCTTAGGGGTTCATGCAGATCTTAAAAAAATAGCTGCCATGACAAATTGGCCTCATCCTCAGACACGCAAGAGCATCTATGATTTTTTGGGGCTAACTGGATACTATCACAATTTTTTTGAGGACTAGAAATATTGTAGCTCCATTGATATTTATATTGAAAAGATATGTTTTTACATGGATACAAGCTACTGAGTGTGCATTTGAAGAATTAAAACAAGCTATGTATACTACACCTATTCTAGCTATGCCATATTTTTCCAAGATCTTTATGATCGAGAGTGATGTTTGTGGTAATATACTTAGTGTTATTCTCCTCTAAGAAGGATGCCCAATTGCATTCATTAGCAAATATTTTTTTGGAAAGAATTTAATACTCTCTACTTATGAGAAGGGAATGATGACCATTTTGCATGTAGCACAAAAATGGTGGCCATACCTACTGGTGAATCATTTTAACATCTAAATTGATCACTAGAGTCTAAAATATTTCCTATAATAATGGGTCTTCACTCCATCACAATATAAATGAGTTCACAAACTCATGGGTTATGACTATGAGATAACTTACAACAAGGGTAAAGGTAATATTGTAGATGATGCTCTATCTCACACATTTATCAACCAAGATTCCCTTTTAACTATATCCATTCCTATTCTAAATTAGTTGGATGATGTATAACAATGGTATGTAAATGAGCCCTCATTATCTCAAATCATTCAAAAGTTAGCCACTAACCCCTCTACTATACTACATTACTATTGGGATGGTTCTTCTTTGCAATATAAGGGTTATCTAGTGCTTCCCTAGAGCATAGATCTTCAATAGGTTATATTCTATGAAATCCACACTTATCTATCTATAAGGCACTCAAGGTTTCTCAAGACTTATGAATGGGAATGACGTAACTTTTTTTAAATGGAATGAAAAAGTATTTCAATAGATGGTGGTTAAATGTGATACCTACCAATACAAAAATGGTGAAACAACACTTATTCCTGGGTTTCTCAAATCCTTGCCCATCCCTACTAGGATTTGGATAGATATTTCAATGGATTTCATTAAGGGGCTTCCTAAATCTAGAGGAAAAATAATGATCTTGTTTGTGGTTGATTGTCTATCCAAATATAGTCATTTTTATGCCCTCAACCATCCCTATACCACCTCCACAATCACACAAATTTTATTAGACCAGATTTTCCATCTTCATGACATTCCTTCTTCCATTGTCTCATATCATGATGCAACTTTCACTAGCCATTTTTTGATAGAACTATTTTGATGAACTAAAAATCAACTAAAAATGAGTTTTGGGTATCATCTATAGACAAATGGCTAGACTTAAATTGTAAATAAATGCTTGGAATCTTTCCTTCATTACTTCACCTAAAAACAACAACATCAGTGGGAGAAGTGGCTCCCTCTTGCTGAATGGTGGTACAATACCTCCTGCCACACTTCACCTAAAATGATTCCATATGAAGTAGTCTATGGTCAAGCACCACTAGTGCTCCTTTCATACACCCGAAGTAATTCACTAATTTAAATAGTTGACACACTTCTCTAAACTTGGGATTAGATCCTCAGCAGCCTATGAGACAATTTTCATATGGAATTAAATATAATGAAACAATTGGATGATTAGTACCATTCTAAGTGCACTTTCCAAGTAGGTGATATGGTTTTTCTTGGCCTACATCCATATAAATAATCCTTTCTAAAACTCAAATGGAATCATAAGCTAGCTCCTAAGTTCTATGTGCCATATAAGTTTCTCTAAAAGATTGGGTTGGTTGCTTATAAGTTGGATCATGTCTTTTATTTGAATAAAGTTCTTGTCAAAAACATCAGAATGTAGACTATTTTACCAAAACTTGATAATGAAGGATCCATCCTTCTCAAGCTAGAAGCAATCCTAGATAGGCACATATGCTAACTTAACTCCCACTCCATCACAGAGGTATTAATTTAGTGGCACCAAATGTAACATAGGAACCATTATTTTAGATTAAACACCAATTCCTACATCTAAATATTTGAAGACAAAGTTGTTTTTGAGAGGGAGGGGATGTTAAGAACCCATGCTACCTCTTCTCTTTACTTTATTAGTATATTAGTTTATATGGATGCATATTCTTTGTAGGTTTTATCCCACATTCATGGCAAGTAGTAGTTGTTTAGATTACACTTAGTATATAAGTAACTATTGAGGCCAATGAAGGCATCCATGAATTTATTGTATTGAGCTTGCTCAAAGGAGGTTACCCCCTTAAAGTGGCATGTGATCAATATAATCCTTTCAATACTTCTACTAATTATATAATCTATTATTTCATACATTTTCATCAATTAGTTATAGGAGGATCCTCTCACAACCATTCCTTAATCACACTTTCATGTCAAAATCTATGCAAGCTATATCAACATCCACATTAGAACATGAGACTCATGTAATTAACACCATCCACAACTAGATTCTACCTAAATAGGTTAATAATGCTCTTATCCCTAATCTCCTTACATTAGATAATTTTGATCTGTTTAAACTAAGTGAAGACATCTTATAAACTTCCTCTAGTTTACTGGATGTCATTGTTTGGGATACACTAGAATAATACATATCTAAAAGCACTCAAGAACTAAAAGAGAAAAATATATATTGAATATAAGGTTTACTTAAATAGTTTTCAAGACTCATAATACATTCCTCACATCATTTTAATACATGCATTTAGTATACCCATTCCCACTAGCCTATTACTCTAGACACCTAAAAGTGGCCACCAATGAACTTTCACCTGACTTTAGAATAATTATTATCAATCATTAAACATCTATCCTAATAATTTCTAAACATCTTGAATTTGGCTTCATCACATGCAATTAAATCAATTTCTCCCATAAATCAATTAAAAAGAGCAAATGCCTAAATCATTTAAATCTAAACTTACACAAATATTCAAAAGCCTAAAAGAGATTAATTAACATTAAAATAATAATCAAATCCTAATTGAATTCATCCATGAGAAATTAAATCAATTATAAAAAATGGAAATTCAAAAATCAATGAATATCCTACATTTTTATCATTAGCTTTTGTGAGTTGTCATTTTTGGAAAATATCCCACCCATGCTTATTCCATGCTAATCATGACCATTTTACACCTTTTAACCCTATTGGGGTTAACTAAGCCAACCAAGATAAGTATTTAACTCATTACAAGTCATTTTGAATCCTATAAAATCAAGCATAGAGCTCTTCATTTAGGGAGCTTAGAACATAGTAGAGTTATAATGCATGATTTGATTCATAAAACAAATGCATAGTGTTATAATGTCAAAATCAAAATAAGCCATTAATCAATCCAAGATAACCATCGTGATAAGAGGAGATGGATATATCCAAACCCCATTGATGAAGACTTCTTGAGCATAATCTGAGCAAGTCAATGAAGAAATCTCTTAGAGAAATCAAGGAGGGTAAGGAAGTTATCATTTCTTTGCATTTTAGTTGTGTTTTTAATTGGTTTGTTCACTAAGATCCCTTCATGATCTAGGCCTAGAGATGTTATATTACTAGTGTGTTGATTTTATTTTTTTGGAACTAACACTATACTAACCTCCTCTTTTGAGTCAAATTCCTTGATCACAAATGACACCCTATAGTTCATCAATTTTTATTGAAATCGTAAGCACAAAGAACATTTTTTCTTTGAGAAGATGTTATTGTGCTTACAGCTTATAATGCCTTCCCAAACATGGGTAAACTATATAGACCTAAAAGTGAACACCAAAGGATTTTCACCTAACTTTATAACAATTATTATCAATCTTTGAACATATAGGCCTAAGAATTTCTAAACATCTCGAATTTGGCTTCATCACATGCAAGTAAATCAATTTGGCCCAAAAATCAATTAAAAAGAGCAAATTCCTAAATCATTTAAATTCAAACTTGTACAAATATTCAAAAGCCTAAAAAAGATTAATTAACATTCAAATCCTAATTAAATTCATTCATGAGTAATTAAAGTAATTATCGAAAAGGAAAATTCAAAAATCAATGAATATCCTAGGTTTTCATCATTAGCTTTTGTGAGTTGTCATTTTTGGAAAATACCCCACCCATGCTTATTCCATTCTAATCATGACAATTTGACACTTTTTTTACCCTAATGGGGTTAACTAAGCCAACCAAGGTAAGGATTTACCTCATTTCAAGTCATTTTAAATCCTATAAAAGCAAGCATAAAACTCTTCATTTAGGGAGCTTAGAACATAGTATAATTATAATATAGCATTTGATTCATAAAGTAAATGCATAGTGTTATAATTTCAAAATCAATACAAGCCATCAATCAAGCCAAGCCAACCATGGTGCTAAGAGGATATTGATATAGCCAAATCTTATTGATTAAGACTTCTTGAGCATAATCTAAGTAAGCCAATGAAGAAATCTCTTGGAGCAATCAAGGAAGGTAAGGAAGTTGTCATTTTTTTGCATTTTAGTTATGTTTTTAATTAGTTTGTTCACTAAGCTCCCTTCATGATCTAGGCCTATAGATGTTAGCTTGCTAGTGTGTTGATTTCATTTTTTTGGAACTAACACTATACTAACCTCCTCTCTTGAGTCAATTTTCTTGATCACAAATGGCACCCTACAGTTCATCCATTTTCATTGAAGTCATAAGCACAAAGAACATTTTTTCTTTGAGAAGATGTTACTGTACTTATAGCTTTCAATGCCTTACCAAAAAGGGGCAAACTATAGACACCTAAAAGTGGACACTAATGAATTTTCAACTGACTTTGGAATAATTCTTATCAATCATTGAAAATCTAGCCTAAGAATTTCTAAAAGTCTCAAATTTGGCTTCATCACATGAAACTAAATCAATTTGACCCATAAATCAATCAAAAAGAGTAAATGCCTAAATTATTTAAATCCAAACTTGTAAAAATATTCAAAAGCCTAAAAGATATTAATTAAAATTCAAATCCTAATTTAATTCATCCATGATCAATTTAATTAATTATCAAAAAGGGAAATTTAAAAATTAATGAAAATCCTAGGTTTTCATCATTGGCTTTTGTGAGTTGTCATTTTTGAAAAATATCCCATGCATGCTTATTCCATGCTAATCATGATAATTTGACACCTTTTAACCCTACTGGGGTTAACTAAGCCAACCAAGTTAAGGACTTGACTCATTTGAAGTCATTTTAAAGCATATAAAAGAAAGCATAGAGCTCTTCATTTAGGGATCTTGGAACATAGTAGAGTTATAATGCAGGATTTAATTCATAAAGAAAATGTATAGTGTTATAATGTCAAAATCAAGACAAGCCATCAATCAAGCCAATCCAACCATGGTGCTAAGAGTGGATGCATATAGACAAACCCCATTGATGAATACTTCTTGAGCACAATCTAAGCAAGATAATGAAAAAATCTCTTAGAGCAATCAAGGTAAGGAAGTTATCATTTATTTTCATTTTAGTTGTGTTTTTAATTGGTTTGTTCACTAAGCTCCCTTCGTGATCTAGGTCTATAGATGTTAGCTTGTTAGTGTGTTGATTTCATTTTTTTTGGAACTAACACTATACTAAACTCCTCTCTTGATTCAAATTCCTTGATCACAAATGACACCCTATAATTCATCCATTTTCATTGAAATCGTAAGCACAAAGAACATTTTTTATTTGAGAAGATATTAATGTGCTTATAACTTGCAACACATTCCCAAATAATGACAAACTATAGATACCTAAAAGTGGACACCAATGGATTTTTACCCGACTTTAGAATAATTCTCATCAATCATTGAATATCTAGCCTAAGAATTTCTAAACGTCTTAAATTTGGCTTCATCACATGCAATTAAATCAATGTGGCCCATAAATCAATTAAAAAGAGCAAATTCCTAAATAATTTAAATCCAAACTTGAAAAAAATTCAAAAGCCTAAAAGAGATTAATTAGCATTCAAATCCTAATTGAATTTATCCATGAGAAATTAAATCAATTATCAAAAAGAAAAATTCAAAAATCAATAAATATCCTAGGTTTTCATCATTAGCTTTTGTGAGTTATCATTTTTGGAAAATATCCCACCCATGCTTATTCCATGCTAATCATGACCATTTGACACTTTTTAACCCTACTAGGGTTAACTAAACCAACTAAGGTAAGGATTTAACTCATTCCAAGCCATTTCAAAGCCTATAAAAATAAGCATAGAGCTCTTCAATTAGGGAGCTTGGAAATAGTAGAGTTATAATGACGGTTTTAATTCATAAAGTAAATGCATAGTGTTATAATTCTAGAATCAAGCTAAGCCATCAATCAAGCCAATCCAACCATGGTGCTAAGAGGAGATAGAGATAGCCAAACCCCATTGATGAAGAATTCTTGAGCACAATCTGAGCAAGCCAATGAAGAAATATCTTGTAGTAATCAAGGAAGGTAAGGAAGCTGTCATTTATTTGTATTTTAGTTGTGTTTTTAATTCATGTGTTCACTAAGCTCCCTTCATGATCTAGGCCTATAGTTGTTAGCTTGTTAGTGTGTTGATTTTATTTTTTTGTAACTAACACTATACTAACCTCCTCTCTTAAGTCAAATTCCTTGATCACAAATGGCATGCTTAGTGAGACCCAATGCATCCCAAATACTAAGGACATCAATATCCATATTTCAAATTTTTATTTGGATGCTTGAAGCTCTTTAAAATTGATTTTCTAACCTTATTTTGGATAGATTTGATTTTGGGTTTATTTTTTGGGTTTACACAGAAACTGATAATGTTTATGTTTAATAGGTGATGGTTTGTCCTAAAATGACCATGATTTTACCCAGTCAACCCTAATTCTATGTGAACTACTAATGGTCAGGTTTTAGGGGAAAAATGTGTTTAAAGCTTATGTTTGTGATTATCTCTATCATTTTATATTGAGTTTTCATGGTTTCAAAGGATTTTAAATAACTAGACTTAAGTTTACCTTGTAGGTTTTCTTAATATTTGGCATAATAATTATGTAATTTAATGCATTTGTTTTTTGAGGTTTTGCCTTTGGGCTCATAGGTTATCATCGATGGTATTTATCAACTGATAATGATTCTACTTGACTATCGATGGTTATCTATTGGACAATTGATGGAAGTTACTTTGAAACTACCAACGGCCATATATGACCATCCATGATCAATGTGTGAACTAAATTAAAAACTTGAGAGATAAAATTCAAACTTCATTTGCCCAACCAAGAAAGTGATTCAAAGCAAGTCATTATTATCTAACAATCATAGGTTGAAGGATTGATTTGAACACCAAATTTACATGCTTAGAATAATCAAACATTTTACTTTAGGATTTAAAATGAATTAGTCAAATCTTGCACATTTTAATTTGGGTCTAAAATGAATATGTTAGATCTTACACATTTGGTATTTGGTGCCTAAAACAAATCTAGCATGTTAAGTCTTAGAAATATTTCAAATTTGGTGCTTAAAACACATGTTTAAATCTTGAACATTTAAAGTTGGTGTTTTAAAATGAACTTAGGATACATTTTACACATTTGGACTTTGGACTTAATAAAAACTAGACGGTCTTTCTTTATTTGGTCTTTCATGCAAATATTCTTTTAATTTTTTTCACTTAAGCCAAGGGGCCTAGTAACGAATAATGTCACATTTAAATTGGTGCTTAAAATTAAACCTCACTCACATTTATTTATAAACTTATTTGTTGATTGTTTGTTTCGTCAAAAAGATAGCACATGTATGCTTTCCCCCCATCCCCTATAGGGAATTTATGGGATTACAAGTGCCTTTCCAGTAAATTTTAGTGCATAGTCCAAGGCATAGAAAGAAAGTTTCCTAGGATCTCCCCAAACTCACATAGTATTGGGTGATCTAAAATCAACCCTAAAGTCTTTCTACTTGTAGTTTATTTTTATGCATTTTGGATTATAAAGGGGGTGTCATTGTCTCTCATGAGTTTTCTAGGGAAGCATTGACCCAAGGATTCATCTCCTAATAGTGTTTTAACCCCTCTCCATGGGGGGGGGTATACAAATTGGGATATCCCCACTAGTATGGTGGTTTGAGTGGTTAAATAATCTTCATTAGTGGCAAGCTAAACCCAAGCTATATGATCAATCTATACATTACACTACATTTAACAAGTGATGGATGTAGTGGTTGTGAAAATGACAAGACCTTTTCAGAAAAAGTTGATTGATGTGGACTCAATTAATGTTCTACTTCTCTTGTGTGCATATGTGAAAGTATGTACACATGAGATCAATTTAGATGGTCAAAAAATTGTATGTTTTAGTCAACCCTACTTTGCCACACCTTGATAGGATATAGGATGATATACTTAGTTGTATTTTTGTCATTTATTCTTTATTGCTTGGTGTGTTAGAAAAAAAAATTATTATTTAAACTAAATCATGAATGATTATTGTGTCCAAAATTACTCTATTGTTTTAGGAGGCATTATGCCATCCATTTGACACCTTGATTTAACTTAACAAAACATTTTGTGTTAACATATTGAGTGTGGCACTTGATTGAGATGGATAACATTATGCTACCCAAATCATTTCAAGTCTTGTGCCTTTTAAAGTCTTTAAAACATAAACATTATCACATCTTTTAGGAGCAATGATGTTGTTACACTGCCCAAATTATTTTAAATACTCATATTGTCTTGTATCTCAATTATTATTATTTGGAACAAATCATCTATGCCTTATTAGATCTTTGTTTATCATAGTCATGCTATTCACATCTACCCAGCTTGTTATCATCAAATCCTAGTTTACCTTAGTTGAGTATATGATTAACTTTTATAATTTTAGATCCAAAAATTGATTGATTTCATTTTTTACCTTGACACACAGTGGATAATACATAGATCTTTCTCTTTAGGTTTACATAACTTAGGTTAATCCATTACTCAAATTTGGAAAATTTATTATTTGTGATTTTTTTTGATAGATATAGTCCATCTTAAAAGTGCCTTTCATTTAGTGTTTTATACCAATTAGATCATGTTTATGTTTAGAATCAAGTGCCTAGTCTTTGCTAAACTATTTCAAGTTTGTTAGATTAATCATCATCCTTTGTTTCAAGTCTAGTTTTTGACATCATGTTTGGCCAAAAGTCCTAGCACATCCTATTTGAGCTTGGATTTTGACTCCATGTTTGGAAAAAAAACCTAACAACTCTTTTCCATTTCCTAGTTGAGGCCTATTTGGAACAATTTTGGACATTAGAGTTTGGCATCTTATTTTTAGGTCATTTTACTTGACCTTGTTTTTGTAAAACATTTAATGTTAGACATTTTGACATTATACTATTTACCAAGACTTTGCATATATTTTTTGGAGATTCAACTCCACCCTCGACCAAGTTATAAAGTTTGAACCCTTATCTTTTTAAACATAGTTTTTTAGAGTTTATAAAACTCTAATCCTCTCTTGTTGTGAAACATTTATCATAAATTTGATCATGGATCACTACACACGTGGTAGAAATATGTATAATCTAAGATATGGAAATGTTAGCATGTAAGAGGACTTTGTTCAAAACCCTTATAGAGATGAGGTTGTTTGGGAGATGGATTCCTATCTACCATACAACACTTAAATAGGGGAACATAGTCAAGATCATTTAATGAATTATTTGGTTAGCACACCTTCATATATGAATCAAGATCAAGAATATATGGCTCAATACTTGGATAGTATTCCTATGATTAAGAATTTTCTAACAAAAAAAACCTTATTATGGTACAATGCCAACAAACTATGAGGTAGGGCATGAAAATTTACAAAATTTATTAATAAAGCCTTCTAACATGACTTATTTGAACAATGATCAGGCCTCTTCTAACAACCCTAATTCTATGGTACCAATGCCATATCAAAATATATGTATACTTATCACATAAATAGGACTTATATAGGATCACTTCATTCAAATGTAGACAACATACCAGACATATTGAGACCTAGCATGTAACTTTAACAAGATGATCATGTTGAACAAGCCTTTTATTGATTTAACTCCTTTAATAGGAGTTTTAAAGGAATTGACTAGTAAAGAAATAGTGTTTAGACCCATTTATGAAAAAACACTTCAATCTAAAACATGTTATACACCCTAACAATCGAGGAAGTGTCTTTTGCTTCTATGTAGAATAATGAGCAAAACATAGTAGATAATATGCCAATAACATCCAATTTAAACCAAAGTAGTGTTAATGCACAAACACATAGTCAACAATAAAATGTGCCTTTAACTAATAACATTAGTGTTTCACAAACTTAAGGGGTAGGATTTGTTGAGCATAGTCATTGATGTTTGGTTGTCACTGATCTCAAAGAGAGCATGTGATACTAGTGCATTAATGACAAAGTGATCAAATTGATGGTTTGGTGAGTGTTTGACTTAGTGATGAAATTTATGGATGATATTAATGGTATAAAATTGTTTTGGATATCCTATAGAGTGATATGAGTGTTTGGAGTTCTTATGGTGAACAAAATTTATTAGAACAGTCATATAAATGTCTAAGCTCAAGTAGTCATCTTGATAGATAACACTAAGTAAGCAGATTGATGACATCATATTTCACACATGTGAAGGTTTCAAGATTATTTTAATATGTGGATGGATTACCCTATGAAATTTGATCATATATTTCAAATTTTAGGTTTGGACATATAGCATAACAAAAGTTATTAAGGTGCAAAGTTGGCCTCTCAAGCAAAGTTCACTAAGTTCTCATACTTAGCCAAATTTGCATTATCAAAGATTTATAGTGTGAATTTAATCAGATCATAGATATAATGATGAAAATTTAATTTGACAAATAATTATCTAATGAAACATGTGATGTTTTTAGTAGTGATCCAAAGGTGCGTATTTAGTCAATATGTTAAAAGATGCTTAGAAAGCAGAGGAGGGTACCAAGTGTCATAATATCAAAAGCTTAACAAAAGATCAATGAAAAATGAGTGTTCATGTAGATAGAGATAATTGGTGAGCATGTGATGATGTATATTATGATCCAATGGAGCATATTGAGTCAAATATTCAAGATCACATGCAGGACTGCCAAGTGGTAGAAGTTTTTTGGAGTCAAATAGTCAAATGTGTAGAAAGAAAGTAGAGCTACCAAGTGGAACAATCATGGAAGCTTGGATAAAATATAAATTGTGATAATTTCAAGGTAAAGTCTAAGATATTTATGGTGATTGATGGAACATGTTTGATATAGCTTCTAGGGGATTATTGACCAAATTTGATTTTTAAGTCAAATTGGAGAACCTATAGGTAAATACTTGACTTTATAGGTCTATAGGGGGTGTAATATGAATTTCACAAGGTGTTTATAGGTCAATTAAGGTCATTAATAGTTGTAATAGCCTTGGTCATTGGTTATTTTTAGTCCTTCTAGTCATTTTAGGGGCCAAAAAGGTGTATTTAATGAGTTGTAGAGGTTTCTTGTGAATTGTGCAGGTTATAAAAGATGATGTCATGCCCCATGTGTCCCTAGAAGTCTTAATTAATTGACATAATTGAAAAAAGGTAGGTTATGTAGAATAAAAAATAGTTTGCTTGAAAATAGATGGTGATTTCTCCTTTCCAAGTGATTCTAGATGACATGCCTAAAACCAATACATGTAGAGGTATGTATGATGTCCTTAAACTTCATTCCAATCATTAGACCTAGTCCCAATGAATTATAAAGCATTCAAATAGAGATAATCATGCAGGTAATTTTTCTAAGCTAGAATGAGGAGTTTCTTATGACTTTTTGTGATATTTATGAATTGGATTGACACTTATAGCTCTTGACATTGCATGGTTCATCTCATATCCTCTTCTCATGCACAAGTAGTTACTTCTCTCAGCTTGACAAGTGTCCTAGTGACCCTTAAACTTCTCTCTTCCTCTCTCTCTCTCAAGCTCTATAAGAGTTGCCTTTTTGGCCTTTGTAATGCAATACCACACTAGGTATGGCAAAGCTCTACTAGTTTTGACATTGTAATTTCCTTAGACAATAAATTCAATGAGTTTAGAGTTCATTTATCAACTTGTTGAAGTGTGTGAAGAGATGTATAGTGAATGGTTAAGAGATATTCATTTATCCTTACTTTCTCTCAATCCTTCCATGTTTGATGCAAGTGATTACATTCCTATCAGGTCATATGAAGTGTTTTGAAGTGTATGGAAATGTTCTTAAGTGTACAAGGAAGTCTTAACATCTACAAAATGATCTATGGTTTCCACTTACCTTGGATAGTGTTCATATATGGCACCTTCATATTGAAATACTGATGTTAGTGCATTCTAAGACTCTCAAATTATTGTTTTATGCTTTGTTTCAAAGTGATGGAGTATAATATTCTTATGTTAAAATTTTTAGTGCATCACCACTTATTATAGGTTTCATTTCATGCCAACTCTATCCCTTTTCTCCATAAGCAACCAATTAGTATAGGTGAAAGCATTTCAAGGCATATCTAGGGAGCTAGCCCTTCATTATAGAGATTCATCTCACCAAATTACCACATCAAGTGAGATGTTTCCATTGTGTCACTTAGATGAGGAGAGATGAGTCATCTACTCAAAGGGTGAAAATCCAAGTGACAATAGTTTTTGGTACACTCGGTGGGACTCTTGGTCCAAGAAGTTGAGAGATTTTTGGTGTTATGTTTCAAAATTAAACTTTTTAAGGCATCTATCAAAGTATCAATGGTGACTCTAAAGATTCATTAGCTGGTCAAGTAGCTTAGGTTATCCTTTGAATATTTTTAGAAATATTTTTCTTTGTGTTCTTGCTTTCAATGAAGTTTCATGGTTGACTTTGATGTTGAGTTTTGTTCTCTACAAGTTGGTGAGACATTGCAAGCTTATGTCATTCCCTATTAATATGAACAAGTCCTTGGTCAACTTTATCATTATCCTTAACAACTTAAATATGACCTTAATTATCTGCAATATGATCCTTGTTAACCCATTTATAAAGTGTATCAATCCTATCAAAATGGCTATCAATCCTATGAGCCATGGTAGCCCTGTAGCCCCTCATTTCCCTTCTCATATGTAAACCATTTTTTTGGACAAACCTACATGGATGTATATAAATAAAAATATCAAGAATACTGTCAACTATGTATTTTGTTTGAATAAATAGGGGAAGTGACCCCTATTTTGTCTCAAATAGAGGGCACTTCCCTAGATGCATAAGTCTGAAGTCTTGAACAAAAAAGATGAAATGATAGACTGGGAGTGTTAAGAGACTATTCAAAAAGATTTTGAAGGTTGGAATACATCTGAAACAATGTGTAAAACACTTTAAAAAAATATGGAATCAATCAAGAAGATATAAACACCAAGGGTTGCAATCAAACATAACAAGGTAGAATTAAGGCCTAGAAACCAAATAGTAGATCACTTATACTTCTATCTCTTAGTAAGCCTTATAACTCATTTGTATATGTTTGTAGAATGAATTTAGAGATTTTAAAGATTTTTTAATGTAGGAGAATCCATAAAAACTCATCTTGAGCTTCAAGGACAAGGCATACCTACTAGGCATGGCTAGGCCTAAGGGTCCTATGAGAGTTTTATGAGACTAAGATAGAGGAAATATATCTTGAAGATGATCATGAGGAAGAAGATTTATGGTTGAAGTTTAATTCCATATGTGAAGAATTTGATGAGTTGGTTAAATTTTATTCTTCTCCAAAATATTGCATGACTAATGATAAGCTTGTTGATGAGTCTAAACGTGATATTGAGTGTTCAATCAAACATAAAGATGAAGCTCTTCCTGTTGGTCAAGAACCTACTATCATGAAGCCTTTTTTTGATGCTAGTATACAAGAAGATGTTAATAAGGATGATTGGTAGCTATAAATTAAGTTATTTCAAGAGCTTGAAGAGCTTTTCCAATTTGAGGGTCAAGTACATGACAAGGTGAAGGAGGAGTCTTCCATGTGGAGAATGATCAAGATTAGATGGAGTATACAAAGATCATTGATGAGTTAGAAAAGCTTGTGGTTGAGCAGAGACCCAATCTTATTGAGAGCCCTATGGGAATCATGAATGAGGTTGAAATTGAGGATACACATGAGGAGTTTGAGGTTATTTGGATTCAAGAATAGTTCATTTTCTTGGTCAACCTGTATGGAGCTACTTGGTCCTCTTTGAATATCATGCCAATGAAGTTGGAAAACACTATGAAGAAGATGGAGACACCAATGCTAAAGGAAAAAAGGCTATATGCCTCACTAAATCTCTCATGTCATGAAGCAAGGAAGGTTTCAAACTTTCCCTTTGATCTAGGAGGGAGGTATGATTGATTTTTAGTTGTATATAATAGGTTGTTTTTTGATTCCCCTAAGTGTTTTGAGCATAGTTGTGTCTTGTTAGTTTACTGTCTTTGTTATGTGTGTCCTTTGATTTGTGTGGTTGGGGTGGTCATTAGTTGTATTATAGTGGTCAAGATTATGGTTAATGGTCAAAGGATTCCTTGTTTGTCTTAGCTTTAGATGAATCCTAAGCTCAATGAAGTGATAAAGCTACTAGTCTAAATAGTGTAGTAGGCATAATACCTCTATGAGTCACCAAATTATTCACCAAATTTGACTTTTAAGTCAAATTAGGGTACCTATAGGAAAAAACTTGACTTTATAGGTCTATAGGGAGTGTAATATGGATGTCACAAGGTGTTTATAGGTTAATTAAGGTCATCTAATGTTGTACTAGCCTTGGTCATTAGTTATTTTTAGTCCTTTTAATCATTTTAGGGGTCAAAAAGGTTCATTTAATGAGTTTTATGGGTTAATTAGGAAGTGTGAAGGTTAAAAAATATGATTTCATGCCCCATGTGTCCCTATAAGTCTTAAGTAATTGACATAACTAAAAGATGGTAGGTTATGCAAAAGAAAAGAGTAATTTTCTTGACAATAAATGATGATTGCTCCTTTCCAGGTGATTCCAGATGACCAAACCTAAAATCAATGCATGGAGAGGCATGTATAATGTCCTTAAACTTGATTCTAATCATCATAACTAGTCCAATTAGTTATAAATCATTCAAATAGAGTTAATCATGTAGGTAGTTTTTCTAAGCCAACATGAGGAGTTTCTTGCCACTTTTCATGAAGTTTATGACTTGTATTGACACTTTTAGCTATTGAACTTGCATGGTTCATGACATATCCTCTTATCATGAATAAGTAACTACTGTTGTCAACTTTACAAGTGTCCTAGTGACCATTGAACTTCTCTGTTCCTCTCTCTCTCTCTCAAGCTGTATAAGAGCTACCTTTTTGGCCTTTTGTAATGCAAAACCACACTAGGTATGATAATGCCCTATTTTTTTTTACATTGTACTTGAATTATAAAATAAAATAAATTCAATTTTGAGTTCATATATCAGCTTATTTAAGTGTGTGAAGAGATTTATAGTGAATGGTTAAGAGATATTCATTTATCCTTACTTTCTCTCAATCCTTCCATGTTTGATGCAAGTGATTCCATGCCTAACATGTCATATGAAGTGTTTTGAAGTGTATGGAAATTTTCTTAAGTGTACATGGAAGTCTTAGAATCTGAAAAATTATCTATGTTTTCCACTTACTTTGGATTTTATTCATATATGGCACCTTCATATTAAAATACTGATGTTAGTGTATTCTAAGACTCAAATTAATGTTGTATGCTTTGTTTCAAAGTAATGGAGTAAAATAGTCTTATGGTAAACATATTGGTTAATAAAAACTTATGATAGGTTTCATTTCATTACAAATCTATCCCTTTTATACATAAGCAACCATTTAGTATATGTGAAAGCATTTCAAGGCATATATAGGGAGTTAGCCCTTAATTCTAGAGATTCATCTCACCAAATTAACTACCCACATCAAGTGAGATGTTTCCATTGTGCCAATTGGATGAGGAGAGATGAGTTATATCCTAAAAGGGTGTAAATACAAGTGACAATAAGGACATGATATGATGACAAAGTTTTTGATGTTTAATGTTTACACAGTAATCATTGGCATTTGAATTTAACAAAGGAAAAACTAGTGCTCAATATTTTGGTTATATATTTTGATCTAATATGAATTTTAAGATGATGTAAAAATAAAATTTGAAGAGGAATTCAAGGATAATATAGAGACACTAGTTATAAGGTTTGATTTTTTGTACAGTCAAAGATATTGAGATCCAAATTTTATTGTGTTTGACCATGTTTTGCAAGTGACCTAAGAAGGATAATTGAGTTGTTCTTGATAGTATTTTGATGTTTAAGATGAAATAACTATTGAAGAGTGTTTTATAATAAATTAATAATATATATATATATATATATATATATATATATATATATATAGTATAGGTTTTACCAATCCATCTTCAATTTTAATAAACGTTTAGAATTTGATTGTGTTTGTTGAATGCACTGAAAGTTTAAGTGACCATCTTGTAGAGGTAAATTGAAGGTGTTATGTCTAGAGTTAAGGAATAAAATGAGTATGGATACTTTTTATAAGTATCTAAGGATTATGATAAAGTATTGGATGTCATGATATTCCTCTAATCAGAAATGGAGAGTCAAAATAGCTTGATTATATTTTGACTATGTGTGACCAATTTGAGTGATCATTTTGAGAGAGTTGAATTGAGTTCTTAGAGCCCATGTTGAAGTGTATAAATCACATGGAGGTGTATCATAGGTCATAAAATTTTCATCCATGTGATATAATCATATGGATATGTTAAATATTTGATTATTTACTTTAGAATTTTGAGACTGTGTTTTCTATGTATGAAGGCCTAAAGAACAAGGAGACCTAATTATTAGGTTTGAGTGTTGAGTTGGTGTTTTAGATGGAATGGACCCATATGAGAGTAATAAAAGGGGTATTGGAAATAGTTTTTATGTGTTTAAAGTATTTTTAAAAGATGAATGTGGTCCAAGTAATCTCACATGTAATGTGTGAGTATGAAGGTCTAATTGATTTAGGTCTCACCAAGACCCAATGGTGGTTTGGGGATAATGAGGTAATGAATGACCTATGAAGAGTGTGTTTATTACATGTAACATGTATGAGGACCTATTTCAAAGGTATAAAAAATATGTAAATCATCTTTTCCAACCAAGATGGGTGAAATGAAGAGAGTGGTATAAGTGCAAGGTCTAATTGACTAATTATGTTAGTTGTGTGTGTGTAGATTTAAGCAAAGAAGATAACCTTTAAAAGAGAAGGTACATGTCAATTAGGACTATTAGAGTATGAAAAAGATCAAAAATGTTTATCTTATCAATTTTATGTAGGATGACACATAGGTCATTAGAACTAATGAGCCTAGAAGAGGTAGTTTGAATAAGTTAACCCTAGAGGTAGCTTGAAAGAAATTGGAGGTGAAGAGTGAAGAAAAAAATAATCATCATCAATTTAAGAGTATAAATAGGTCTTCAAGGTGATATATATAATTATTTAAGTGGGTGCTTGGTTGCCTAAAGGGTTAGTTCCTCCTTACAAGGTAAATCTTGCTAAAGGTCTAGTTGTTGTGGGTGCTCAGCTAGACAGGGATAGTAGCTCCTTGTGGGATTAGTGTCTCACTAAACTAAGGGATGGGTGTTTTTGATTATTTGGTGCTGGTATAAATATTGGATCTTATTTTATAGGACTGTATTCCATCTTGTAGGGTTTAGTGTATTTTATCCCCCAAGAGGGTTTTCCACATATATGATGTGTTCATGTGATGTATGCTTTTTATGCATGTGCCTTCATGTTTATGTTGTTTGATCAAGTTTATGTATGATAAATGTTTAAGAGTTGGGAATTGAATTAGATTATCTTGTATCACTGAGTCATCCCCCTCTTAGTGATTATACATCTAATAATTGGTATTCGGGTAGGACCTTCTTTGTAATTTTAACCACTTGAAGGTGATCCAAGGTACAATATGGCTAAGTAATTGAAGAAATAAAATCAAGAGTTAAAGTATCGATTGGAGGTTACTTATGCATATCTAAAATTAAGTGAATAAAAGTGAAATCATCTCAAGGCACTTTTTGAGAAGTATTGAGGTAAGATGAGAGAGTATGATCAAGAAGAAGCTTAGAATAAGATCATGGCCTTAAAATTTAAGGATATTACGGATGATTGTATCAAGCTCAATAAGGAGATAGAATCCTTGAAATAAAGATGAATATAAAAAGATGATAAAGAGAAGATCAACATTATTGAGGATCAATTAAGGGTTATAAAGACAAATCTAAGTTCAAAAGAGGAAGAATACAAACATCTCAAGACTCAATTAAAAGAGACAAATGCCAAGTTGAGTTCAAAACAAGGCGAACATGATGATTTGAAGTCCAATCTTGATTCTATAAATATTATTGAAGAGAAAGAATGTATATTTAAGGATGACATGGATAAAGAAGCTAAGAGGGATAAGGAGGATCTTAAAAATTAGTTAGAGGCTGAAAGTTCAAGTATACGAGCTAAAGAGGATGAGAGTGTTCAATTGAAGACCAAGCTAGATTAATTGAAGTATAAACATGAGTAATTTATTATCAAGATAGGCAATATTGAAGAAGAAAAAATATATCATAATAAGGAAAAGAGGATGGTAGCATGATATAAACAAGTCAAATTAGGTCAAAGGAGAAACCAATCAGATAGCCAAATGCTTCAAGGTATGCAAAATATTTTATGGGCCATTATTTTGTTTGTCATCTTGTTTGTCATATGGCAAAGGACTAAGTAAAAAGAAGAAATTAGTCGAAAAGAGATCACTGCCATATTTAACCAAAAGTTATGGAATATATTGTTTGCTACAGTTGTTATGACATGGGACATATTGTTATATTATTCCCTAGAATGCATAGAAAAAGACTAACCCAGGTATGGAGACCTAAGATAGTTAAGATTGAACACAATGAACCTAAGAGACAAGATGTTATTAGTTTCATTTGTCATCAAGTTGGCCATATTAAAATATATTGTATAAGCAAGATCTCATGTCATAAGAAGGTGCATGGACATATTAGTGTGCTCAATAAAGGTTAATATTTGGTATGGAATCCTAAGGAAGTGAAGACCAAGATAACTAATTCAGTTGAGCTGAAAGATAAGGTGGACTACTTGCTAAAGCAAAAGAAGAATCATATATGAAGAAGGTTCAGGAATTCCAAGATGATGTTTCATCTATCCAAATAGAAAAGGAGAATCAAAAGTTAGTTCAATTCAAGCTCAAAGAAAAGACCAAAGTGCTAATTGAGGGTAGTTCTGAGGTATGTATGGATTGAGGAGAACATCCTACTATTGTTGAGCAAGTTTCATAAAAGTAACATTAGTTATCAATGCCCAATCATGAGGTTCTTTCTCTAGATGAAAAGGTATGTCATGAATATTTATTGTCTCCATGTATTGTCAATTCATTCTTAAAAGAAAAGGAGAATATTGTAGTGGATGAGCATGTTGCTTCTCTTAATCATAAGAAGAAGAAGAACTATCAGTATAAAATTCCCAAGGAGGAGAAGGAATATGAGGAGTTGTGGTAAATTCCTAGTTTCACATTGTTGTAGGACATTGTGGATTAGGGTGTCTCTATCTAGGCTTAAAGGAAACACTTGACAAGAAAGAGGAAGCATCATGGATGCCAGTTGAGCTTTGGTTGATGTTATAGGATAAGAAAAGTCATAAGAATATGTGTTGGTTTAATATGAAAGGACATGATAAGATATTTTTAGAAACAATGATCTTAAATTCAAAGTTTTAATCAAATCTAAAGGATGGTCTATTTGGTCAAATGGTGAAGAATGAAGATGTTGGTTCTGAAGGTTTACAGGCAGAGAATAGAGGTTTCCAAGTGTTTGATTAAGGATGGTGAGTTATCTAGATATTATATTTCATAAAAAGGTATGTTCATATTTTTAAAATTTGATCAAGGTGTGTTCAATGTTTTTGGTCCTAAAGGTATGATTTTGTCAATTAATTAAATTAATTGATCAAATAATGAAGATTGAAGACAAGGTTGATATGGAGTATGAAGAGAATGTATTGCCATTTCTTTGATATCATGATGGTCTCTGAGTTATATATATGATAATTTGTGTATAGAATGGAGTTATGGGGAGATAACCTAGATAGTTTGAAAGTCTTGAAGAGCTGTGCATGATGTAAGGGGGAGTATATGTGAAATGTTCCACTCATGGTTGAGATATGAAGAAATCTGCTACATTTGTGAATTCAAGAAGATTGATATGATGACTTTATTAAACCAAGTCATAAGTTTTGATAAGGACTAAATATTCATGAATGATCAAAGGGAGATTGTGAGTTTTATAGGTAGATAGGTCCAAGGATCAAAGAAGCCCAAGTTCATATTGATGTATGTCAAAGAATAGATGACATGAGATAGAAATTAATGTTAGGGGGAGATTTATAAGCTCTGTGAGTAGTTTGTTAGGTTTAAGGATCAGATAAGTCCAAGATCAAATTGGTGCATGTCAAATGGGGAGAAATTAATTCATATGTTTGAAAGTATGTAAGTATCTTGAGCATCTTAAATAGTATTTGAATACACACATGATGTTGAGGAATGATTGTTGGCATGTTGAGGAAGAGACCCTTTGTCATTAATGTCAAAGGGGGAGAAAGATCAGAATGAAGGATTTAAAATGAGTAAAGAGTCATTCTAAGGGTGTTTTTCCATCAATGATAAAGGGAAAGATTTTTTTACCATAGTCATTGATGTTTGGTTGTTATTAATGTCAAAGATAGCATGTGGTACTAGTGCATAAATGATAAAGTCATCAGATTGATGGTTTGGTGAGTGTTTGACTTAGTGAGGTAATTAATGGATGATATTAATGGTATGGACATGTTTTATATAACCTATGGGGTGATATGAGTTCTTGGAGTGCTTATGAAAGTAAATGAAATTCATCAAAATAATCATATGAATGTCTAGGCTCAAGTAGTCATCTTGATAAATAAAGCTAAGTAAATAGATTGATGATGTCATAATTTACATATGTGAAGATCTTAGGATTAATTTGATACATGGATGGATTTACCTATTAAATGTGATCATATGGTTCAAATTTAAGGTCTGGACATGGAACATAGCAAAAGTTATTAAGGTAAAAAGTTGGCTTCTTAGGTAGAGTTCAGTAAGTTCCCATTCTTAGCCAAATTTGCATTATCGAAGATCTATGATGAGCATTTTATTAGATCATAGATATAATGGTGAGCATTTAATATGACCATATAATGATATAAAAGAGTGTTATCTTGTCATTAGTGATCCAATGGTGCATATTTAGTCAATATGTCAAAGGATGTTCAGAAGACATGCGAGGGTACCAAATGTCAAAATCTTAAAAGCTTTAATAGATTATCAATGGAAAGTGGGTGTTCATACAGATAAAAATCAAAAAATAGAATGTGATAATGAAAATTATGATATAATGGAGTGTATTTAGTCAAATATTCAAGATTTTATGTGGGGCTACCAAGTGGCAAAAGTTCTTTGGAGTCAAATAGTCAAATGTGCAAAAGGCACATAGAGTTACCAAGTGGCACAATCATAGAAGCTCAGATCAAAGATAAATAGTGATCATTGAAAGTTAAATATTGGGATACTTATGATGTGATAGATGGATCATGTTTAATCTAGATTTTAGGGGACATGATATGATGACAAAGTATCTGATGTTTAATGTTTACATAGTGATCGTTGGCATTTGAATTTAACAAAGAATAAACTAATGCTCTGTATTTTGCTTATATATTTTGATCTAGGATGAATTTTAAGGTGATGTAAAAATAAGATTTGAATAATAATTCAAGGCTCATCTATAAAAACTAGTTATAAGTTTTGATTGCTCATATAGTCAAAGATATTGAGCTCCAAAGTTAACTGTGTGTTTGACCATGTTCTACAAGTGAACTGAAAAGGATAATTGAGTTATTATTGATAGTATTTTGGTGTTTTAAGATTAAATAAATATTTTATAGTGTTTTAAAATCTATTAGTATTATCTATATGTATTTTGGAGGTTTTAAAAATCCATATTTAGTGTGAATAAAGGCTTAGAAGTTGACTATGTTTGTTGAATGCACTGACAGTTTGAGTTACCATCTTAAAAAGGTAAGTTGAAGGTGTTTTGAGAAGAGTTAAGGAATAAAATGAGTATGAATATGTTATATAATTATCTAAGGATTATTAAAAATTATTGGATATCATGATATGCCCCTAATCAGATATAGAGAATCAAAATAGCTTGACTGTGTGTGACTAGTCTGAGTGGTCATTTTGAGAGAGTTGAATTGAGTATTTAAAGCCTATTTTGAAGTGTCTAAATCACATGGTGGTGTAGAATTGGTCCTAAAAGGTTCACCCATGTGATCTAATCATATGGATATGTGAAATATTTGAGTAGTTTCTTCAGAAGTTTGAAATTGAAGACCTAAAGAGTAAGGAGACCTAATTGGTAGGTTTGAATGTTGAGTTGGTGTCCTAGATGGAATGGACCCATATGGGATTAATAAAGGGGATATTGGAAATAGGTTTGATGTGTTTGAAGCATTGGTAAGGGATGAAGATGGTCCAAGTAGTCTCACATGTAACGTGTGAGTATGAAGGCCTAATTGTTTTAGGTCTCACCAAGACCTAATGGTGGTTTGGGGATAATGAGGTAATAAACGACCTATGAAGAGTGTAGTTATTACATGTAATATGTATGAGGACATATTTAAAAGGTATAAAAAATATGTAAAGTATCTTGGCTGACCATGATGGGTTAAAGGAAGAGAGTGGTATAAGTACAAGGTATAATTAGACTAATTGTGCTAGTTGTGTGTGTGTGCAGATTCAAGAGAAGAAGAGAACCTTTGAAAGAGAAGGTAAAAGTTAGCTAGGAACATTAGAGTGTGAAAATTATTAGACATTTTTATCTAATTAAGTTGATGTAGGAGGACACATAGGTCATTGGAGCTAATGAACCTAAAAGAGGTAGTTTGAGAAAGTTAGCCCTAGAGGCAACTTGAGAGAGATTGGAGGTGAAGGGTGAAAATAAAAGTGATCATCATCAGTTGAAAAGTTGAAAAAAGTGTTCAAGGTGATCTATTTAGGTAGCTGAGTGGGTACTTGGTTTCTTATGGGTTGGTTCTTCCTTGGAAGGTAAATCTTTATAAAGGTCTAGTTATTGTGGGTGCTTAGCTAGACAGGGGCATTAGCTCTTTGTAGGATTGGTGTCTCAGTAAACTAAGGGATAGGTGTTACTTGATTAGTTAATGTTAGTCTAAATGTTGGATATTTTTTTATATGACTATAGTCCATCTTGTAAGGTTTAGTGGGTTTTATCTCCAAAGAGGGTTTCCCACATATATAATGTGTTCATGTGATGTATGATCTTATGTATGATTTTGATGTATGTGATTTCATGTTTATGTTGCTTGATCAAGTTGATGTATGTTAAATGTTTAAGAGTTGGGAATTGAATGGATTATCTTGCATCACAAATTTAACCCCTCCTCTTAATGATTATATCTCTAATAGAAGTTTATACATCCTAACCTCAGTCAATTACCTTTAATCCTTTACCAACTACTTCTATCATCCAATAATAAGGATTAAGTAGTCAGCCAATGACTAGTGCCATACCACAATATAATGTGACAAATATTACTCCACCTCAATAGGTGACTAGTAATATTCAAAAACAAAAGGCATCATCAAATATACCCATGCACAAGATTCCAAACATATTACCACCTCAATAGGGGGAAACCATTGTTCCACCTCACAAGGTAGTAATAAACATACCTCTTTAATCATAGACTAACATGCCAATCCAAAACCAAATTATGTATAACCAATAATGTACTAGTATTGGTTAATGAAAGATGTCAAATATCTAATATGCATCCAATTCATAATAGGTATTTGCACAACTAAGATGTTCCAATGTTTCTCAAGTACTTTTTAGTCAATAATTGCCTTTCATGCATAACATGCCACAAGTTCAAAGATAGGGTCTTGGGTCATAAGTCCCTCCCAATCAACAAGGTATGAATAGTCAAAAAAATGTCCCTATTCAAACTAAATAAGAATAATAAGGCCATATATCACCATCATAACCTCAATATTCCCAACATTAGGCCTACATACCCAATCTTAACTAGAATATCACACTGTAGTACAAGAAATTTCAATAATCATACCCTAATCCATGTATGCATATTCCTGGTCCATTTCCTAGAAAATCCAACATATCCTAACAAATACCTACATCATACATCAGTCAAAGTAATCCACTTTCAAATGCTAAATCATCACCTTAGGCAAATGTTCCCATAATTTTCCTCAAACAAGAGCTAAAACAAATGAAAGATTCAATTACCACCATCCAAGCAAGGAAACAAACCAAAAAGTTCAAGTTGGATGATGTGTGTTCTTATCCTTTCAACATGGAATACTTGTAGATACCATTTCCTCCAGGGTATGAGCCACCAAAGTTTGACAAATACAAGGGTAAAGGTGACTCCAAGGACCATCTGATAGAATTATTTGTAGCATGCCAACTAGTGGCCTATAATGACATATTCCTATTGTTGTTTCTATAAATCCTAAAAGGGAAAACATTGAAATGGTTCTTGAAGTTACCTAAGGATTTAGTACCTGATTTTGATAATATCTTGGACAAGTTCATACAACATTTATCTTATAATATCAAGCATGAGATTTCATTAGTAGACTTAACGTAAGAAAAAAAAACTAGGTGAAAGATTTGCAAACAATCTACAGTGATGGAGAGCCCTTGCAAGCTGTTTTACCCACAATCTAGTAGATAAATAATTAGCTATTATGTTTACCAAAAACCTACATAATAAGATATCTTACTAGCTAGAGTTATAATGTGTGCATACACTCAAAGAAATTATTGACAAAGATTTGGTGATCAAACGAGCCCTTATTAACAAAGGGATCATTAAATTAACATTATAAAATAAGAATAATGGATATAATCAAAACCAAAACAATGGTCAAAATTAACATCCAATCCAAGCACAAATGTCTCAACTAGCATAGGCTAATAATAATGATAGAACAAAGCAATTCCATCACAATAATAATGTTGTAGTTAATGGAGTAATAGAGTCATGACATGTCTAAATGGTGAAAACACCATCTACTTAGCCTCCACCACCTTTCTAACTTACTCGTAACCAATAACATTTTTATCAACCATAACACATGCAAAAAACATAGTAGCTTAGACCAACATAGCCAATGCAACAAATGCAATAATCTATGCCTTTGCAAAACCCTCTTCCTCCAAGGAGAAATGTACCTATTCATCATGCTTTTACTGACCTTGGAGAGCCTATTAAATCAATCTTTCACAAACTTGACACAACTAACTTGATTAGATGGCTTGTTATAAAAGAACAAGTTCATGAGGGTGTTGACATGCTAGAATGGTATAGGCTAGAACAATTATATAACTTTCATCAGGTCCATGGCCATAATTTTTAGCATTATGTGAAAATTAGACATTTAATTTAGAATATGTTGTAAAATGGAGAGATCAAATTAGATCATGGAGCTTCCATCTTCAATTAGAGCCTTGGAATTTATCAGAATCTTTTTCACCAACATAACAATCAATAACAACAACAATTAGTACAACATCAAAAACACTAGTATAAACAACCAAGGCCAAACCAATAGACTCAATAAAACCAATAGTGTCAAAATAATGGATAAGAACAAGGTCAAAATGATATGAACAACCAACATACCTACCATGCAATTGCACATGACTATAACTTAGTTGTAGGCCATATTACATGAGGTCACATTACCACCATTTTAATCAATACAATACCAAGTACCATCAAACAAGATCATTGATAATCATACCAAATAAAAAAAAAAATTCTAATAATCCTTTCTTGACCTAGGAATGCACATAAGTAAACCAGCAAGTAAAGATTCCCATGTGAGGACCTTATACTGATAACTCATCATTAACTTATGACCATGTACAAGTGCATCAACAACTTGAAACTTATCCTATTTGGTCCCCCTCCACCATCATTTATTAGCAATAATGGTCATGTACCTAATCCTGATTGTCCAATCACAACTCAATGATCAAAGATCACCATATTAGGCCCACAACCATCTACCACTTCACCCATCATCCAACTAGCCATTCTACCTTATAATAAGCCATGTACCACTATCTTAAAAAATATGTTTGACATTATGGAACAAATACAAAAGATGCTAGCACTAATCTCTATTTTATATTTGTTACGTACGTCTACAATCCATAAAAACATCTTAACAAAGTTCCTTGGTCAATCTATAGTTCCAAATGACATATCCCATAAAAAATTTCAAGATTTAATTTGACACCTAGCTTTGGCCCAACAAGTGAAATTCAACCAAAGTGATATGTTATCCCTTGGCCCACTGCATAATAATCCATTATACATCAAAGTCTACATAAAGAGGCACAAAGTGAAATGTGTCCTCATAGATAATAGATCAGGTCTGAATATAGTATCTCTAAAGCTTATTAAGTTTATTGGGTATACCTTAGTAGATCTCCAAGGGGAAATAATCACCATAAAAGCCTATGACAATGAATAATGAGAATCACAAGGCACCATTAACTTGTCAGTTATTTTTGGAACCTTGACCCATGATACACTTTACCATGTGCTAGATCTTGATTTGTTATATAACGTGCTTTTAGATAGAGCTTGGTTAGATACACCAGTGTATCAAGATTTCCCATTTAGGGATGGAGATTAGTATTTAAGGATATTTGCATCCATATGAGCATTAAAAACATCTAGAGGTTGAGTTCAAAAGCTACAATTATCATTTTGATATGAATCTAGTTTCCAAGTAAGACAAAGGGAAAGCCATACTTATAGATTTACCAAAGGATAACTACATTGACCATGATACCCTTGATTCACTTTCCCATATGACACCTCCGAAAATGTCCAATCGCTATACTATCTCAGCTAATGGATCAAGAGAGTATTTGATGCATGACACCTTTCACATTTCAGAATTCCCATAGAACCCAAAGTCCTTTAGAAGACTAAAACCCAAACCACTCATGCAATGGCAAAGGCCATCAACATAGTCTAACACATGTCACTTTTATACTATCTTATAGCCAAACACATGACCCTCTCGAAGGTGATGAATCATGGTTATTATTGACCAATTTTAACTTTTAGGTCAAAATAAGGCACCCCTAGTAAAACTTAATTTTTAGGCATATAAGGGGGTATGATATATTTTTATAAGGTTTTTAATAGGTCATTTGATGTCAATTAATGTTGTACTAGCTTTGGCCAATTAGTTTCTAGGTCTTTTTATCATTCCAAGTCATTTTAGGCATCAAAAATAGTGCATTTAATGCTTTATACCAATTTATTGGGAAATGTGCAAGTGTAAATGGGTTATTTAATGCCCCATGTGTCTTTATAAGTCTTAATTAACTAATAATATTGAATATATGATAGGTTGTTCAGAGAAAAGGTAGTTTTCTTGGCCAAAAAGGAGAAAGTGGCACTTATACGACCTCTTTGGGAAGCATGCCACTTGGAAAATGTGTAAATATGAATCTTAATCTTCCGCATGCTCAAATACACATTTTTTTTGATCTGAAATTTACATATCTTACTCAAAACCAATCTATCTCTTTTTCATCCATCTTGGCATAGAGAAGTGACTTACATGTTCTTGTTTGGTACAAGTAGCACAGGTGGTTTCCAAAAAAATGATTTTGGGAGGTTTTTATATACTAAGATAAATTAATTTTAATATATGTATCTTGAGGATTGGTGGCTTAATATTTATGAATCATCCATTTGAAGTTCAACTTCCAAAACTGCCTATCAATCTATGCACCCTTGAGGTTTCCCTTCATTTTGGGCAAGTCTGTACAAACTAGTTGCTCATTTTTTATTTAGAGGATGTCCATTTATACTTGGGTATATCATTATTTTTTTAATTTTTTGATGTGTTTTGAGGAATAAATTCACTTCAAGTTTGCAAACTAGTCTTATGAGTGATGATAAGCTTTTTTTTTACTATCTCCAAAATTTCATGCTTTAAAAGTGGTCATAGAGGGTTGTGGTTATTCCATATACATGTTTTAAAGGTCCCCTTATATTTATCTTTCATAGCACCTTTCAAGACAACTTCCTCCATGAGTGAAGTCATACATAGTGCTTAAATACAGTCTACCTATCTCATGCACATCAAAATGAGCACTTGTAGAGGTTTAAAAGGGAATAATACATTGAAATCAAGATTTTTGGACTTGGTTCAATTTATCATAGTTATAAGGGAACCTGGTAAATATTTGATGTTGATCATAATCACATATATCATACACATTGTCTAAATTAGACACTTATTGCCTATATGTATAAATGAACTCATATAGGTGGTCTTGACAAAGGGTTGGAATGTTTTTTTTGGAACATTAAAGCATAACATGAACTCCTATTTGAGGTCATAAGGTGATGAGGATTCATAAAAAACCCTTTGGAAGGGCTAAATTGTCATATGGGGTAAGGATCACTTTCAAAATTTCAAATGGCATTATTCATGCCTCTTGTCTCCAAAAGCAAAAAATAGAGGTCTAAACCCTTTTTTATGGCATCACCATATAGAGTTATGTTGATTTCTAAGACCTCTAAATACATTCATTAACAAGGTCCTATATAGCTCTCTTGATTTTCAAAGAAGGAGGTGTATTTGTTTTGAAAAGGTTGGTTTTTAAGAACTCCTAAGTTGCTCCTAAAAACACTGAAAACATTTAGTGGTATCTATAGGCTTGTAAGGTTATAAATGGATTTTGATAGTTAAAGGAAAATGAGGCATACATTCATTTTAGAAGTGGTTCCATGTGGTCTAAATAACATCAAACACTTAAATGATTTTCAAGGAAGTAAATGAGCTTTGATATGCCCTACATGACCATTCCTTAGTCTGTACATAGATCCTAACAACACCTACAACCCTGCATATGGACAAATAGACAGTGAGTTAGGAATAGGGTGAAAACAATGCCAAATGGGAGTCTATACCTGATGAAACAATGTGTTATCACCTTAATGATTATCATGGTACCTTATATCAACTATAAATATTATAAATCAAACCTACATAAGCCTCAAAATCCTAAGTGCACCTATAGTCCTATGTAGAACTATGGACAAATAGTGAGCAAGCTTAAAGGGCAAAAATAGTGAATAAGAGATAAGAAGGTGAAAATGTGGATCCAAAGTAATTATAAAATGGTCTTGAAAAATATAAAAGTTCATATGCACTATTTTGCAAGCCTACACCCTATGTTCACCTACAGGAAGGGGTTATCAAAGAATTGTCTTAGTCACAACCAAAGGAGCCAATTTGATGTTTTTAACATGCATTCAAGGAGAAAAGGTGAGGTTGGAGTGGTGAGATAAGTGAAAATCAACTTTGTGAGTATAATGACTACCTTCATGACCTCTAGGAAGGATAAACAAGTAATAGACATCTATTTATAGGGGTCTTTTCAAGCAAGGCCTATCTCAGTCCAACATGGTTGTAAAGTGGATTAGCGTTGATGTTTTTTATGATTTAAGAAAAAAAAGGATAAAGGTGAGTCAAAATATGAATTATAATGACTTCATAGGATATTTAAAATATTTAATGCGCACCTTAACAATGGATAAAACCTAATTACACCTACAGGTAGGGTTATGAGAGAGCATTTCAACATAGGCAATGTTTTGAGGGTTGATGCAATATAATGTTTTGAGGGATCCTATGGGAAAGTAAGGGTTAAATGAGAATTAAATGAAGATAAATACAACTTAAAAGGACCTTAAACATCCCACACAAGCTCTAATCAGTCCTAGATCACCTATAACAGACCCAAACAAGGTTGTCTCAGTTAGCAAATGAAGCTCAGTCTTGTGTTTTCAAGGGCATAAAGAGTGCATCAAAGAGAAAAATGATTGAATAGTGATTTATTAAATAAATAATGGTCATAATAAGTGAATATTTCCTTTAAAATTAAAATAATACAAAGGGAGATCTCTATAAAACACAAGACATAGTCCACCCTGTCATAATCCTGCATATAGTGTTGTCTAGCAGTCTATTTTGGAATTTGGAGATTTGGAAGGTCTAGACACCAAATCAAGGGATAAATATTCATGAATAATATTTTTTTGAATTAATTAAGCCTATAAAGGTGTTTTTATACTAAACAAATAGGGGAGGTACCCCTTTTTCTATCTCAGATAGGGGACACTTCCTAGATGCATGAGGCTAGAAAGTTTTGGGAGAAAGGGATGGAGAGTGAACCAAAGGTTTGTTTGACCTTTGTAGAAGGTGTGATGAGATTGAATATCCATAGTATCATTATAGGAATCAGTCATGGAAGGATGGAACCAAGTGAAATGGTTTGGGGAGTTAAGTTTGTAGGTAGACCCTAGAAGACAGACTTAGGCCAAGTGACCAAGTATGAGGTAACTTTCATTTGTAGACCTAAGTACGATTTCAAAATAGTGGGAGCATGTTTTTAGTGCATATAAAATGCATCAATATATTTAGGAGAAAGGAAATCAAGTAAGAGGCTCTTAAACACCAAAATTTATAGGCAAGCTTAGGATGTAAGGTCTAGGCCAAGACCTTATGAAAAGCCACTCACACTTTTAGACATAGAGATGATTTATACCCTATTATAACATGATTTGAGGATTAATATAGAGATTTTGGATCTCTTAGAGTGCAAGGAAAACATTAGGAAGGCCATTTTTGGCTTAGAGACCAACTCAACCTTGTAAAGAGACCAAAAACAAGCTCTAGTAGTCATTTTGAGATGCTCATATCTTTATTAAGGATATGCATGGGAATAAAGGAGTTATGGGGTGTTATCAATGGTCTTATAGGCCATATTTGTGTAAATTTTTCTCAAGTTGGACATCCCATCTTTATGAACAATCGTTAAGATAAAAAACTAGCCTAAAACCCTTGCAAAGCCCTGCTAAGGACCAGTCTTGGAAAATGGAGTTGGAAATGCCACCAAATGGACTAGTTTGATCAATAAAATTATTGTAATTTGTATAAGACCTCCTTAGGCTTATACACACCTTTTTGGTTATGTATAATTTTACAGGTGGGGGTAGAAGCAAGCTTTTTCTCACTATCTTGTGTCTTTTGTAGGCTACAAGAGGATTTAGGAGATGAAACCAAGTTTGAGATAAAAGTTGACACTTATAATAAATAATCATATAAATTTAATGTCATAAAAAATCTTCTTAGTGCTTCAACCAGGCCATTCCTTTCATGTTGGGCAAGCTAGAGAGAAGGGAAGAAATCTTTAAGTAAAGTGATTTTAAAGCTTACCTAATGCTTCCAAGGCCATGGAAGGTCTTTAAAATTGTCATTCACTCCCTCCAAATTATTTTAATTTAAAAATGAAGACAATTTGGAAGCCAAATGTGTAGGTTACATGAAGGGTAGTTTTTAGGACAACAAATGATGATGGCTCTCTTTCAAGTGATTCTAGAAGACCAAGCATGAAACCAATTCATGGAGAGGCATGTATGATATCCTCCCCTTCCATTAAAATCATTTAACCTACCATAGATTAGTTACAAGTCACCCAAATAGGCCTAATCATGAAGGGAGTTTTTTTGTACAAGAAAAGGAGTTTTAGGCCACTCTGCATAACTTTGATGACTTGGATTGACACTTGTTTCTCCTAAACTTTCATGGTTTAACCTATATCCTCTTCTCATGCATGGATAAATGATATTATCAGCTTGATAAGTTTCCTTGTGACCCTTGGACTTCTCCCTTTCTCTTTCTTTATCAAACTCTATAAGAGTTGGCCATTTTGGTATTATATGGATGCTCCACTAGAGTATGGTAAATCCTTGATCAATTTTACACCTTTTGATCATAAAATGAATAATTATTACCTCTTATATGACTATACTTAGTGTGTGTACTTGAATGTTTGAATTTACTTAAGTGACACTCTTGTTTCCTTAGCATGTTAGTTCATTCTTACAACCTATTTGCAATTGGAAAACTTCTTATTGCAGGGCATGTGAAGTGTTATTGGGATATGTCACTGATTAAGTGAGTTAGAATATTAATTAGTGCCATTAAAGACCTTTTGTCTAGTCATCCTATCTTATATGTTCATCTTGACCTCACAATGTATTATTGATGTGAGAAGTTATAGATTGGGAAAGTGTATGTTTGGTTTGTTGCTTGATCTCAAGTGTAAGATGCATATGGTTGGATTTCATTAGTAAATTTGGTGTATCACCTTCATTATTTTAGCTATGATTTAAATTTATTTCTCCCTTTTCACCCCCCAAAGTTAGTAGTAGTGGTAGTAGTCAAGTGGTACATCAAGGGAGCTAGCCCTATCTAGAGACTCACCTCATTCCTTAGACTACCCACAAGCCTAGATGTGATTCCATTGTGCCACTTGGATGAGGAGAGATTTTCATCTCCTTAAAGGGTGAATATCTAAGTGACAACATTTATACAATGACAAATTGGCTAATTTTTATAAAACTCCAAGTATCCCATTCCTAATCAGATCATGGAGAACCAAGACTATGAAGGAGGAAGTCTTGGGCCAAATCAACAAGGAACACTCGATCCCATTTCTATGACTAATTAAAAAGGAACATATGGAATTGTATTTAAACTACTTGGGGGTAATCCCACATATCTTATTTGAGTTCTATCACCAATGACTAGTGATAATGATGATGATAGTGAAATAGAGTCTGATCATAGCCAATTTAATGACTTATCCCAAACCAAAATGTTTGACCATAATGCCATTTTTACCCTTTGACTAGTCATTTATTACAATCCATTACCATTATCTTTTCCCCAATGAATATACTGGGACCAATAAGAATCTAACATTCCAATTGATGAGTTCTAGAATGATGAGGCCTTTTACAATTTTCTAGGCCTTAGGGATAATGTTTTGTTAGGAGATCACAAATCAGAATTCTCAATCAAGTTGGATCCTGAATCCTATTTTGGAGAGCAGATGAACACCCTTAGCCAAAAACAAATACATAAAACATTGAGGTCTAATAGTAAAAACCTCTTTGAGGTGCTTTCAGACTAGGGAAATAGTAAAGACAAAGGTCATTCTAGTGGTGAAAACCTATTTTAGGCACTACTAGATGGGGGTGTTCAACCTTCTTCAAATATAGACCAAGAGACCACCAATGACAAACTTGTCTATGGGTTTGAGTTTAGTCTTGAATAATAATTTTTTTTTGATCAAATCATCTAGGATACTAATGATAGTGAACTTTCATATGGGTCTAAATTTAGTCTTGAAGAATAGAAAACCTTTGATCGCATAATCCAAGAGTTCCCAACAACATTTATTATTTGGCAATCACTCCCATTTGGGGATTTTGATTAATCATGCCTAGGAAAACTTGAAGAACTAGTCGTAATAGAGGACTCTAACATAGACAAATAGTTCACATCTTTGCCTACTATTCTTGAAGATGGTTCAACCCTTCTAGTAGAAGACAAAATAGAGGTAAACATCATGACACTAGATGACCCAAAATGGATTAAATTAGGTGCATCCATCACTAAGGAGGAATGTGAAGTACTTACAACCCTATTGAGGGAATTTATAGATATATTTGTATGGGCCTATTTTGACATCCCCAGTTTGGACCCTACCTTGGTTTTTCACCACCTTGTGGTACATTTTGATGCCAAACTAGTGAAACAAAAGCTATGAAAAATACATCTTCGTATTACTGTATTGGTAAATAAAGAGTTGGAGAAGCTCTTAGAAGCAAGATGTATTAGGCCAATCAACTATTCTAAATGGATTTCTAATATAGTGCAAATTAGTAAAAAGCCAAAAGGAATTATAATTTGTACTAATTTTAGGGACATTAATAAAGCTTGCCCTAAGGATGACTTTCAATTTCCAAACATTGACATGATTTTTGACTCCACAACATGTTATGAGATGCTTTCACTAATGGATAGATTCTCAAGATACAATCATTTTTGAATAACACTAGAATACCAACACAAGATAGTGTTCATCACTTTGTGAGGAACATTCTATTATAGGTTATACCATTTGGTCTTAAGAATGCAAGGTCCACCTATAAAAGAGCTATGACATTCATATTTCATGATATGATATATGATATTGTTGAAAACTACATCGATGACATACAAGGAAAATAAAAAACTAGAGATGATCATCCAACAGTATTGAGGATGATATTTGAGTGACTAAATGAATATAAAGTTAGGCTCAATCCTAAGAAATGTGTGTTTGGCATCACATAATACATTTCTTTGCTTTATTATGTTTCTTAGGGGCATATAAGTCGATCCAACCAAAGTATGAGCCATAATAGAAATGTCACCGATGACCAATTTGAATCAACTCCATAGTTTGTAAGGTAAAATCTAGTTTATTTAATGATTCATATCTCAATCGGCAAAGAAGTACCACCCATTTACACACCTAATAAACAAGGGTGTAACATTTCTTTGGGATGATGATTGCCAAAAATATTTTCAATAGCTAAAGGACCATCTTGCAAATCCACCATTTTTATTACCTCCCATTTAGGGAAAGCCATTCTTGTTATATATGTCATCTATCAACAATACCCTAGGGCACTTATATCTCAACATGATGATAATGTAAAATAACATGAAATGTACTATCTAATACGTACACTTGTCTCATATGAACATAATTATATGCCCATTAAAAAATCTTGTCTTATTATGGTCTTCGTAGCTCAGAAACTATGACATTACATGTTGAACAATAAAACCATAGTTATTTCAAAACTAGATCCATTCCAGTATCTACTATCCAAAAAAATCATATAAGGACACATGTACAAATGGATCATGCTTCTTAGTGAGTTTGAGATAGAATATATGAACCAAAAAGCCATCAATGGGTAAGTTTTTGTAGATCAGCTTATTAAAGCACCCCTTACAGACATAGGGCCACTCAAATTCCAATTTATCAATGAATCCATTATGGCCATCATTAACACACAACTTGAGGAGGAGCATTGGAAAGTATATTTTGATGGGTCATTCATAACACATGGATTAGGGGTAGGCCTTTTATTCATGACTCCACAAGGGGATTTAATCTTTAAGTCATTCAAATAAATTTTCCTTGTACCAACAATATGGTCAAACATGAAGCACTCATCGTAGGGTTTTGAAAGGTATTAAAATGGAACATACACCATCTCAAATTTTATGATGATTCACAGTTAATCATCAATCAAGTTATATACCACTTTTAGACCAAAGATGACAAGTTGGTTCCCTACAAGTCTATGGTCGACACTCTCAAGCAGTAGATTGTTGACATCTAGTTTGAGCATATACCAAGAGATAGAAATAGAACAATAGATGCCATGGATACCATTAAGTCACTCATTTGACATACAGACATAACTAAAGACTACCAATTTCATGTTAAAAATCTACTAGTTCTAGCTCATAAACCATCAACTATTATAATGATCTACAATATTGTTGGTCCTAGCTCTAATTGTTATTTAGACCTATATGCCTATTTACATGATCATGTTTTACCACCATATTTATCCCAAAAACAAACCAAATCCATCATCTACAATACCCAATGTTATACCTTACTTGGACTAACCCTATACTACCATAGTTTTGATGGAACTTTGCTTCATTATTTACCTTTGATAGAATCTATACTAGCATTACGAGAAGTTCATGAAGGAGTATGTGGATCCCACACCAATGGGGTAGTCTTGTCTAAAAAACTCTTGCATATTGGTTATTATTGGATAAAAATGGATGCATATATAATTGTATATGTAAAAAGATGTGATCAGTGTCAACAACATGCTAATCTAATTCATGCCCCATCCAAGACTTTGACACCAATGTTGACACCATGGCTAATCACTACATGGGGCCTCGATCTCATTGGGAAGATAAACCCCACCTCATCAAATGGAAATAAGCATATCCTTAATGCCACACAATATTTCAATAAGTGGGTTGAAGCTATACCCCTCACTTACGTGACCAAAAAGAAAATTTATAGATTTATCTTCAACCATCTCATTTGCCACTATGGTATCCCTTCCAACATTATATTTGATAATGGAAGATCCTTCAAGAACAAGGATGACAAAAATATACCCTCAAGGTAATGTCCATGTCAAAGCATTAAATAAAACTATTGTCAATATTCTAAAAAAGATTATCAATGATGCTGGTTGTGATTGGCACCTTCAAATATTCTATACCATTTGGACATACCATACCAATCACCATGCCTCAATAGGAGCCACTCCATATTCACTTGTATATGGTACTGAAGCCGTTCTTCCCATTGCGATTAAGTTACCTTCATTACACATATCTTTGAAGCATCTCTTGGACAATGAAGACTATTGAGTAGCTCACCTATAAGATCTAGAGTTACTTGATGAGAAATGCATGGACATAGTGAACAATCTATAGGCATATCAGAACCACCTCTATGACCAATATAATCATTATTAAAACATAGATAATTCAATCTGGTGATCTTGTTCTTAAAGAGAACCAAAATAATACCATGATTGAAAAATATCATAAAGGCAAGTTCAGACTATGGCATACGATCATACAAGCTCACCACACTATATGGGGATGAACTTGATGAGCCTATGAACATTATAAACCTCAAGTAGTA
Source organism: Torreya grandis (assembly GCA_037957365.1). NCBI lineage: Eukaryota > Viridiplantae > Streptophyta > Pinopsida > Cupressales > Taxaceae > Torreya > Torreya grandis. The sequence goes on from JARHVA010002357.1 coordinate 1,629,450, forward strand.
CTATGCTTTATTGAATTGGTGTATAATATTTGAGAACCATTTCAATTTGTACCATATCATCAATATCCTTATTTATACTATACTATCTTATCATTCTATCATTCTAGCATCCTATCATTCTACAAAGCTATCATTATTCTATCACTTATCCATTCTACCATATTTTATTCTATTGACCTAACATTTTTTATCCATCATATCCTATCCCATTTGAATTTGGTTCATCTATTAGTTTCATGTTTAGCATGAAGAATTAGATTAGTTTCAATAGTTATTTTAAGAATTCTAGACAGATGCATTATTTTGGAGTAGTAAGATAGAAGTTTTGGTAGTTGCATCCTTTATTTCTTATTCCTTTCTTATCATGTTTGTTTATGTGAGCCTGATTATATCTACCTATATGGGAAAATTAATGTTCACTAGTCTTGATACTAATTATAACCACCTATGGGAAAATTAGTATCATTGATCTGATTAGTTATATCCTAATTATAACTACCTATAGACAAACTAGGGACAACATTTATTTATTGTGACTTGACATAACCAACTAACCATTCCTATGTCATACTATGCCACTATGTCAATTGTGCCTATTTTTTTTGAATTGGCTACTATATTAGTTATATTCCTCTATTGTAAGGTAGAACTACTGTGGACTAGGGCCATTTCGGGAGTATGTGGGTCATGCTCAATCCTTGATTAGGTTAGCTTAGTCCCCCTTTCCATCACGCTCTCACCATTTTGTGAACAACATTAAATTTTTTCATGCCCTCACCATTTTATGATCTTATAATACTTAGTGTCTTGTTATTCTCGATTGATTTGAGATACTCCAAAATTCCAAAAACATTTGAAAACCATTTAGAAAAACCAAAAACATTGACCACTTATTTACCTTAAGGATTCTATGAACCCTTACTAAGTCATAAAAAATCACTTGTCACTTAGTTTCCCCATTTTTGTTTGCCTTTTATCCCATGCACTTTCCATTTTTTAAGACTATTCCTATTATTCTATCACATAAATCATGTTTTTTTTCTCTATCAATGTTTTCTTCTATCTCACTTCCTAGGAGAACTACATTTAGCCTAAAGTTTTGTTAGATATGTTGGTTCCTAGTTATACACCTCTCATGCTCAGCCTTGCACACTCAAAAGAAAAGGGCAAACAAAGATGAAAACCCCAATGATATGTCATTGTAGTCAGGGGAGGGTTTGGCATCCAGAATGAACCAAATGGAGAAAATGACTCAAAGGCACCTATAAAGGGTATGGTTAACTCCCTACTACTTCTAAATCTACCTCAACCAAGGTGAGAGGACCTATGAGGTAGCTTGCTTATATGGAGATATTCTTCAATTTAACCTCCATGGGCATTATTGGCACACCGAGACAAAAATATGACTAGGGCATAACCAAACTTGCACACTCCACTCGAGAAGGTTTATCGCAAGGAATTCACAAATGCTCTAAGTCACATACAAGCTACTGAAGATAGATATAAAAGTGCTTACAACCTTCATCCTAAATAATTATCAATATCATAGCTAAATGGAAGATTGCAATGCTAAGATTTAAAACACAAGATGCAAATACATGTTATGTAAACAAGATCTTATGAATTTTTAGGAAAATAACACTTTTCATATGCAACAAGGATTATATCATTTATAGGGTAGGACATGGTAGGATAGTTTGTTAATTATAAAGAGGAAAGGTGTAGTGGTGTGCTAGTAGTTTTTAATCAACATGGGATCTTACAACATTCATGACATCACTAATTTTAAAGACATAAAAAATACTCATAAGCCAGCTAATGAGACATACCAAATGATCCTTTAAAGATATATAACATACACTAAAACTAAACTTTTGAACACTTTTCCCTATCAAATCCATAAGCCTAGGGTGCCCTAACAAGTTATTCAACAACACATTCTAAAATAATGTAGAAAGGGATTTATAATCTAGATCTAAGCCCAAGATGACAACCATTAATGAGAATAGAACAAGATATCCAATTGAAAACATTTAAAAAACACATCATTGCACTTCATCAACAAGAAACAATAGAGAATCACAAGAATTTTTATCAACTTGAAAAGAGATACTACATACATTAGTTTTTCAAAATGCTGCCAAGGGGATAAGCATGGTGAGTTTGATATTTTGATAAGGGAGACATAAACATGCTCTCAAATCTTGCTAATGGCTATATAGCTTCAATCAGCTTAGTAAAAGAGATAAGATCTACACACAATAGTGGATCCCTAAAATTTTTGTAGAACTTAAACTTAGAGAAAATGAACAACCAACATAATTACCAACCTCTAAATAGAGGACAAGCCCTCTATTTATAAATTTTTACCCATTTCAAATTTGGGAGTGAGGGTTTTAACCTAAAATTGCCAAAGTCTTGACAAGATGCTCTTAGATGGAACAAATCCTTTGCCACACTTGGAATCTTCATGTAACTATAAGTAAAATCATTGTTACAATTGCCTCTATAAGAAATGATGAAGACTTAAAGCAAATATTTTGATTTCTTGGTTGAAAATGCCTTTCACATGAGCTAGAAGGAGGATATTCATAATGGATGTTAAAAAAACTTTGTCTTTATGTGTAACTTCTTGAGGATCCCCTTTATCACTTGCTTGGACAATTGGAAACTCCTAGACAACTCCCCTTCCCTTTATGCATGCCATGTAATAACCTTCTCTTACAATGATGGCTTGGGAATATTTTGGATACATGGCCACTTAAATTATCTTCCTTGGAGCTTCCCACCTTGATCTTGAAAACCTATAATATCTCTCCCATTGGAGGAGCTTGAATGAGCAAAACATGAGAAAATGTAATACCCAGGTTTACTTGACCCCTTTACCTTTTTGGCTCCAACTTTCCTTTTCACATTTTGCATTTTGAACCTTTTCCCATTGAAAACTTTGCAATTTTCACATATTTACCTTTTTAGGTTTACTTCACATTATCTCCTTTTTAATGCATAAATGCATTATTTTCAACCTTTGATCTATTTGGGTAAATCCTAGCCCTTCTTGCAAATTTTCAATTTTCAAATTGCCAAGTTGCAATTGATACTTGTAGTTCCCCTAAAAAGTTCCCTTAGGTAAATCTTCAAATGAGCACATAAGGGGTTAATAAATCCATATTAAATTATAAAGTATTGAGGATTGAATTTTCCATTTTTAAAACATCCTCTCTTATGTAGGCTTTATCTGAGATCTTCACTAGATCATCAATTATGTGAGCATAAACCCCTTCATATTGTCATGCCAAAATCATAGTAGAAACATCAAAAAGTTGAAGTGATTTTTCATTACTCCATTTTCTTGAAAGGTGTCTATCTATAATGTTGACTATCAAGAAGTATGTTTCATCCAAGAGCTTCAAACTTCCAATGCATCTCAAGAAGACAATAAACCAAAATACCCTTCATTATCTATACATGTTAGATATATGCTCTATAATGGCCAATGGGTTTTATGCATCATCCATTCATCTTGGTCACATTTTAGAATTGGCATTTTACATATCCAAAAAACCCACTCTTTGCCCTAATTTCTACCCATGGGACCTAGAACCATCTAATCAATTTGCAATTTCTTTTAAATCCTTAGATTTCATAAGGAGCTACCATGATTGATTTATAATTTGCCTAGTCAAACCACTATCAGTGGTGAAAGCTCCATTAATTTCCTTGCACAATGTCCTATAATATGATGTGTATGCCTATGTGGCATCGCCATGTCACGTCTACTCATCCATATCTTAATTTTTTTTAAATTACCTTGGATTAAAATTGATTTTTGCATGCACATCATTTGACATCTCTGTGACTATCATTGACATCTGTGTGATTTCCAATATTTGAACCTTAATGGATAATTTTGAGTTTAATTTTAAAATTTGCACAATTATCAATGACATCTTCATGATTGACAAATAATGGGCACATAGATGACAATTTTAAGCACCAAATGGTTATTTTTTGAGATTAATTTTGACATCTACATGAACATCAAATTATGATCATGCATATTTTAATTTTAAGCACTAAACGGTTGATTATTGAGCTTAATTTTGACATTCATGTGATCATCAATGACATCCACATAACCATTGCACTGCTTATTCAAATTTAAAGGCTTGCATCTTGAGATAGAAAAATCATCAAGGCAAAAAATTTGAAGGAGATGTTCATGGAATCTAGATTGTTGATTCTGTGTGATCCTTTGACCATGAGACACTTTATGGGAAAACTTATAAAATGCAAAAGTAAACTAACTAGTTCATTTATGCATGATGTCTTGATGATGGTCTAGTTCATTCAAACTTGTGCTATGAGATTTAAATCATGCCCTACAAGCTTGACACTTAGTACATACATGTTCATCTCAAGTACCTTTAACTATTTAGCATTGATCACACACTGTATGATCATCTTGATCAACATTAACGTGCATTATTCAATTATGATCCACTAGGTTAAATGTGATTGGATCAAAATTAACATGAATTATAATTAAGTTAGAGCTTGGGGAGAAAAGAGCTTATTATAAAGTCTTAGCCTTAGGTTCTTGGGTGCATAAATAAATATGACATAGACTTTAGGATAGGAATTTGATCTCAGTTTACAACAAACGGGCCAAGCATTACTTAGACCACACTAATAGATAAAAAGGGACCAAACATGAATTTGATACTAAGGTTTGGTCATGTTAATGAACATGACCAAACCTTAGTAAAAATTAAAAATAAGTTTGTAACATATTAAAAGCATTCTCACTTAAGTTGTTCTCACTAATTTGAATTTAAATCAAAGGGCCTAAGCTAGGGCAATTAGAAGCTAGGTTTTAAGGTGCTTAGAAATGAATTAAACTTGACCTATAATGAATGCTTGAAAACATGAAATGGGATAAAAAATTAGGCATTCATACTTGACAAGTGCTCAATTGCTTTAATGTAATTTTGGGTACTAACACTAGATCTCACCTAGGGATACACACCCCTTACAGGTATGTAAAGAACCCTAAAACATAAGACCAGGTGCTAATCCATTGGGTCATAGAGCTAACACTTAGTCAATTTATATCAACATAGACTCATGAAGGCTCAATAAAATATGGTAAACTGATAAAAATAGATTAGGAGGATATGAAAATGAACACACAACAAAAAACATGAAACCAATCTATATAAGCAAGGCCCAAAGCAAATGGGAAATAGAAATAACAAAATAATAAGACTATACACTATACAATAATGTACATAGTTGTAGACTCAATCAAGGAACTATTTTAGATATCTACCATTGATTAGTATCTCTAGTATTTCACCATCTACATCTCTCAATAAAAAGGTGTGTTCCCTAATCCAATAGTCAATGGAATAGGGACCCATCCACAAGGCATCAAACTTGCCATGCTAACCTTTCTCTTCATGTCTATTATCTCAAAGTAGAACCAAATCACCTAATTGGAAGGTTCTCATAGTGACCTTACTTTTAAATATCTTTTTTATCTTTTCCTTGAACTTGAGGTGCCTTTCATGAGCTTGTCTTCAATTTTCATCAAGCTCAACCATCTAGTTCATCCTACTCTTATAGTGGTTTATTTTCTCATCATCTTCTAGTTGTTACATGATTTGATAGACTGGTAAATATAAATTCATAGGCAAAACTACTTGAGCTCCATAGACAAGCTCAAAAGGGCTTTAGCCTATAGCTCTCTTAGGCATGATCTTGTTAGCCCATAAACAAACTTTAGTTTTTTACCCCAATTCTTATTTGATTCTAATTTTTGCCTAATGATTTTGAGTAAGTTCTTATTGTTGGATTCTACATGCCCATTTCCTTGGGGGTTGTAATTGGAAGCATAGGTCAATTCAATCTCATACTCTTTTCACAATGCCACTAAAGGTTTATCTTTGAAACTCATGACATTATCAGTAATAACTTTGACAAGCACATGAAATCTACAAATAATCTAATAATTTTAGGTGCAAAATGGCCACCACATACTCCACTATGGAATTCTTCAATTAGGTTAATAGTTTTCTCTTTTAGCATGCATCTTAGGAGAACCCCATTTGGATTCTTCCATACAAGTCTATTTTAAATCAAGAGGGTCTTTTGGGAAACAAAATTAAGATTCCTTCTTTGATTCTTGTCTAAGTTAGGGGGACAATTTAGATTTTTAAAGTAATAGATAATATCATTATACCATGGAGACATGCAAAATGAACTCAAGGAATCATCAACATTGAAAATAATAGTGTTTACCTCAATGGCTTACAAATTGGTCTCAACCATGAGCTTGGCTAGACCCATCCCTCACACTAATTTGGTGGTCTAAATATCCATGTCATACTCTTTAAACTTATTGACCCACCTACATCTATTGCTAGTACTTCAGTTTGAGTCAAGATGTCCTTTGCCATGATATGTAGGACATAAGAAATAATATTTAAACTCAAAATATAAGGCTTGAACATCTTGGTAGCCTTTAAGATGGTGAAGGCTTATTTTTACATGATGGTGTAATTTAATTCATCACTTTGCATAGATTTGTTAAATAAAGCTATTGTCCACTCATGACCATCTTCATTTTTTTGCAACAGGATAATACCAATAGTTTTACATGATGCAAAAGAGAAAATATGAAATGGCTTAGTGTAATTAGGTCTAGCCAAAATAGGAGTAGACTTTAAAGCTCCCTAGATGTCATTAAATGTTTGCATGGCCTTTTCCTCCCACTTGATGGTCTGGTCCTTCTTCAACATGGAATTAATAGGCAGAGTGATCTCTATAAAGTTAGACACAAACCTTCATATGAAGTTAATTTTTCTAAAGAAGGATTGAATTCCCTTCTTTGACTATAGAATAGGTAGTTTATCAATGGCTTCTACCCTCTCAGGGTCAATCATGACACCATCCTTGGATATGATATGTCTTCGAAACTTGGCCTTTTATATTTTGAAGTGACATTTCTTTGGATTGAGTTAAATGCCTAACTCCTTGCATCTAATAAACACTTTCTCTAGATGCTCTAAATGTTCTTCTCTAGTCTTGGAGTACACAGTGATATCATCCTAATACACATCTATAAACTTATTAAACACCCTTATAAAATTAACATCCATAGCTCATCAAAATGTTGTAGCAACATTCATTAACTTGAAAGTCATCCTCATATATACATACATGCCCCAAGGCATTGTAAATGTGGTCTTGTGTCTCTCAGATTCTTGTACCACAACCTAGTTATATCCTAAGAAATTGTCTAATGTGGACATCTATAATCTTGTAACACTTTGTAATAGATTTTCCATATTGGGCAGGGGATAATTATATTTTAAAGAAACTTTATTTAAATTTTAGAAATCCACACACAAGTAGATGTTACCATTTTTATTTCTCACATGGACTAAATTTGCAACCCATGGCAAATACCTAATGGGCTAAATAATACCATCATCCCTTAGCTTATTTAACTCATTTTGCATCTTAGTGTCCAAGATGGAGTTAACAGGTCTCTTTTTCTTCTTGAAAATATTTCTATTAGGCTGTAATAGGATGACATATTGGAATAGGTCTTCCTTATATGCTTTCAACTTAGAATAAGACCATGTTAAACAATCTTGGTAATTTTTTATCAACTACATGTAAACTTGCTTCTTATCTACACTTAGGTGAGTACCCAATAAAACCTTCCTTGGATTCTCATGAGAACCCAAATAACTCTCAGTCACATCCTTTGAAATATATGAGTCTTGAGTCTTGATTGTATCCACACCATTAAAATATGCTTATAATCTTACCAAACCTCTAGGGAGCATGTTTGTCTTCAACTGAATAATGTCCTTCCCAAACAAGGTTTCTTTTCCATCACAAACCTGAACCATAGATTCCAAGTCTATGAGCTGATCATGGAACTCAACTTCACAATTTAGAAACAATTTGATCTGATCATCATCATTAAACACCTACCAATGATGAACATTATTTGGTAATAAAGGCTTCACAAGCACCACCACCTAATACTGATAATGAGTGCTCATATTTGAAATATCAAATTGAGCACCTAACCTTACAAGTCTATCAAATTCTTGGTTTAAATTTTATATCATGATAACATAGATTGAATGCATAAAAAAATTAAAGAAAATCTCAAACAACATTCTAATATTGTTTCAACCTTTTATTTTTTGTGGCATAAGCATTGTGGATTTGATTTACCAATAGCTCAGAATCACCCCTAAAAATCAAGATTTTAATCCCATGTTCACAAGTAATCTATAGACCAAGGAAGAGTACCTCATACTTAGCATCATTATTAGTGCACTCAAAGGACAAATTAAAATAAAACTTGAAGCACTTAACATTGGGGGCATAGAATACAACCCCTACTCCATTTCCAAGATTGGATCAAGTTTCATCAAAACACATCTTCCATACTTCACTTTAATTATTATGTTTAATATCAATAAAAATAGGATGTTCATTAGTGTCAACATTCTTAATTAAATTACCAAGTACAACATCGATGTACAATACTTCATTTTAAGCATGTTTTGGATCTTCAATTACATGCAACATCTTTGGCTCTCTATAAATTTTAACCATCTTACCCTCCAATGGAATGGTGGCATAGGAAAGGTCCATTTGTAAAATTCCACCCATGCTAGTAACCCATTTATGTGACATCAATATCTCCCACTTAGATAAGTAGTCTACAAATACCTTGTCCATATTTAAATACTTACCTAGATGCACTACTAACTGCACTTCCAACCCATTGACTTGTCCAACAATTGAAACTTATCATGAGTCCATGACATAATAATTTCCAAAGGATAATGTAATTTTAACTTTAAGCTCATTTAAGACACCTAGGGGCATTACATTATAAGAATCACCAGAATCAAACATGCAATTATGGACAATAAGACCATTGATCAACAAGCTTGTATAAAATAGATCCACATTCAGCTGAATCTCTACTAATGTAGTCCCCAAATAGACTTTTGGAGTTGGTTCAACAACTTCTTCTGATTGTTCATCACTTTTTAGGGATGTTTCAGGTAAATTAATTTTATTTGAAACTAACTTCTCACCAAATTCAAAGTATTCAAAGTCCCTCTTCTTATGTTTAGGTATTCTTAATAATTCAATAAGTGGCACAGTGATTTTAGTTGGATCAACACTTGGGCCATATCATATATACTATACTGAAGAAGAGGAGTATTTGGTGGAAGAGTAACAACACCTTCAACTAGAATGCAATCACATAAGGTATGAAGTGGAGTAGGCTGGGGTGGATTTGCATGCTTAGTAGTAGCCTTCAAAGGAGGATTTTGTTTAGCATCATTAACACCCTTAGGAATACTAGATAGCAAAGGTACTTTATTTTGAGCAAGAACATCTTTAGGTTTATAAATTTTGGGAATGGATATTGGTTTAAAAGTATTAGGAACTGTTGTAGTTTTATTATCTTCCTTACTTACATCCTTTGCCCTTGGATTTGTAGGGGTAGTGACTTGAGGGGAAACATCTAGTTGCCTACTTCTCAAGTAGTATTATTTATCTTGGGTAACTGTTTCATTAATTAGCAGTTGCCTATACTCAACTAATGGAACTCCCCCATCATACATCTTAATCATCATTTTTCTTAAAAAAACAAAATCATGAATGGGCAATTCATATGCTTTTGCCATATAAGCATCACAAGTAAATTCACAAGTTGGGACACATACCTTTTATATTGCACTCCAAAACTTATAAACAATGGTAGTACTCAGCAATGTTATGGAGGTAGACATCTTAATTTAGAGACTCTAACAATTAAACATCATAATCTCATCATTGGATAACATAGACTTAGGTTCACCTGCATCTTTATCAATTGGTTTAGTTGTATCACATGTAGGATGTGGAAGGAAGCACTTATCACACCAAGAAATATCAATGTCATAACCTACCACATTCACTTTAGCATTTAACAGATCAAGCACTTATTTCCTAGCCCTTTTATTCTAATTTCTTTCTATTTTTTCATCTCCTGTAGGCCTCTTCCCTCTATCATTATCTCAATGGTGAAAATCAGGCCTTCCTTGTGCTTGATTTGGATTTGGATCCCTCTTTTGATTCATAGGCACATTAGAGATCCCCTTTTCATCTCTAACCAACTTGTATGACATTTCTTTGATAGTAGAGGCCAAAATTTTAACAGTCTCCTCAAGGTTAGCTATCTTTGTGGACTATGTCTTTTCCATATTGACCAATTTCACATCAGCCCACTTATTCATGGGTTTTCCCATAACCTTTATGCTATTTTCAATTTTGATATCCATATTAAATTCCAACCACATGTTCGTGGGAGCCTTTTCCCTCAAGTAGTATGCAACCTTCTTGTCAAAGGTATCATAATACTTTATCAAACATGTTGTATCACTAGGCTTGATGTTTTTTGGTAGATGCATCATAGTTTTGTTGAATCATGTATTAAAGTCCTGAACACACTCATTGGGGTTATTCTTAATGTTTTTAAATTTAGCCAAAAGGAACCTCAGATTAATTCTATGACCATATTGAATTCTAAAAACATTCCTCATTTCTTCCCATGAATCAATGCATCCACTTGGAAGAGAATTGAACCATTCATGAGTGTCTTCCTCTAGCATGTGCACAAAAAACTTAATACACACATCTGCATGCTCAACCTCATAATCTTCAATAATATTGTGAAAATCCCTCAGGTGTTAAGCACCACTCACTGCATTATTCCCTTAGAAATTTGGAAGACATGTCTTTACCTCATTTGGGATTTCAATAGGATAACCTTCCATGTCATCAAAATTTATAGGCCTAAATTTAGGAATGTAGAATGCAAGATGTTCATTCTCATCTGGGTCCTTATGTGGTGTCACCTAAAATTTTGTAGATTGAATTTTGGGATACCCCTATTAAATTTTTGTCATTTGTCTGTTGTGAGTCAATTCTTCTTGTTAATACCAGTCCTCTGAATAAGACTTAGTATTTTATATCTTTTATTTTGTTTGATTTCTTTTCCTAATTACTTAAAACTACTCCAAAAGATGAGAAAATGTTTGTCTGAGCCATCACTAAAAAACCCATTTACTCATCTTTCCAAGAAGATCAAAAAGCTAAGTGTTTGAGCTTACTTCTAGGCCAACTCAGATTCTTTAAGTTACTTTACTTATCAAGTGAATAGTAAGAAGTCATTTCAAACCCAAGTTTCACTATCTAGTTTAAACCTAAATTATCAAATAGATTTACTTCTCATTAGAAGCCAAATAAAGTAGGATTATAAACCCACAGAAAATTAACTAAAGTGAATCAGGTTTTCTAAGTAACTTCACTTTGTCAAAGATAAAATTAGAAGTAATAAGGGTTTGTAAGTCTGAAGTACTCTTAAGCCTAGACCAAATCAGATTTATGAGGTTACTTCACTTCAAAATCCAAAATAAGCAAAGAAGTCCAAAAAACTTGATACAAATCTAAGGGCTTGTGTGGATCCCTCATATGTGTCTCTTACTTGTCATTAATATGTTGGAAAATATAAATATTGAGAAAATCCACCTCATTTCCCACCTGGAATTTGAGTTATTTGACCAAGATGCTACCCCTATGAACCTCAAGTGACACTATTTAAGCTTCTAGAGCGATTTTGGATCAAACCCATCACAACCCATTTATGTTTAATGTATGTAGATCATTTCCCTTTGGTTTTCATGTCTTCATTTTAGATGTTTTCTTTTGATAAGATTTGCATGCTACCTTTAATGTTTTATTTCATATTTCTCTTTTTTTACATGCATTTAAATGTTATTTTTACATGTAAAGTGTTGTAAAAATATTATAAGAGTTCTCACAAACATTTAGCATGAAAAATCCTAAGCAAAGTCTCAGAATGGAAAAACCTAGAAGAAAACCTAGATGGAAACCTAACTATTGAAATAACAAGAAACTTGGACCCGTCATTACTTATTACTTACCTAGAGTCTTGACCCTAAGCTACTACCCTCAAGAAGTTCAAATCTCTCAAGTACCCTACCTACCTAGAGTTACGGTTACTTATTACTTCTACTCAGGTTTTCCAACCCCAGTATCTTGTTAAGAGAAACCCAAAGTCGTAAACCTCAAGAAACCCAACGAACTACCCAAGAGAGACCTAGACTCCTCATAACTCATTAATTACTTAGAGTGTCAAACTCAAGTTACTTATTGTTTCTAACTATTTTTTCACTTTTTCACATTCAGAAGATGAAGGAAACTAAGATAATGGTTAGGGGTTTATACGTACCCAGATGAAGTTTATGCACCGTATCCAGATGATTGAAGGAGCTCCTCTTTGGTTGTGGAGGATGACACCTGTTGTCAGGGAAGTCTAAGAACAAACACACCTCTATTCTGATTCCTCTTGTTGGATCTTGCTCCTCAGAAAGAGCACAGTATGATTACCAAATATAAGCAATTATAAATGCAAAAATAACCAAAAATACAAATAGCTAGAATTCACCAATAGCACAGAATATGAGAGACAATACACTATCTTGTATTAACACTTTACAGAAAATAATACAACAAAGAGCCGCCACACTCTTTCACCTTACAGAGGTTTGCCACACCTCAAGTGTATAGTAATTCTTCTCACACAACACTCTCTTACACAAAAAATGGTCCCAACAACCAACTCACAAACAGAATTGGTGTTCACCTCTCCAACTAGTCAGTAATAACCCTGCCAGTTCACCAAGCACTCAAAAGTACTTCAAGTTCATCTCCCATGAACCTGCAACCTGCAATTCAATAGACCATACTCACATGTAGATCCCCTATGAGCTTGCAACAACCTGCAACTCAATGATCTTACAATGGAAGCAACTTACTTGCCTTCCTTTCTATCTCATGCCTTAATTTCAATACATGCCAATGGGTCTATAAATAGATCCCTAACTCAAACACTAACTTAGACTCTTAATTTAGACAATTATCCTCGCAACCAAAGACTCTAACTGGCCTTTACATGCAAACACTTCATTCACTTAACTAACTGTCCATGTAACGAGCAGTTCGGGAACACACAGGCGACCGACGTCAGTCCCTGCTAGTCTGGTTCTACCGACGTCGACTGACTCCCTGCCATCACCGGTGGCCTTCTGCACTGGGTCACGACCAACGTCGGTCCTACTGCCGATGCCAGTGCTTCTGGATCTCAGCAACCTTCTTGTTCCTTCTGTTTGCAAAGAGTTGAAGCTTTTAGCTCCACAACTCAACAATCTCTCACTTGGAGATAAACAGCTGTAACTTGTACTTATACCTGTACTTCATCTAGTTTGTTCCCTTGGCTTTGTATCCCTCCTCAATATCACTCTTGAAGACCAACCACCACAAACCTATAGTGTAAAACCTATCATCCAAATCACCTGCCACATCCACATCTACAACCATGTAGAAATTAACCTGAACCTGCATAGCATGTGCACTTGCTGCTAGTCCCTATAAAAATCCACTAAACTGTCCTCCAATGGTTCTCTCCTAGATTGGCTCTAACTTGTGACAACTCCCACTGCTTGGGAAAACTCAGGTTTAGTACATACCATGCACTCAACCTCATTATGTGAATCAAGACACCTGTTCATAGAACTGTCCAACCATCGGCGTGCTAACCGGTTTCACACAATCATCCTGAGACAAAGTCAACATATGACCTACCATGTCTCTAGAACACACTCATGCCAAAGAATCTTGCTGCTCCCAGATTCTCCATGACAAACACCTGAACTAGCTTTACCTTTAGTTCAGCAATACCTGTATATGTAACCCTATAACAAGCACATCATACAAAAATAGGATAGTGTAGCTAATACTATCCAACCTGGTAAAGAGAAACACAATGATCAAACCTCCATTGCCCTGCAGCTAATTCAAGACCATATACCCTGATCTTCCATCTCACGTATCCATTTCCGCTCTTCTTTATCCTGAACATCCATTCGTCTCTCAGTGCTTACTTCCAGCTGGCCACTCTACCCAAAACACCTGTTTGGTTCTTCTCCAAGGAATCACATCCTCATCCATGCCTATCTCCCACTGTTTCCTGGATCTACCTGTTCTGCTTCTTTGACAACTTCCTGGTCCTATGCCATAAGCGAGTAATAAGTAGTGTAAAGAAGGGAAATGATAAATTTAAGAACTTACTTACACCTTCGGTCCTCCATATGGGTGCTTGAGACTCCATGACAGCTTGCTGTCCACCCAAAATTCATCTCAGTAATCGATGCCGGTCACATCTCAGTCTGTAGACGACCGAAGTTAGTTTCCTGTGACTGCCACCTTGTCGACGTCGGTTTCCCCTGGCCGACACCGGTCAATATCTGCCTTGAGTCACCGACGTCGGTTTGCACATAGCCGACGCCGGTCCCTGTCTGGACACCGATGTCGGTCTCTGTGTTTTTCTTGTGAGACCTGACTTTTTCCCATGAGCTCTTTGTGGATCAAATCCTTGTCCAAATCACCCTTGCTCTGCTCAAAATTCTTTTGCATCTTGTGTTGAACTCTGTCCGTCACCTTCTCCTTAAAAAACAAGGCTTTCCTATTCTTGTCACTAACATTGGGTTCCTCAAGAAATGTTACCTTCTTCTTCTGTATACAGAAACCACGATCCATACCTTCCAAATCCAAAAGCATATCCTTTGACTCAAGAACAAGCATCTCTTTCTTATCTGTGTGACCAAGCCTATCAAGCCACATCTCTGAATCTACAGCTGAAGTAGAAAACCTAGAAAGAGAATCAGTAGTACAAGTAGATAGATAAAGCATACCTACTTTCTTACCTCTAGCTACAACAAGTGTACCCTTGGTAACCTTCCAAGAGTCCGCTGTGAGAATTACTGTGCAACCCTCATCACCCAAACTTCTAACAGAAATTAAATTCCACTCCAAAACTGGGACATGCATGACTTCTTTTAACACCCATGTGTTACCTGTCTGTAGTTTTAGCTTCACTTTCCCTTTGCCAACAATCTGATAAGGCTTACCATCCCCTACATAAATTTCTCCAAAATCTCCCTGGACATAATCATGAAAAAATTCCCTATGTGGGGATGCATGAAAAGAGGCACCAGAATCTAAAACCCGAGATTCTACTTTATCCAAAGAACATACCAGAGCATCCCGTGCAGCATAATCTGCAACGTCTGTTTCTTCTTCATGTTCTTCATGCTGATCTATACCTGATCTGCAATCTCTCTTTAAGTGCCCTTGTTTTCCACACTTCCAGCAGGTTATTCTGCCATACCTGGACTTGGATCTCTTGCCTGTCTTGGACCTTGATCTCCCATGCTCTATCTTTTCTCTTTGCCTTCCTCTGCCTTCAACACTCAAAGCATTTCTTGATGATTCACCTGTGCTATTCCTACGTATCTCTTCATTCAAGATTACACTCACAACATCATCCACTTTTAAGACTTTTGAAGGAGACATAGTATTAGAAACTGCCATTACCAAACCTTCCCAACTTTCAGGTAATGAACACAAAATTAAGAGATCTCTAATTTCATCATCAAATACAATATTGACTGAACTTAGCTGGTTTACTAAACCATGGAAATCACTAAGATGGCTATGAACAGATCCACCTTCCAACATTTGTAAATTAAATAAACGCTTCATAAGAAATACCTTATTAGAAGCTGAGGGTTTTTCATATAAATTTGCCAAAGATTCCATCAACTCCACCGTTGTCTTACACTATGATAAACTGGAAATCACAGATGATGCAAGACTCAATCTAATAGATTCTAGAGCCTTCCGATCAAGAACCTCCCATTCTTCATCTTTCATATCCGAGGGTTTGCAAGTAACCCCGCCCAATGGTAAATACAAATCTTTTTGATACAGATAATCCTCAATCTGCATCCTCCACTATTGGTAGTTCTTGCCATTAAACTTTTCCATCCTTAGCTTACTGTCTTCTGTCATTGCTCAACTCCCACTCAAACAGAAACCCTGTGAGTACCTGTAATCAAAACACACTAACCAGATCTAATCCAATCTGTTAGTATCCCAACCAAAAGCTCTGATACCACTTGTCAGGGAAGTCCAAGAACAAACACACCTCTGTTCTGATTCCTCTTGTTGGATCTTGCTCCTCAAAAAGAGCATAGTATGATTACCAAATATAAGCAATTATAAATGCAGAAATAACCAGAAACACAAATAGCTAGAATTCACCAATAGCATAGAATATGAGAGACAATACACTATCTTGTATTAACACTTTACAGAAAAGAATACAACAAAGAGCCACCACACTCTTTCACCTTATAGAGGTTTGCCACACCTCAAGTGTATAGTAATTCTTCTCACACAACACTCTCCTACACAAAAAATGGTCCCAACAACCAACTCACAAACAGAATTGGTGTTCACCTCTCCAACTAGTCAGTAATAACCCTGCCAGTTCACCAAGCACTCAAAAGTACTTCAAGTTGATCTCCCATGAACCTGCAACCTATAATTCAATAGACCATACTCACATGTAGATCCCCTATGAGCTTGCAACAACCTACAACTCAATGATCTTACAATGGAAGCAACTTACTTGCCTTCCTTTCTATCTCATGCCGTAATTTCAATACATGCCAATGGGTCTATAAATAGATTCCTAACTCAAACACTAACTTAGACTCTTAATTTAGACAATTATCCTCGCAACCAAAGACTCTAACTGGCCTTTACATGCAAACACTTTGTTCACTTAACTAACTGTCTGTGTAACAAGCAGTTTGGGAACACACAGGCGACCGACGTCGGTCCCTGCTAGTCTGGTTCTGTCGACGTCGGCCGACTCCCTACCGTCGTCGGTGGCCTTCTGCACTGGGTCACGACCGACGTCGGTCCTGCTGTCGATGCCGGTGCTCCTGGATCTCAGCAACCTTCTTGTTCCTTCTGTTTGCAAAGAGTTGAAGCTTTTAGCTCCATAACTCAACACCTATAGAGAAAATAAGACTTAAACAGAAAAATGTTAGATAGATATGAGGTGGACTGCCAAGCAAAGCTTGGTCCTAGAAGTGTAAAGACTTCTTTAAGGGATGACAGTCCACTTGTTGATAAAAAGAATGTCGAATAAAGATAAATAATGAAAGACTAAACAAAAGAAATAGAGACAATGCATACCTGTCAGTCTTCCACAGTCACTGACGGCGGTAGTTCTGCTGGCGTCAGTTGGTCAATATTGCTGACATCGGTTATGCTATCGACATCAGTAGGGGAAATGGTCAATGTCGGTCAGGACAATGGCCTTAGATGGGTTTTGGATGGGTTTATGGTTGACAGAAGAGTCTGGGAGGTCTGTAAGAGTTTGAAGGTCCATACAAGATTGTAGGGAAGTCAATAGAGTCTTAAGAGGGACAAGGGGTAGAGGACAGGTTGTCAAAAGGAGTAAGGATATGGGGAAGGCCTCTCAAAAAGAAAGCTAGGTTTTGTCTGGTCTACAGTACTTAGAAGTAGCAAATGGAGACTGATTACAAATACATTCTAAGTTACCGAAATGAAATAAAAGAAGAATACTTAGCTCTGCCTGGGGGAGAACCAGAGGTGTTTGAAATGTTTGTTGTTGATGCGGCTAATGTAGAAGACTTCCTGCAATGTTTCAATCAGGGGTGGAGTGACTGATGCAGAGCTCCTATAGCCTGTGATGCTTGGTGTGTGTCTGGGAGAGAGAGAGAAAGAGGTCAGATTTTGGGTCTGTGATCCATTTTTTGTTCGGCCTGCATGTTGGTTTTAATCAATCGATGTTGGTGATCTCGTCAGCGTCGATCGATGGGTAATCGATGTCAGTGGCTAAAAGACAGGTAAAAAAGGCTATTTTTAGCCTTTTTCCCATTCCTTCATCTGTCGAGTTTAGTGGTCATGGTTAAATGGTTGAAGGTAGGTTTAATAGGCATAAGGATTAGTGAGAGAGTTGAAATGATTAGTCATAGGGTGATAAATGAGGGTATCCAAGGGTGAGGTATCCAAGGTGGGGTATGAAGGGTGGTGTTATCAATTTAAAATATTAATCTATTTTAAATTAATAAGTGTGTGGGTTAGAAATGTTTAGAAGTGGACCAAGAGGACCAAAGGGGGGGATGACCAAGGAGTAGACATAATTTTGGTGTCTACATTTACCCCTTTTTGTCTTGTTGGTTGTTCTTGATGAACTGCAAGACAAAAATAGGAGTAGGTTGCCCTAGGTATGGGATAAGGTCACTTTTATCTTGTTGGTTGTTCTGGTGAACTACAAGACAAAAATAGGAGTTGGTTACCCCAAATGAGGGATGAGATATTCCCCCTCAAAGTGGGAGTCAAGGGAAGGGAACCTGATATCGGGTGCTAATTTGATAGATAGAGGATGGATATGGTGAAGTTTGAGTGTGAATGCTATAATAGTTGGGATTGCACGTATACCACTTCATGTGATAGGTAGGTCAAATTGTCATAGTCAAGGGTTGAGTGCTAAAATCAAAATAACTGGTCCCCAGCATTTAGTTGTAGTTGATTGGGTTAAACGATCCAAGATGTAGCTCCAATGGTCATCGTGCTCCAAGTATCCCAGGCTCAGGAAGTGCTCTTGGAAAACATGAAAATGTCACAAGCAATGGGGATCAATTGGAGCATAATCCAATACTTGTGGGGGTCAGGGACAATTTGCTAACTATTCGTGAGGTAGCATAGGCAATCAAAATAACCAAGGCAGAGTTGTCTCGAAGGTGGGCATGGTCTGGGGAGATAGTCATGATCTCCAAGGTTGTTGGTCGAGTCAAGTTGAGTAGAGATAGTTGGTCTGTTAGATGGATGGATGAAGGAATGGCTGAGCTAACCTCAGAGGACCCCATGTCAACTGAGTGCTGCCTACATAGCCCTTGTTGGAAGGGCCTCAGGCCAATATAGTTCTCCCTAAAAGGGAGGAAGAGGGTCAGTTATGGATGTGGGTTAGATGAGGTTAAGTCATGGTTGAAGGTAATATGGTTGGTCCATCAGATAGACAGATAAATAGATGTGGCCGAGCTAACCCCAAAAGATGTCATGTCAATTGAGTGCTGCCTACATAGCCCCTGTTGGAAGGGCCTCAGACCAATGTAGTTCAAAAGAGGAGTCAAAGTGGTTGATAGTTGTCTTGGTCAGGTTAGGGTCGAGCACTTCCCATATGTCTGATGGTACATGCTTGAAATGATGAATGATATGATGATGTTATAGCCTTTTCCATGTGATGGTGTATTCTGTAACATTGGTGATAGGGTTTTTCATCCCTAGCAATCTTCCATATCGGTGATGGATGTATGCTAAAAATGAAATGAGTATGCTTATGCTTCAGCAAGTAATGGTTTATGCTTGGCATAAATTGTGTTTGGTCGATAGTTTTCATGTGTATTATTTTCCATAAAAACTAGTGTGAATGGTCTATGATGATGTATGATGTCATGATATCATGTTATTGGTTTGGTTTGGTGTGGATTGGTTTGGTTGGGTTTGGTTAGCAAATGATTTGGTCGTATGTGACAAAGGTATGTAGGAAGTGAAAGGCATGTTGCTCTTTCATTGACAAGGACCATAATGATAGCATAGATAAGGGGTTTTTAGAAATAAAAGCCCCGTTCATGCATTACGTCTTTTGACCATTGGTTTATATTATAGAAATAGTCAAATCAGTTGACATTATGTGAGCTCAAAATCCCTTGAGTATGTTGGGGTAATAAGTTTGATGATGTGATATGTCAGGATAGCGTAACCCCTTTTAGTAGGGATAACTTTTCCCCTTTTTATAGGAGACCCTGAGAATGATTATAAGTCAAGTCCATGACCCCCTTTTTTTTCTGGTAGACTGATCAATGCGGGAAGTCTACATGGGGATGTCATTTTGTTTTGTGGTCATATGTGAAGTTGATCGATGTGGGAAGCTTTTGAGAGAGTGTTATTTGTAGCAAGTTTGTGTATAGCCATCCTTCGAGGGAGTGGTCTATATTTTGCTTTATATGTTTTTGAGGGCTTTGAATAGTTGTCCTTCAAGGGAGCAGTCTATTAGCTACAGCAATGATGATGCAGTTGTCCTTCGAGGGAGCAGTCTATAGTTAGAGTTTTATGACCTTTTGATAGGCATCCCAATTTTTATATTTTTTTGGACTGAAATTTTAGTCATGGACAAGCCTGTAGAGGTTTAAGGGTTTCCCTTTTATTAAGACAAAGCATACCTGTTTGGCAGAAGGGTTAAATAATGTTTGTAGGAAAAAATGGTTGAAAGGAGTGAGGATTAAGATGATAGGGGTTGCTCAAGGGATGAGCTCAAGTTTAATGTCAAGTGAATGAGTACCTGACTAACAATAGGATGGTCGCAGATGCAAGGCATTAAGGGGCTCAGGTTCTGGTCAGCCTTCAAGAGAAGATAGATGATAAGTCCCTGATCCATACTTGTGTGATATGATATAAGGTCCGAGCCAATTAGGAGCAAACTTGCCTCGTTTACTTCTCTCCATATTGGTCATGTGTTGGTCGATGAAGTTGGTTGATATGTTGTTGGCATGTTTTGGTTGATGCTTGGTTGGTTGATGTTTGGTCAATGCTTGGTTGGTTGTCATTTTGTCGATGCTTGGCTGGTTGATGTTTGGTTGATGTTTGGTCAATGCTTGGTTGGTTGTCATTTTGTCGATGCTTGGTTGGTTGATGTTTGGTTGATGTTTGGTCAATGCTTGGTCAAGGCTTGGTCGAGGCTTGGTCGAGGCTTGGTTGATGTTTGGATAGTCAGTATAAAGTTGAATTCCCCCAGTCGTTTAGTGATAGGGATAATGTTTGGCACCCATTGTAGATGATCAAAGGGTTGGATAAATGAGATGGATGGAAGACAATGAAGCTCCTCTTTGACAAGGAGTGCAACGTGAGGATGCATCCTGAAAATCTTTTATCTGATAGGCTTAGTTTAAGAGAGCGAGATCCTAATCTTCCAAGTCAGAGTTTGGAATCTCAAAATTAAGGACGATGACAGAGGCAATGGTTGGTAATGATTGGACTAAGGCATCTAGTGGTTGGGAGTCTTTAGGTTGGACCTCCACTACTTGTAAGGCTTTGATTAAGGCTTGTCGATGTTGTGGAGAGCTTTGAATGAGGTCATATAAAGATGTCTTCATAGAGGTTGGGTGAAGTTGTTTCACCTTGGAGTCATGAATTGGGTTTGAATAAGTTGGTTGGGATGTGCCCAGGATTGAGATCTTGGGTTTTGTTGGTTGAGGAGACTTGACGAATGGGTAGGTCTAAGGAATAATAGCTTTCTCTTTTGCTTTATCCTTTAAAGTTTGTGACCTAGTGGCCACATTGATGGTGTTGATTTTAAACAATGGGGTTGAAGGTGATAGAGAAACCATAGTCTGATGATGGGATCTCGATTTAGGTGAGGATGTTTGAGAGGTATGGGATGGTGTTGATGGTTTATTGAAAGGGTGGTCAAAAAGATCCTTAATGAAAGAGGTGTCCTTTTTTAGGTGTTGACGAATGACAACTTTAAGAGCACAGCAATGCTCAGTGTCATGTCTAGGTGTACGATGATATAGGCAAATTTTAGTGTCATCGAACCAAGATGGTTTTGGTCCAAGAGGTTAAAATGGTTTAATAGGTGGAAGAGTGATGTTAGAAGTTTGCAAAAGTTGGCACAATATCAAAGCATATGAACCCACTAAGGGGTCTGTGCTTGTTGATGCACTAGGTGTTGATGACTTTTGTTTGGGAGTTGTTGAGGGAGACTTCTGTACCACCTTTTGGGTTGGTGGTGCAGCCACTCGTGTAGATGACACTTTCTTTGTGAGGGGTGCCAAACTTTTTAGAGGAGGTAGGTTTGTGGTGGGTAAAGGGAGTAATGGAGGCAACTTATTTTGGTCAGGGGTTGGAGTTGGGAGCACTCTTGTTATGGTACAAGGATGAGGGCCCAAAATGGAGGGTAATGATGATGGTAGAGGAGGAGTTCACCAATGTGGTTTAGTAGCCTTCTTTGGTTTGGTTTGAGGACCACTATTGTGTGAGGCAAGGTTTAAGTCTACCTTCACTTGTGGGTGAGTGAGGTTAGATATGAGGTGAACATCAAGGGATTTAATCGGTTTCGATATGGTGGATGTTTGTGAGGGTTTAGGTTTGGATGTGGATGGTTGAGTTTTTGAAGGTTTGGAAGTAAAAGCCTGGTCCTCATCAAAGACTTTGGGAGATTTTGTCGAAAGAGGGTCATCAGCATGAGATGAGATGGGATGGGTAAAGTGAGGAGCTTTGAGTCACTCCCATAATTCCTCATGTTCTAATTTTATTGAATGGGGAAGTCCTAGTTTCTTCACCAATTGAGAGAATGGTTTGGAAGATGTTGGATGAGGCTTTGGTTCTTTAGAAGATGTGGGTGGTTATGAGACCAAAGATGTGTTAGATACAATGATCTTGGACCCAAGGCATGAGAGAGTCATAACTGGATCGTCTTCGATCGAATTAGGCGAAGAGACAGGTTCTTCTCTTAGTGGAGAAGGAATTGGAGAATGTGACTCCTCAAGAGGATAGAGGGCAGGGATGATTGTGCCTTCTACTTGTGGTTGAGGAGCAGGAAAGGTAAGGTCCTCCATTGATGATAGGAAGGATGAGGGCAAGGCTATTGGCACTGGTATCGTCAAAGCATCCTCCAATATAAGAGAGGTCAATGGAAAACTAATAGGAGAAGAAGGTTCTTCCACCTATGGGGGAGAAATAGGAGAAGAAGACTCTTCTACCTATGGTGGACAAATAGGTGGACTAACCTCTTTAAACTGTGGGAG
This sequence comes from Torreya grandis, assembly GCA_037957365.1. Taxonomy (NCBI): domain Eukaryota; kingdom Viridiplantae; phylum Streptophyta; class Pinopsida; order Cupressales; family Taxaceae; genus Torreya; species Torreya grandis. The sequence continues at coordinate 1,652,309 of JARHVA010002357.1, forward strand.
AGGTTGGTTAAGAATGACAGGAAAGACCATGTTGACTGTGCATATATTACACTCTTGGGAGTCATCAGCCATGGTCTGCACGTTGTTTGGGCTAGGGGGATGGTTAGGAAAAGGTTGTCTAAAGATGTCTATGTTTTGGTTAGGTGGCACATTTGGGTTATCCAAGACAAGATCACCTTTATCTAACATGTCTTGAATGATATTCTTGAGGGTCTTACAATTGTCTGTGTCATGGCCTTTGACACAATGATAATTGTAGAAGTCATTCTCCCGATACCATATAGGGATGGCATGTGAGAGATCAAATTAAGGGGGTGGTTGAATTTGGGGGAGATTGAGGACTCCCTATTTGACAAGTTTATCCAACACAGACACGTATGATTCTCCTAGTGGAGTATATTGATGTTGTACGTATCATTATTGGAGTTGTCATGTAATACTTTGAGATGTGGAATGTTCAGATTGGTTGGTTGTTGTTGAAGATGATGGTTTAACGACTACATTTACTGATCCCTTAGATTTAGAATTAGAAGAAGAAGATTTGGGGGAAGGGTCATTTGACTTTGCATTGGGGTTTTTACTACGCAATTTGACTTTATTTTCCTTGACAGCACAGAGTTCAAGCTTCCTAGCCATGGTGAAAGCTTCATCAAATGTGCAGAATGTTTAGACTCGCATAGTAGATGAAATGTGTTTGGCACACGCTTGTGAAAAGAGCTCAATGAGCTCGGGTTGAGGTAAAGAAAAGGAGAGTTGGTTGATCAAGCCTCTCCAATGAGCAACGAAATCAGCTATGGATTCATCATCAAATTGTTTGATAGAGTATAGGTCCATGATGGAGACCTTTTTGGTGATGTTAATCAAAAAGTGGTCAAGGAAAAGTTGAGCCAGCTAGGTGAATGTAAAAAGAGAGTGACTGGTAATAAAACTATACCAATCGAGGGAAACACCAGAAAGTGACATGGGAAATGTGCATAGCAGTAATGCATCATCATGGGCTATAAGGTAACAAGCGTGTCTAAACTCTCATAGATGTTGTTGCGGGTCTTCCTTACTCTAAAAGTGAGTAAACTTGGGAATTTCCCACTGACTGGGATATGGTCGGATTGGGACTGAGGGATGAATGGGTTCATTACAAACTTGTTCATATGAGAGGACATTTCTTGAACCCAAAACAGATGTCTCAAGATTAGACATTTTGTCCATCAAAATCTTGATTAGATCGGTTGGTGGATTTGTAGGTGGGCCCCCCTAGGTTGTAGGGCACTTGGAAGGTGTGAGGAGGGGCATATGACGTAGTTGGTTGCACTTGTATAGGCACAACATATTGGTAAAAAGTCATAGGGACTGATGTTGAAGGCAAGGGTGGTTGTATCATGAAGCTAGGAGGCACAACTTGGCTTAATGTTGCCAGAGGTGGTTGGATGGTGGTAACATTAGCCAAAGGATGAGTAGCCACCCTTGTGTTGATGGGTGCAAGAGTAGGTGGGATGGAGACAACTAGGTTTTAGAATGGTGTAAAACTTTGTTGAATAGTTTGAGGTTGATGGGGTACTGAAACCCCAATGGAAGTAGGCCTAGAAATAGAAAGAGAAGCCACACTTTGAAGATTGGTCATGGTTAAGTTATTAGTTGAGGCAATGGCTTGGGTGTCCATGGGTTGAATTACGGGAGCGGTTGATACGACTGCTGTCTCAACTAAGGAAGTTGGCATCCGATAAACTGGGTTGCCTAAAGAGTCTCGCATTTGAATTCTCATGAGATAGTGTTGAAGGGCCTTGACATTGAGGTCAAGGAACATTTCAAAGTCTTGGTCCACTTTGGGGATAATAGGGGGTTGAGTTGGGGTTGGTTGGGTAGGAGTTCATTCTGTCTCTGAATGATACTCCATTAGAGGACTTGTTACGGAGGGCGAAGGTAGAAGTGGTTGTTGCCTTGTGTGGTCAACAAGAGTTTTGGTTTGACTACATGTCAAAACCATCCAAGGCAAAAGGGGGGGTTAGGTTTTGAAAACTGTATGTTTCAGCCTTAGAAAACTAGAGTTGGTGTTTTTAACAGCAAAAAGGTTAGGTTTTTAGCTTACTATTTTGAGAAGAAAGATTTTGACAGTGATTGACGTCGGTAGAAAAACTGATGTCGGTGAAGAAATTTGCCGATGTTGGTCAGATAACTGATGTCAGTGAAGAAAGTTGCCGATGTCGGTGGAAAAACTGATGTTGGTTACTGTGTATTTCCAAAAACTGAAAGTTCTTGGAAAAAAAAGAAAGTTCTGAGTTGTTTTTGGAGCTCAGAATGCGACCTCACCAACTCAAAAAACTAGATAGAGATAGAAAAATAGATGAAGACAAGCAAAATCTAAACGTTAAATTCTAAAAATAAGTTTTAGAGTCTTGTTGGCTTATGCCTTAAATGAGTGTGTTTGGGAAGTTGGCTTTTAGAACAGGGCCTAAAAGAAGTAGTCTAAGGTTGGTTTTGGGTTAGTTTCGGTGCTCAAAAGTCTCTATTAGGTTCTGTACGTGGCCTGGTGCTAAGGAGCAAGCTCCCCTCACTTCACAAGCCTAGAGATAAGCTGGGTCGCTTAGCCAGTATATACTTCCCCTAGAGTTTATACTCTGCCAGAGAACAGAGTGGGTTCTCCCCTTGGTAGTGAAGTCCAAGTAGGATTACCAGGAAGGGTAAGGTATCTGCTAGGTGATGAAATCTTAGTCAGACCTTGTCTTAGGTATGTTTAGATGTTTGATTTGTGATAGTGGTTTGGTCATGTAACATAAGTGTGCTATGATTTATTCATAATGCAGTTTTAAGTTACTAGATGAGCTAAAAATGCATTCAAGCAGAAATGAGATGCAATAGATTTTAAGCCCAAATTGAAATGTTTTGTTTGGATGCAAACAAGTTGAGGAAAAGATTAAGAATATGAACTTCACTACTCTAAGATGCAAGAGGAATGGTGACAAGAAGAAAAATAAAGATTCTTTTTAACTTTGCTTATGGTTTCGTTTCAAAATAAAGAGATAGAAGGAAAGGATGCAAGAAGATATCTAATGCACCTATATGAATGTTTGACTTTAGAAGAAAAAGGATGAACCTAAGGAAAACTCCAGGGGTCCCACCAGGCATGCCAGAATGTTTCAAACTATTTTTTCACTTTTTCACATTCAGAAGATGAAAGAAACTAAGATAATGGTTAGGGGTTTATACGTACCCAGATGAAGTTTGCGCGCCGTATCTAGACAATTGAAGGAGCTCCTCTTTGGCTATGGAGGATGACACCTGTAGAGAAAATAAGACTTAAACAAAAAAATGTTAGATAGATATGAGGTGGACTGCCAAGCAAAGCTTGGTCCTAGAAGGGCAAAGACTTCCTTAAGGGATGACAGTCCACTTTTTGATAAAAAGAATGTTAGATAAAAATAAATAATGAAAGAGTAAGCAAAAGAAATAGAGACAATGCGTACCTATCGGTCTTCCACAATCACCGACATCGATAGTTTTGCTGGCGTCGATTGGTCAATATTGCCGACATCAATTATGCTACTGATGTCGGTAGGGTAAATGGTCGATGTCGATCAGGACAATGGCCTTGGATGGGTTTTGGATGGGTTTATGGTTGACAGAAGAGTCTGGGAGGTCTATAAGAGTTTGAAGGTCCGTGCAAGATTGCAGGGAAGTCAATAGAGTCTTAAGAGGGACAAGGGGTAGAGGATAGGTTGTCAAAAGGAGTAAGGATATGGGGAAGGCCTCTCAAGAAGAAAGCTAGGTTTTGTTTGGTCTACAGTACTTAGAATTAGCAAACGGAGACTGATTACAAATACATTTTAAGTTACTGGAACAAAATAAAAGAAGAATACTTAGCTCTACCTGGGGGAGAACTAGAGGTGTTTAAAACATTTGTTGCTGATGCAGCTGATGTAGAAGACTTCCTGTGGTGTTTCAATCAGGGGTGGAGTGATTGATGTAGAGTTCCTGTAGCCTATGATGCTTGGTGTGCATCTGGGAGAGAGAGAGAGAAAGAGGTTGGATTTTGGGTCTGTGATCCATTTTCTATTCGGCCTGCAAGTTGGTTTTAATCAACTGACGTCGGCGATCCCGCCAGGGTCGGTTGACGGGTAACCGATGTCGGTGGCTAGAAGATGGGTAAAAAGGCTATTTCTAGCCTTTTGCCCGTTCCTCTGTCTGTTGAGTTCAGTGGTCATGGTTAAATAGTCAAAGGTGGATTTAATAGGCATAAGGATTAGTGAGAGAGTTGGAATGATTAGTCATAGGGTGATAAATGAGGGTATCCAAGGGTGAGGTATCCAAGGTGGGGTGTGAAGGGTGGTGTTATCAATTTAAAATAGTTAATTTATTTTAAATTAATAAGTGTGTGGGTTAGAAATGTTTAGAAGTGGACCAAGAGGACCAAAGGGGGGGATGACCAAGGAGTAGACATAATTTTGGTGTCTACACTTATATAAATTTGAAGTTATAAGCTGAGATAAATTTGAAGTTTTTCATGCCTATTATTTGTCACTTATTCAGATTCTTGAGTACTTAAGACTTAAAGATTATCTAGACCAACCTAGAGTTGTGATATCCTCTTACTTACTATGAGTTACTTGGAGTTTTTAAGTATTTCTACTACTTGAATTATAAAGCTTGCTTATGAGTATTATTCAAGACAATAACTTGAATCATTTATTTAACCTTTTCTAAACTTGTAGGAGTAGTCACTACGTGTTCTAGAGCACTTGTCAAGTTTTTCTGGAGTTAATCAGAACAAATGTTAGGATCAAAAGGATTAGAAGAAGAAATAGCTAGAGTAAAAGTATAATAAATAATAACTTTAATTGAATAAGTCCTTGAGTTGGCACTTGAAGAAATCCCTGGGCCAAGTAAGAAGAGTAAGGCAAAAGCAAAGAAAGTTATGAAATATCAAAAACCAAAGATGAAGTATGAATACAATGGATACCCCATTGAGTCCAGTGTTATATCCAAAGTAATAGAAATCAATGAATAGATATGGGGCATGTGTCTGTAATTGAGTTATTAGAGAGATCCAAATTTGTTATCAAGACTCCACTCATGAAAGCAATAACCAATAGTGAAATCCTATAAGCTAAAACTTTCCCAAGTTCTGCACAACTACATACATATGTCATAGAATGTGCCAAATACTATGAATCTCTCACTAGCATAGTGAAAGACACTTTAGGTAATGTGGTAATTAGGCTTGATGTTCAATACTTTGAATACTATTTAAATATTCCATCAAAGTCTAAAGTTATATATTTATCAATGAAGAAATCCAAGAGTCTTTGGGAAAGAAAAAATCTAGAATGTATTAAAGTAATGAACACTAACTATATGAGGAAAGTTAAGCGGCCCTCAAGCTTCCCAAATTAGATAGTAAGGTTTGACTTAATTCAAAAATTTGATGACATCACATAATTGTTTTGTAGAATCAATGGAGAAAAGAATTCCAAGTGCTTTTCAACTTTGATATATGGATACATTAGGGCCATTGATGTTAACAAGAGTTATGCAATGATTGAATGGTCAAGATTGATAAGTGATAACATTGATCACCAACTAAGTCAAGTGTTGACAAATTTTGACTTCAAAAAAACTTCATACTTAGTATATGCAACAACATCAAGTGGAGCATTTTCTAGATTGAATAAAAAAGGAACATTGGCATTAGTGCCTATATGTGAATATTACCCTTAATTATTTCTCTCTAAGTATTTTAAACATTATAATAAGGTAAATGATGGATTCTTTTATGAAATCATTTACAAGTTAAATGTGGCTTTGAAACATAAGAGAGTATTTGATGCAGCATGGGAAGTAGTTTCCCAATTTGGATGCATTTTCATTTAGTTCCTAAACTTTAAATACATCAGATTTGGTAGTTTCTTGGGAACCCCAATCAAATTACCAAGGTATCCTAGTGACAAATGGATTCTTATGGAGTTGTATAGGCAACTAGTTTAGTTGCATGATTTACAGTCAAAGATTCACCATCTTGCTATCAATTTTCTTATTGTTATTGGTCATTATCATTCTTCCTGCATTTAAAAATCCAAGAATGTGCAAAAGGATATGTACCAAAAATATAATCAGACTCATTTTGAAACCAAATAAAATTTTGATTATAGAGGAGTAGCTTAGAATATAATTTCTCTTGAGTATATGTATATTCCTACACTTGAAGACTTTTGGATTGATTTTAGAGATGAGATTGATGTAATAAGAAGAGGCGATAGTAGATTAACTATTGAACAGGTTCATACTTTTGATCTATTAATAATTTTAGAGGATATGGAGGATAATGGAATTGTAACTAGTGATGCCTATCATGCAATAAGAGGGGATAATACTCCACTTCAAGAGAATATTTTTGGAAAAGATCAAGTTAAAACTATTGTATAAAAATATTCTATGGTCCTGACCATGACTTCTAATTAGATCCTTAACAAGGGATATTGCATGAAGGAATTAATGACTGAAACTACTAGAATAATCTAGAAGAGGAAGATAATTCAAGGAGAAAATAGTGGAGAGCTGAAGAAGAAATTAAAGTTGAATAAGAATGATGATGACACTTATTCTATGGTCAAAGATAAATAACCAATTCAGTCATCTACTACCACACCTCCTTTGGTCACCTCCATAGATACTTCTCCACCCATCATTTCTACTTCTACTACACCTACCACAAATCCATCAATACGCATGCCACCTCCAAAATCTTATAGCATCAAGCCTCTTGAGAAGCCCATTAAAAAAAAGATTGTTGTTTCTCATCCTCTTTCTCCTTCTTCTCCAGCCACCACTCCACCTCCACCCTCTTTAGATGATCAAATAACCACTCAGAAGGAGCCAAAATAGGTAACTACTAAAAAAGTGACCTCTTTTTAGGAGGTATCACAAGAAAATCAAAAGGAAATGATTGAACCTGAGAAACAAATAGAGGAAAAAAAGGAGAATAAGAAAAGGAGAAAGAGAAAGAGAAAGAGAAAGAAAAGGATAAAGAAAAAGAGAAAGAGGAAGCACAGGTTGAGAAATAAATAGAGAAAGAAAAGGATGAGGATATTGTTTATAATATTGCTCAAGGTATTTCAGATGCACAAAAAGCTCCTTCCAAGGATTTAGTAGTAAGAAATAATTAGTATCAAGTGGTTATACATTTAGTTAATCCAACAAGCATAGACTTCTCATCCTGGTTAGCATTGTAGATAGTTCCTTAAACTATAGAAGTGATAAATTTGGAGGAGATTGATTTGCAACTATTAAATAGTCTTGATAGAAAAGGAAAGAAGCTCAAGAGTGCTAAGGTAACTTTGAAGCTGATAATTGAACCTTCAGGGTAAAATTTTGTAGAATTATCCATTCTTCTTTAGGGTAAGGGTAAAGATGATGTCACTAAATAAGACTTAATAGTCACTAAAATATCCCTTGAAGAAGTTACCACAGAAGGATTGAAGCAAGATACTCAGACCTTGATAGACACTTTATTCAAGAAGCTTGATGAAGAGAAAGCTAATAAAGCCAAATTGAAGGTATAAATTGTAAATTTGTGTGAAATAATTGTCAGAGTGGAAAGATCCACTCCTCTAGTCAATTCTTTTAGGTGATTTAATTGGTCAACAAGTAATAACTGAGGTAGAAGAAACTGGAGATAAGGCTAAGGCCATTGATGAATGGATAAAGAAGATGATGTAAACTACTCAAAATCACTTTCCTGAAGTCCCAAGTATTCATGTTGATATTGAAAATAAATTAGCATAAATAAAGGCAGTAATGAAAGAAATAGAAAATGAGAATGGGATTTCTAAGTTGAAACAAAAAAATATTCTAAAAATAAATACTTTGAGTGAAAAAGTTTTAATTGAAGAATAGATTGTACCTAAAGGATTAGTAAAGAAATAAAAACAAGAGGAGTACCTCTTATGTTTTTTCATGCATACTTTTGGGGCCATGTGTGAAGAAATGAATACTTTAGAAGAAGATGATCGCAACGAAAAAATGAATCTGGAGTATTGCATCTTTAGTCCTACTAACATTTGGTTTGATAAAACTCCAAGGACTTCTAAATAGTTATATCAATAGTTCAAGAAATTAATTGAAAGGGTCACAACTCCTTTCACAATGAAATATATAAAGGAGCTAATCAAATTTCAACAAGAAATGAAGAGGCTTGAACCAAGACTTGAGAAGGTGAAAGATTATGGTAGGAAGTTGGAAATAGAATTATTGAGATATGAGATTGAAAGGCAATTAATTGCAAAATTAGATGATGTATCAATACAGTTGATGTCCCATCATATTAAATATAGAGATAAGTGTAGATTTGAAGTCCATGATGTGGAATGATTGTAATTTATTTTTTTATTAACAACTTATTCTTTCTTCTTCCCTCTTTCTTATATTTTCTTCAAGTAACATGTTTGAAGTAACTTTGTTTTAAGTAATTACTTTAAGTAAATTCATTTAATGAATTTACTTATCTAGGAATATTTTTTGTAAAATGTAAGACTCAAGTAACTTGGCTAAATGCCATTACTTGAAGTCATTTTTTAAAAGAAAATTACTTAAGTAAGATTTTCATTGCATGAAAAGATATTGTTTTTTATCTAAATTGTAAAATTGACAAAGTGCTACATGTCATCGACTGTTGCATACTATAGAGGAGAAATTCTAGGAGGACACCTTGCAATGGTTCCCAATTTTTATTGTAAAACTTGGAAATTCAAGGAGTTGTCTCCTATTTGATTTGGACCTCTAAAATTGTATAAATATAAGTGTAGGCTTGTGTGCCTGGGGATGGTAATTTTTGAAAAAGAATTTGTAATTAAAGAATCTAAAACTTTGTGTTTAGATTTCTAATTTTTTCTTTTTTATGAAATTGGTTCAAAGTGAATAAGGAGTTTATTTATGTGGAAATTTGTGTCTCAAGAGATCATTTGGTAGATTTTTTAATATTAAAATGGTAAACTTTGTGTTATATTTAAATCTGAATGTGAATTCCAATATTTCTTAATCATTTTTTGAAAGGATTATCATCTCTTCAATGTTTATTTACTTGTATGAATTCAATAAGCTCTATAAAACTACTTATTGTGAAGTGTAACTTCTTTCTTCTCACATGTTCTAGTCTTTCATGCTAAATTTCCCAAAATTTCTTTACACATTTTATGAAATAGATGCTTACTAAAAAATCACCTTATTATGGTTCATGAACTCTATGATTAAAGTAATACCCAAAAAATAAGACAACGTGTACATAATTTGTATAATCTATGAATAACTAAGAGCTATGAATAATTAGAACTAAATAGATATAAACATACATGAGTTTCACCATTAAATGAAGGGTATTTAATCCCATGACTACCTAGGTGCTTTTGATAGCCTACAAAATATCTAGCCAATAGTTTTTGGTGACTCTGCTAAGGATCAAATGAATTAAACTTCTAAAACTAAAATTAGTTTACTCACACAAGTTGAGATAGGTGCAGTTTGACATCTAGTTATAATAAAATTCCAAAATTTTCCAAACTGTTCATCTAAAACATTATATGTAGAGTAAGTTACTCACCTGTGAGTAAAGCATGTCCTTGTTGAAGCTAACTTTTAAAAAATATACGCATCACTTTTATTCAAGTTATTACATGTCCAAAAGCCACATTTTGTTTTACACTTTGTTTATCTTAAGCTCGTTGCATGTCAAGTAATCATTGCCTAATTATTTGCCTATAAACCAAATTATTTGAATAAATATTCAAAAGAATTTTTGTGCTTCAATCTAGAAAATCAACCTTTCATTAGAGCAAGGAGATCTCAAGGCTAAACTAATGACTTCTTTGAGATGCAAGAATGGTTCAAGTTTAGTTTTCCCATCCAAGATAGAACAAGAAGAGCCATACTTTCACCTATGATACAAGCACAAACTCATGTGAATCAACTACAACACAATTCCTTAGGAATAATCCAATCTACCAATCCTCAATTCCTCATTCCCAAAAGAATGTTGCTACCACTTTTAGTCCTTTTGGAGGTAGCATTTGGTCCTCTAAATTTGAATCTTCCTCTCCATGACTTTCCAAAGGGGTCAAAAAATAATTTTTCAAAGTTCACTAGTGATGGAAAACAAAGTCCAGATGAGCACTTGGCTGCTTTATTTGTAGCTTGTAGAGTAATTGGTGTTGAGCATGAAGATGTCTTGTTAGACTCTTCATTGAGACCTTGCATGAATTAGTTATATAATGGTTTTACCATTTGGTTCCTATTATTATAGTTAGTTGGGCCACTATACATGTTCAGTTTGAAAAAAGATTCAAAGCTATAGAAGATTCACATATATTGCTCACCCAACTAACTTAGCTCAAAAAAGAACCACATGAATACATGTGGGATTTCATTATCAAGTTTAATAAATTACTCTATAAAATCCCTCAAGATGCTCTACCCATTGGAGATATTTAGAAGTGCTTCTTCATTAATGCCCAGTTACCTGAGGTCAGTTATTAGCTATATAGAGCATGTTTGGCTAATTTAGAAACAACTCAAAATGTTGTTATAGAGGTTGAAAATGACTTGATAATGGTTGGAAATATCAAGAAAACAACTTCTAAGAGTGATTATTATACTTCAAACACATCATAGACCACTGATCTCCTATTATAGAAGTTGGTTAATGACTTTCTACAATTCAAAAGTTAAATTGCTCAAGGTACTCATGTTGTTCCTACTAGGAATGCACCTGCATAGAATTTTAATAATCAGAATAGGAACTGCATTGCTAGTCCTACATAAAGACTAGGAATTAAAGATGCTCCCAAAAATCATGTTGTGATGAATGAAGAAGATCAGATGACTGATGATACTCATCAAAGTCTTTTTGATGAAGATGACTTTATAGATCATTCTGGTGACTCCAACATAGGCTACCTTCAATATCAATCACAAGGTGATTATGAAGAAGTATTTGAAGAAGATCATAATAATTTTTTTGTAGTGTTTATAAGTTCACAAACTTAGTAAGATAGTTAAAAATATTCCAAGGAACAAGAGAAAGATAAAGGAGACTCTAAATCAGATGTAAGCATTCTTTAAAGAGGTAGTCTTCTACCTTATTCTCTTGCTCCAAAAGATAAGTATGTAACTTTATCTTCTCAAACCCATAAGCCAGTAACTCATACCTTTGAATCTAATCCTACTCTATCTGCATCTATTCCCTCTTTTGACATAATTGATCACATAAATAAAATAAAAATTCAAATTTTAGAAGCCGAATACTTGAGGTCTTATCTAGATTAGATGAATCGACTAGTCAAGTATGTTCAAAGTAAAAGGTCAAAAAATATAGCTAATGCCTTTAAAGTTATCTTTCTTAACCCTAAAAAAGCCTCACATTAGAACAATGCTATATCTACTTCTCTCATAACTACTTTCACATCTAAAAGGATAGATCCATTTTATGTCTCTTTTGATCAATGGGTTCAAATTAAGCAAATATATCCTAGACTCTAGAGATTTTGAGAATGTCATGCTAGCTAAAGTAGTTGATGCCCTCAACCTCACCTTTACTAAGATAATAGGTATATGTTACTCAATGTAGAGATAAATTCCCTTGATTGGATAGATCAAAGATGCCCAAGCTATCCTAATAGCTTTCCCAGATAAAAGACTCAAAATGATAATTTTGATTATAGAGAATGTTGTTACATAGAAACTTTTGTAAAGATCTAGGTGGAGAAGTCAAGATGGATTAGTCATGTGCTCACATTCCAATCAAAGGAGTAAATCAAAAACTCAAACCTAAAAATAATTCCAAGTATGTAGTTTATAAGTTTGATGATCCAAGATCACAAATTATTTTTGAAGAATCAGACCACATAGTCTATTACCTTGAATTAGGCAATGAGATTCAAGAACCAGAGATAGAAAAAGAAGAAAAGATATGGACTTTAGAGTTTGATGGTAGCTAGATTTTTTTTGGTTCAGGTGCTGGGGTGGTATTGATATCACCTGATGGTAAAGTATTTCCTTACTCCTACAAACTCATGTTTGAAAATACTAACAACACAACATAGTATGAGGCAATATTTTAGGATTTGAACAAGAAAAGGAAAAGGGAGTAAGACTCCTAAAAGCATAAGGTGATGGTGAGTTAATAGTAAGGTAAATTCATGGCCAAAATTAATTGAGGAAAGATAAGTTGAGACACTATCATGATCAAGTTTTGAGTGTAACACTTGATTTTCCAACCTTCTCAATCAACTCCATTTCCCATTATCATAACTCTAGACTAATTCTCTTGTATTCACTACAACTCTACTTAGACCAGATCAACCACCCATACTTTTTTGAGAAGGTAACTATAAAGTAAAAATGGTTTACCATCTAAAGGTTCCATATAATGTCGACCAATGACAAGTTTTCAATGATGATAAGTAAATTACTACATTCCTTGAGCAATAAGATAACTTTGAGGAATTATGCTTTGAAGGTAGTATTTCACTTCCACATTAGATGATAACAATTATCACTAACCCTAAGCTTACTAATAGTCAAGATATAATTTAGTTGAAAGGAAATAAAATTTCTAAAGGGTTAGATTCTTTAGATGAAATCTTTGATAAACATAATCAATTTTTAAATAAAAAGAAAGAATAGGGTGATAATTCTTCTCCCAAAGTACAATAGATAAATATGGGAGTGAAGAAGAGCCTAGGATGGTCAACATTGAAAAATGTTGTTTCCAAAAATAAAAGGAAGCATTCATTGAGCTTCTCAAAAATACATTGATGTGTTTGCCTGGTCCTATAAAGACTGAAGACCTTCTAGCGAAATGAGGTACAACACTATATTCCACTTTATCTAGAATCAAAGCCTTTCAATAAAAATATATGCCACCATAGCCCAACCATCTCAAGTAATATATATGCTGAAATAAAGAAAATTCTTGATGTAAAGATCATCTATCCAATCCATCATTCAACATGGTTAGCTAACATTATCCTAGTGAGAAAGAAAATTGGAGAAATATGCCTGTGTTGATTTCCATAATTTAAATCAAGATTATTTTAAACATAATTACCCATTACCTATTATGGATAACACCTTGTAATTAGTTATAGGTTCATAGATGTTGTCTATGTTAGATGGATTTTTAAGGTACAATCAGATAAAAGTGGTAGATGAGGATCAATACAAGACAAATTTCACAATGTCATGGGGAATGTTTTCCTATCAAAAGATGCCTTTTGGGCTTATCAATGCTGGAGAAAATTTTTAGCGAGCACTGGATTTAGAATTTTCACATCTTAAGAAAAATAGTATAGTGGTATACCTTAATGAATTGACAATATTTTCTAAGCAAAGAGGTAATCATATGACTGACTTAGAAGAATTTATCATCCAATATAGGAGACATGGGATTTGTTTGAATCCCAAGAAATCAATATTTTTTGTGACTAAAGTGAAAATTCTTGGTCACATTATCTCAAGGGAAGGAATAAAGATTGACCTAGAAAAAGTGAAAGCCATACAAAGTCTATCTTTGCCTACTTCTAAGAAGAGTGTGCATTCCTTCTTTGGTAAGGTCAACTTACTCAAAAGATTCATTCCTAACTTTGCTGAGTTGACTCACCACATCTCTAATGTGATGAAAAAGAATCAAGACTTCAAATGGGATGTTGAGGATAAGTTGGCATTTGAAAGGATTAAAGAAGCTATAGCTCAAGCTCTAGTACTAGTTTCTCCAAATTTTAGTAAAAAATTTATTCTTTATTGTTATTCCTCTGAGCATACTATGTCAGACATACTCCTAAAAAATAATGATGAGGGTATTGAATCCCCCATAGATTTCATGAGTCAACCATTGAAAATCTCTAAACTAAAGTATTCACAAATGGAGAAATACACCTTTGTTGTAGTCAAAGTATGCAAAGTTTTTAGGTACTACATTTTATCTTCACATATTAAAGTCTATGTACCTGATACTATAGCTAAATCAATTATAACACAATAGGAGCTTAGATTACTAAGAGGCACCTAGGTATCTAAGGTGTAAGAGTTTGATATCGAAATCAAACCAACAAAGCTAATAAAAAGAAGAGGCTTGTGCCAATTGATGATAGAAAGAAAACCTGATGACACGGATATAATGGTACCTTCACTCCAAGTTGAATCAAATGAAGATTTACCTATGGTACTTTTTATTGATCTTATTGATGAATGGTATAGTAAAATTTCTTACTTCTTGACTTATGGAGAATGTCCAATTGATCTTACATGTAAGGAAAAGTGGACCATCAAGTTGAAGTCAAAGAATTATGTCCTTTAGGATAATGGTTTGTACAAAAGAGGAATTGATGGTGTCTTTCTACATTATGTGGGCAAAGAGAAGCAAAGGAGATTACTAGAGTAGTTCCATGATAAAGCATGTGGAGGCCACTTCTCAGCTTATGAGCAAGGTACTTTTTCCCTACCTTTTTCTAAGATATTTTTGATTGGGTTACTAAGTTTCAAGCATGTCAACATTTTGTGGGACATGCAAAGTTACCAGTATTGCCATTAAAACCAATTATAATTAGTGAACCATTCCAATAGTTGGGCATAGACTTTATTGGCATGTTGAATCCTTCTTTAAGTAATAGACATTACTATGCTTTAACTATAATTGATTACTTCAATAGATGGGTAAAATCCATTCGTGTTAAGCATGCCACTTTAGAAGTGGTATGTGATTTCATCAAAGAGAATATCATAGTAAGGTTTGGTTTTCCACACAACATAGTAACAGATAATGTAGCCAAATTTTATTTAGTGGAACTAATTGATTTATGTTACTCATATCAAATAGACCTAGTTCATACTTCAAATAACTATCCTTAGGGGAATGGTCAAACTAAATCAAGAAAAAATAACTTAATGACCATCATTCATAAGATGGTGGATAATACTCAATGTACCTAACATAATAATTTATTTGATGCACTATGAGTTGATAGAATCACTCCAAAGAAATCCATTGGTATGTCACCTTTTCAACTGTTATATGAAAAAAATGCTGAGATACCAATCACCATAGAATTGCTTGATTTTCAATTGTCTAAATCTATTGAAGATACAACTTATCAAGATTAAATTAATAAGAGGATTATGTTTCTCACTAAATTACAAGATGTTCATACTCAAGTTATCGATTGGTTGATTGATCACCAAATGAAAGTGAAGAGGATCTTTGATAAGAAGGCTTGAGAAAAATAGTTTGAAGTTGGTGATTTGGTCCTTCTATGGGATAAACGGAATGAACAAAAAAGAAAGCATGTCAAGTTTGACTCTCTATGGAAAGGGCCTTTTGCTATAAAGAATATTGTTGGATGAGATAGCTTCATCCTAGCTTATTAGGGTAGAATTAAACTACCGTTGCCTTTCAATGGGTAGAAATTGAAGCTTTACAAGAATTGAGTAGTAGGGTAACACATATATGTATATGAATAAGTTTTGTCTTTCTTTTATTCAATTATTTTTGTTTTTCTATTTTTTTTGTATTTTTTTGTGATTGAGTTTTTATAAAGACTCCAAACCTAATAGACAAGATTCAAAACCAAAGATACTGGGATCTCATCCTTATTTATTTCTTACTAATAAAAACAAAGATGTCCCCATTCAGAGCTAGTTGGTGTCACCCAAAAGTTTGCACATTGAATTTTACGATACCCCTATTAAATTTTTACCTTTTATCTTTTGTGAGTCAATTGTTTTTGTTGAAACTAGTCCTCTGAATAAGACTTAGTCTCTTATATCTTTTGTTTTGATTTCTTTATTTTCCCAATTGATTCAAATTACTCTATAAGATGAGAAAATGTTTGCCTGAGCCATCACTGAAAAACCCATTTACTCATCTTTCCATGAAGATCAAAAAGCTAAGTGTTTGAGCTTACTTCTAGGCCAACTCATGTTTTTTGAGTTACTTTACTTACCAAGTGAAAAGTAAGTGGTCATTGTAAACCCAAGTTGCACCATCTAGTTTAAACTAGAATTATCAAATAGCTTTACTTTTCATTAGAAGCCAAGTAAAGTAAGACTAAAAACCCGCATAACACTAACTAAAGTGAATCAGGTTTTCAAAGTAACTTCACTTTTTCAAAGATAAAAGTAGAATTAATAAGGGTTTGTAATTATAAATTACTCTCAAGCCTAGACCAAGTCAGAGTTATGAATTTACTCCACTTTAAAAGCCAAAATAAGTGAAGAAGTCCAAAAAACCTGATAAAAAGCTAAGGGCTTGTATAGATCCATCACACGTGTCTCCTAATTATCATTAATGCATTGAAAAATATAAATATTGATAAAATCCACCTCATTTCCCACCTAGAATTTGAGTTATTTGACCAAGTTATCACCCCTACAAACCCTAAGTGACATTATTTGAGCTTCTAGAGTGATTTTGGATCAAACCCGTCACAACCCATTTGTGTTCAAGGTATGTATATTATTTCCATTTGGTTTTCATGTCTTCATTTTGGATGTTTTCTTCTCATTTTTCTTCTAATAAGATTCATGTGATGCTTTTAATTTTTTCTTTGATATTTCTAATTTTTTACTTGCATTTAAATGTTATTTTTACATGTAAAGTGTTGTAAAAACCCTATAAGAGTTCTCACAAACATTTGGCATGAAAAATACTAATAAAAGTCTCAAAGAATGGGAAAACATAGCAAAAACCCTAGCTAGAAACCTAACTATTAAAATAATAGGAAAACCAAAATCTTTATTACTTATTGCTTACCTGGAGTCTTGACCCTAAGCTACTACCCTCAAGAAGTTTGAAGATCTCAAGCACATTACCTACCTAAAGTTATAGTTACTTATTGCTTCTACTTGGGTTTTCCAACCCTAGTATCTTGTTAAGAGAAACCCAAAGTTGTAAACATCAAGAAACCTAGTGAACTACACAAGAGAGACCCAAGCTCCTCATAACTAACTACTTACTCAAGGTCTTGAACTCAAGCTACTTGATAATATAAATTCAAAGTTATAAGCTAAGAGAAACTTGAAGTTGTCAATGCCTATTATTTGTCACTTACTCAGATTCTTGAGTACTTAAGACTTGAATATTATCTATACCAACTCAAAGTTGTGATATCATGTTACTTACTATGAGTTACTTAGAGTTTTCAAGGCTCTCTATTGCTTGTAGTCTAAATCTTGGTTAGGGTTATTATTCAAGATGACAACTTGACTCATTTCTTCAACCTTTTCTAAACCAAAAAGACTAGTCACTAAGTATTCTAAAGAAATTATCAAGTTTTTATAGAGTTAACCTAAATAAATGTGAAGATTAGAAGGATCAGAGGAAGAAATAGTGGGAGTAAAATTACAAGAAATAACAACTTTAATTGAAGAAGTCCCTGAGTTGTCAATGGAACAAATCCCTGGGCCAAGTAGGAAGAGAAGGAAAAAGAAAAGAAAATTATGAAATCTCAAGAACCAAAGATGAAGTATGAATATAAAAGATACCCCATTGAGTCTAGTGTTATATCCAAATTAATAAAAATTAGTGACATAGATATGGGGCATGTGTTCGTAACTGAGTTATTAGAGAGATCCAAAGATATTATCAAGACTCCAATCATACAAATAATGACCAATAGTGGAATCTTACAAGCTACAACTTTCCAAAGTTCTACATAGCTACCTGATTTTGTCTTAGAATGTGCTAAGTACTATGACTCTCACACTAGAATGGTGAAGGACACTTTAAGCAATGTGGTAATTAGGCTTGATGTTCAATACTTTAACTGTTATTTAAAGATTACAACAAAGTCTAAAGTTATATATTTATCAATGGAGAAATACAAGAGTCTTTGGGAAAGATATATTTTAGAATATATCAAAGTAATGAACACTAACTATATGAGGAAAGTTAAGTAGCCCTCAAGATTCCAAAAGTAGATAGTAAAGTCTGACTTCATTCAGGAAGTTGATGACATCACATAATTTTTATGTAGAATCAATGGAGAAAATAATGCCAAGTGATTTTCAACCTACATATATGCATACATCAAGGTCATTGATGTTAATAAGAGTTTTGTAATGATTGAATGGTCAAGATTGATAAGTGATAACATTGATAACCAGCTGAGTCAAGCGTTGACAACTTTTGACTTCAAAATGAATTCATACTTAGTATATATAAAAGCATCAAGTGGAGATTTTATTAGTGCCTATATATGAATATTACCCTCAATTAGTTCTCTCTCAGTATTTCAAACATTATAAGAAGGTAAATTATGGGTTCTTTTATGAAATCATTTGCAATTTAAATTTGGCTTTAAAATATAAGAGAGTATCTGGTGTGGCATGGGAAGCAGTTTTCCAATTTAGATGCATTTTCATTAAATTCTTCAACTTCACATACATTAGAGTGGGTAGTTTTTTAAGCACCCCAATCAAATTTCCAAGGTATCCCAGTGACAAGTGGATCCTTATGGAGTTATGTAGGTAACTAGTTGAGTCGCATGATTTATAGTCAAATATTCACCATCTTGATATCAATTTTCCTACTATTATTGGTCATTATCATTGTTCTATTATTTACAAAGCCAATAATGTGCAAAAGGATATGTACCATAATTATAATTAGACTCATTTTGAAGCTAGAGAAAAATTTGATTAAAGAGATGAGTAGCTCAAAATATAATTTCTCTTGAGTATATGCATATTCCTACACTTGAAGAATTTTGAATTAATTATAGAGATGAGTTTGATGTAAGAAAAAGAGACAATAGTAGATTAACTATTGAATAGGTTCATAATTTTGATCTAGCAACAATTCTAGAGGATATACTTTTGGAGATTATTTTTTAAAAAGATCAAGTTAAAACTATTTTAGATAGAACTAGTATGGTCCTTTCCATGAATTTAAATTAGATCCTTAACTAGGGATATTACATGAAGAAATTAATGACTTAAATTGCTAGAATAAGCTAGAAGAATATAATTTAAGGAGAAAGTAGTCAAGAGCTAATGAAGAATTTGAAGTTGAAGAAGAATGATTATGACACTTATTCTATGTTCAGTGATAAAAAACCAATTTAACCAAATACCACTACACCTATTTTGGTCACCTCCACAGATACTTCACCCATCATTTCTACTTTTACCATACCTATCATAGATCCATCAATACTCATGCTACCTACAAAATATCATAGCATCAAGCCTCCTGAGAAGCCTAGTCAAAAGAAGATTATTATTCCTCCTCCTCTTATTCCATCTTATCCACCCACTACTCCACATCCACCCCCTTTAAATGATCAACCAACCAATTAGAAGGACCTAGAATAGGTAACTGCTAAAAAATTGACCTCTTCTTAGGAGGTATCACAAGAAAAGAATAAGGAAACAACTAAACCTGAGAAAGAAATAGAGGCAAAAAAGGAGAAGGAGAAGGAGAAGGTAAATGAGGAGAAGAATAAGGATAAGGAGAAGGAGAAAGAGAAAGAGAAAGAGAAGGAGAAAGATAAAGATAAAGAAGAAGCAGAGGTTAAGAAAGAAATAAAGAAAGAAAAAGATGAGAAGATTATTTATAATATTTCTCAAGGAATTTTAGATGTATAAGAAACTCCTTCTCAAGACTTAGTATTAAGAAATAATTAGCAACAAGTGGTTGTACATTTAGTTACTCCAACAAGCACAAACTTCTCATCTTGGTTAGCATTGCAGATAATTCCTAAAACTAGAGAAGTGATAAATTTGGAGGAGATTGATTTGCAGCTATTAAAGAGTCTTGATAGAAAAAGAAAGAAGCTCAAGAGTGCTAAGGTAACTTCCAATCTCATGATTGAACCTTTAGGGCAAAAGTTTGCAGAAGTATCCATTCTTCCTCATGGTAAGTGTAAAGATGAAGTCACTGAACAAGACTTAACAATCACTACAATATCCCTTGGATAAGTTACCACATAAGGGTTAAATCAATATATGACCTTGATAGATACTCTATTTTAGAAGCTTGATAAAGAGAAATCTAGTAAAGACAAATTGAAGGAACAAATTGTAAAATTGTGTGAAATAATTACCAAAGTGGCAAGATCCACTCCTCAACAGTCAATTCTTCTAGGTGATTCAATTGGTCAGCAAGTAATAACTGAGGTAGAATAAATTAGAGATAAGGCTAAGGCCATTGATGAATGGATAGAGAAGATGTTTCAAACTACTCAAAATCACTTTCCTGAAGTCCTAGGTATTCATGCTGATATTGAAAATAAATTAACACAAATAAAGGTAGTAATGAAAGTAATAGAAAATGAGAATGGGATTTTTGAGTTGCAATAAGAAAGTCTTGAAAGAATAAATACTTTAAGTGAAAAAAATTTAATCCAAGAAAAAATTATCCCTAAAAGATCAATAAATAAATCAAAACAAGAGGAGTACCTCTTATCTTTTCACATGCATATTCTTGGGGTCATGTGTGAAGAAATGAAAACTTTAGAAGAAGATGCTTGTAATGAAAAAGTGGATTTGGAGGATTGTATCTTCAGTCTTACTAACAATTTTTCTGAGAAAACTCCAAGGAATTATGAAAAACTATAATAATATTTCAAGCAATTAATTGAAAAGGTCATAACTCCTTTCATAGAAAAATATATAAAGGAGCTAATTAGATGTCAATAAAAAATCAAGAGGCTTGAACCAAGACTTGAGAGGGTAAAAGCTTATATCAAGAAGCTAGAAAGAGAATCGATAAGATATGAGACTGAAAGGAAATCACTTGCTAAATCAGATGATGCAACAATATAGTTCAAGATGTCTCAACATATTAAATACAGAGAAAAGTGCAGATCTGAAGTCCACAACGTAAAATGATTTTTAATTCTCTTTTTTTCAACAACTTATTCTTTCTTCTTCCCTCTTTCTTCTATTTTATTCAAGTAATATGTTTGAAGTAATTTTTGTTAAGGTGTGGAGCCTAAAAGCTTCACCAAGGAGCACTTTGCAAGGTTGTAGTAGTTACACAGTCACCAGCGTCAGTCAAGAGCGACTGATGTCGGTCAGGAGTAGTTTAGGAGACACCAGCGTCAGTAGGGATCGACCGACGTCAGTCACAAGCAAGCAGGCAGGAATTGATGTTGGTTACCTGTGTGTCTAAAAAACTATTTTCATGGACAGAACTGAGTGTTTGCATGATGAGATTAAGTCATAGTCTTAAGTCCGTGTCTCTATTATTAGTAAGATTGTTTTAGAGCCCTTGTTTAAGAGGCATAACTGTTGGTTGTAAATGCATGCTCAAGTTTCCTAATTCTATATTAGGATAGATCTTCTTAGCTTATTGTAGGGTAATATAATTTTGAAGAGTAGTACAGAATTGTATATGTGAATCAATCCAGGTTGTTGGAGTTGATTATACTTGAGAGAGAGAGCTCTTGAGGGAAAGAGATCTAGAGAGAGATCTGTATATCTGAGAGAGGTGTGGAAGAAAGAAGTTTCTTCAATTGTATTCTTTTTGTAAAGATTTTAATACAAGTTTTTAGGGTGATTTCTTGTATCTCTTGTTCTTTGCTATTATCTCATTTTAGTTACTTATCATTCTGATTTAATTCCATGTTTATTGCTTTCATAAGTGTAATCAAATTATTGGTTGATCCCCAACAAGTGGTATCAGAGCCTTGGTTGTAGGTTCAAAAACTGATATCCAACAAGTGGTATCAGAGCTCAGGTTCACTAACAGGTGGTTCAGATCTGTGTAGTGTGTATTGATTACAGGTTACTCACAGGCATTTCTATTTGAGTGGGAGAAGCAATGGCAGAAGAAAGTAAACTGAGAATAGAGAATTTTAATGGCAAAAATTATCAACATTGGAGAATGCAAATAGAGGATTATCTATATCAAAAAGATCTATACTTACCATTAGGTGGGATTACAAAGAAGCCCACAGACATGGATGATGAAGAATGGGAAGTTCTTGATAGAAAGGCTCTGGGGTCTATAAGACTGAGTCTGGCATCTACTGTGATAATTTATCACAGGCAAAGTCTACGGTAGAGTTAATGACTACTTTAGAAAATTTGTATGAAAAACCCTCAACTTCTAATAAGGTATATCTTATGAAGTAGTTATTTAATTTGCGTATGCAGGAAGGTGGATCTGTATCTAATCATCTGAATGATTTCCATGGAATCGTAAATCAATTAAGTTCAATCAATATTGTATTTGATGATGAAATTAAATCTCTTTTAATATTATGTTCTTTGCCTGAAAGCTAGCATAGCTTAGTAATGGCAGTTAGTAATACTGCATCTGCTTCAAATATTTTAAAAGTAGAGGATGTTGTTAGTGTTATCTTAAATGAGGAAATTTACAGGAAAAGCACAAAGGAAACATCAGGGAATGCTTTAAGTTTTGAAAGTAGGGGAAGGCAAAAAGAGAAGAGCAAGAAAGGGAGATCAAGGTCTAAGTCTAAGATGAGAGGTAGATCCAAATCCAGAAATGACAGGAAGCCACAATGCTAGAATTATGGGGCACATAAGCAGAGATTGTTGGTCAAAGCCTAAGGAGGACAATCAACACGAAGGAAAAGAAGAAGCAAAGGTTGCAAGTATTGCACAAGATGCTTTAATATTCTCTTTGCATAATAATATAGAATCTTGGGTTTTAGATTCTGGTGCATCTTTTCATGCTACCCCTAATAGAGAATATTTCAGTGACTATATCCATGGATATTTTGGAATAGTGTATTTAGGGGATGATGAGCCTTGTAAACTTATTGGTAAAGGAAAAGTGCAGTTGAAAATGCAGAATGGCAGCACATGGGTGTTGAGAGATGTTATGCATGTTCCCATCTTGAAGAGGAATTTGATTTTTGCAAGAAAGTTAGGGGATGAGGGTTGTACAGTAACTCTCATAGCTGAATCTTAGAAGGTGACCAAGGGTGCACTTGTAATGGCCAGAGGTAAGAGAGTAGGTACTCTCTATTTATGTAATTGTGTTACTAACAATTCTCCTTCTATATTATCTACTTCAGATGTGGATGCAAAATTGTGGCACTCAAGGCTTGGCCACATGAGTGAGAAGGGAATGTCAATTCTTAAGTCTAAAGGTAAGCTTTCAGATTTGAAAAGCATAGATCTAGATTTTTGTGAGCACTGTGTTTTTGAGAAACAGAAGAGAGTGAGTTTTCTCAAGACTGGGTCAACAAAGAAGAAGCATAAGTTACAGCTTGTTCACACAGATGTGTGGGAACCGGATCAGGTTACTTCTATTGGAGGATCACAGTACTATGTTTCGTTCATAAATGATGCTATAAGAAAGGTATGGATATATTATATTAAGAAGAAATCTGATATATTTGAGACTTTTAAGATTTGGAAAGCTATGGTTGAGAATGAAACAGGCAGAAGATTAAAGTGCCTGAGATCTGACAATGGTGGTGAGTTCTACAGCTATAAGTTCAACTGGTATTGTTATATGCATGGAATCCATGGGCAAAGGATGGTTCCAAGGACACCTTAGCAAAATGGAGTTGCTAAAAGGATGAACAAAACAATTATGGAGCGTGCAAGGTGTATGAGATTACATGTTGGTTTGCCCTTAGAGTTTTGGGCAGAAGCTGTTGACACTGCAGTGTACCTGATTAATAGAGGACCCTCTACAGCTCTGGATGGTGGAATTCTAGAAGAGGCATGGATAGGTAAAAAGGTAGATCTCTCATTTCTCAAAGTTTTTGGTTGTGAAGCCTTTGTGCACGTTGATAAGGAAAATAGAAAGAAGCTAGATGATAAGTCTATGAGGTGCACATTTATTGGCTATGGCTCTGATGATTTTGGTTTTAGATTTTAGAATCTAGGAACTAACAAAATAATTAGGAGCCATGATGTTATTTTTAATGAAAAAGTGATGTATAGTGATCAGTTGAAGAAGCTAAATCAATCTAGGTAGAGTAATGGAGAATTGGACGAGGTGACGATCCAAAATGAGCTCACAAGAAAAATTAATCACAGAAAGGAAAACATAGAGACCGACATCGGCCAATCAAGAATCAGCGTCAGTAGGACAGAAATCGATGTCGGTCATACAGAGACTGATGTCGGTAGGACAGGAACTGACATCGATCAGGGAGAACTGATGTTGGCCAGTTACAAGCTTAGAAGTGATCGAGGTCGGTCACTGTCAGAGAATTTGGGCAGACAGTGTGTTATGGATGAGTCTCAGACACCCATCAGGAGGTCAGAAAGGGTAAGTAAACCTCCAATTTGATATTCTCCTTCATTATTTTATTTATTGCTTACTGATGGTGGAGAACCAGAGAGTTTTCAAGAAGCAATACAGGTGGAGTCTAAGAATTAGTGGGAGCGTGGCATGGTTGAGGAGATGGAGTCCTTAAGAGAGAACCAAACATGGGATTTAGTTGAGTTGCCAGTTGGTAAGAGGACACTAAAGAATAGATGGACCTACAGATTGAAGGAAGGTGAGAATGGATGATAAGATATAAGGCTAGGTTGGTAGTGAAAGGATTTGCATAAAATCCAGGTATTGATTTTGGTGAGATTTTTTCTCCTATTGTTAAAATGACTTCTATATGGACTGTACTATCTTTAGTTGCTATTGAGGATTTGCATCTTGAGCAGCTTGATGTTAAGACAATGTTTCTTCGTGGAGATTTGGATGACGAAATATATATGGAACAGCCAGAAGGATTTGAGGTCAAAGGTAAGGAGAAGTTAGTATGCAGATTGAAGAAAAGCTTGTATGGCCTCAAGCAAGCTCCTAGATAGTGGTATTTGAGATTTGATAGGTTTATGACTGAGCATGGCTATAGTAGGTGTCAATCTAACCATTGTGTGTATTTTAAGAGATTGGATAATGGTAGATATATTATTCTGTTGTTGTATGTAGATGATATGCTGGTTGCAGGATCACACATGCAGGATATCTCTGAGCTTAAGGTGAAATTAGCTCAAACATTTGCTATGAAGGATTTGGGAGCAGCAAAGAAAATCCTTGGCATAAGCATTAAGAGAGACAGGAAAAATCACAGGTTGATTTTGTCTCAAGAGGATTATGTGAACAAGGTGTTGAAACAGTTCAATATGCAGGATGTTAAACCGGTAAGCACACCTTTGGATGGACATTTTAAGTTGAGTAAAAAACAATGTCCTAATTCACATGATGAGGTAGAGTACATGAGTAAAGTTCCATATTCTTCCACAGTAGGGAGTTTGATGTATGCAATGGTGTGTACTAAACCAGATATTGCCCAAGCAGTGGGAGTTGTAAGTAAGTATATGGCCAATCCAGGGAAGAAACACTGGAAAGCAGTTCAGTGGATCCTTAGATATCTGAGAGGAACCAGCAGTAGGCATTTATGCTATGGAGGTTCAGATACTTCTCTACATGGTTATGTAGATTCAGATATGGCAGGTGATTTGGATGGCAGGAGGAGCACCACAGGATATGTTTTCATTGTTGGTGAAATGGCGGTTAGCTGGATATCAAAGTTGCAGAAGGTTGTTGCCTTGTCAACTACAGAAGCAGAGTATATTGCAGTCATAGAGGCTAGTAAAGAGATGATATGGATGACACGGTTCATGGAAGAGCTTGGAAAGGAGCACGAGAGTTGCAGATTATACTATGATAGTCTGAGTGCAATTCATTTGGCTAAGAATTCAGCCTTTCATTAAAAAACAAAGCATATATAGCTTAGGTACCACTTCATAAGACAGGTATTGGAGGATGGTGAGTTGAAGCTAGAGAAGATCCATATAGATAAGAATCTTGCTGATATGTTAACCAGGCCAGTTACAAAGGAGAAGTTGAGTCTTCATTTAACTTCTGTTGGTCTTCATGATTGAGTTGAAGATGGAAGAGCTAGAACATGTTGCTGTACAAGTACTGGTGCAACTGTTTATCTCCAAGTGGGAGATTGTTAAGGTGTGGAGCCTAAAAGCTTCACCAAGGAGCACTTTGCAAGGTTGTAGTAGTTACACAGTCACCAGCGTTGGTCAGGAGTGACCGACGTCGGTCAAGAGCAGTTCAGGAGACACCGGTGTCGGTAGGAATCGGCCGACATTGGTCATAGGCAAGCAGGCAAGAATTGATGTCGGTTACCTGTGCATCCAGAAAGCTATTTCCATGGATAGAATCGAGTGTTTAAATGATGAGATTAAGTCATAGTCTTAAGTCCGCGTCTCTATTATTAGTAAGACTATTTCAGAGCCCTTGTTTAAGAGGCATAAATTTTGGTTGTAAATGCATGCTCAAGTTTCCTAATTCTATATTAGGATAGATCTTCTTAGCTTATTGTAGGGTAATGTAATGTTGAAGAATAGTACAGAATTGTATATGTGAATCAATCCAGGTTGTTGGAGTTGATTATACTTGAGAGAGAGAGCTCTTGAGGGAAAGAGATCTAGAGAGAGATCTGTACATCTGAGAGAGGTGTGGAAGAAAGAAGTTTCTTCAATTGTATTCCTTCTGTAAAGAGTTTAATACAAGTTTTCAAGGTGGTTTCTTGTATCTCTTGTTCTTTGCTATTATCTCATTCTAGTTACTTATCATTCTGATTTAATTCTGCATTTATTGCTTTCATAAGTGTAATCAAATTGTTGGTTGATCCCCAACAATTTTATTATAAGTAATTACTTTAATTAAATTAACTTAGTGAAGTTACTTGTCTAGGTATATTACTTTGTAAAATGTAAGACTCAAGTAACTTGGCTAAACACCATTAATTAAATTCATTTTATAATAACAAATTACTTAAGCAAGCTTTGTGTTACATGAAAAGAGATTATTTTTAATCCAAATAATAAAACCAAAAAAGTGTTACATTTCATTAGCCATTGTATGCCATAGAGGAGAAATTATAGGAGGATGCCTCTCAATGGTTCCTAGTTTTTAGCACAACATTTAGAAATTCAAGGAGTTGTCTCCTATTTAATTTAGACTTCTAAAATTGTATAAATATAAGTATAGGCCTACATGCTTGGGGATGGTAATTTTTGAAAAAGCAATTGTAATTGAAACAAGAGAGGTTACGCAATCTAAAACTTTGTGTCTATATTTTTGAGTTTTTCTTTTGCATGAAATTGGTTCAAAGTGAATAAAAAGGATGTTAATTTATGTGTAACTTTGCATCTCAAGAGATCATTTGGTGGATTTTTGAAGATTGAAATGGTAAACTTTGTTTTATCTTTAAATCTAAATGTGAATTATAATATTATTTAATCATTTGTTGAAAGGATTATCATCTTTTTAATGTTTATTTACTTATATAGATTCAATAAGCTATGTAAAACTACTTATTGTGAAGTAAAACTTATTTTTTCTCACATGTTTTAGTCTTTCATTCTCAATTTACCAAAATTTCTTTACACATTCTCTGAAATAACTGCTTACTTGCTACAAAATCACCTTATTATGGTTCATAAAGTCTATGGTTAAAGTAATACCCCAAAAATAAGATAACTTACATATAATTTGTGAATAACTAAGAGCTATGAATAATTAGAAGTAAATAGACATAAACATATGGGAGCTTCATCATTAAATGAAGGGGATTTAATCCCATGACTACCTAAGTAATTTTGGTAGCCTATAAAATATCTAGCCAACATCATGCCTCATGATTGATTCAATTTGAGGTTCAATAACAAATAGCAAAGGGATGTGGGGGGGTGAATGAGGTGGACTTTGTGGTTCACACCTATGAGAGGATTCAACTGGTTGAGAAGGAGCTAGATAATAAATTGGACTATACATTTTAGAGTTACTAGGAGAGATATGATAGTCCTCGACAATGGGGATCTCAACAAAATGTTTAAGATTATCAAAATATTGATAGTCCAAGCAATCTTTTGCATCTACACTTTTCTCTTCAATGGGTCTCCCAACTAATCTCCTTTGTCTTTGATGCAAACTTAGGGGTGGAACAAG
The DNA here is from genome assembly GCA_037957365.1 of Torreya grandis. NCBI lineage: Eukaryota > Viridiplantae > Streptophyta > Pinopsida > Cupressales > Taxaceae > Torreya > Torreya grandis. The sequence continues at coordinate 1,680,240 of JARHVA010002357.1, forward strand.
TTTTTTGGATGAGTCACCTTTGAAGGATGATCTCAATCCTTCCATCTTTGTAAAAAACAAAATACTCAAAGCTAAAGGTTAACAAAGATATTAAAATTAGGCACTAATCCTCCTTGAAACCAAATGATAAGATTGGAGTCACCACTAGAACCAAACTTATAGAATATAAAAGTTGACAAACTATTTTGATACATGCTAAAATTAAACTTGATCAAGCTTAATGACATAGAAAGAAAAGATAATAAAATTTCTAGAATTGTGTTCAAAATGGAAAAGACACCTTCCAACATGAGATATCAATAGTTGTTGAATATAAAAAATAGCTCTAGCTTTCTACAAGAATCCCTTGCAACACAAGTGTAGAGATTCAATGCTTTAGTCCCCATCAATGGTGCCAAAAAAGTGTTGGTTCCTAGTTATATACCTCTCACACTCAGCCTTGCACACTTGAAAGAAAAGGGAAAATAAAGATGAAAAACCTAATGATATGTTGTTATATCTAGAGGAGGGTTTGACATCTAGAATAAACCAAATGGAGAATTAAAAAGAGGCACCTATAAAGGGTATGGTTAGCTCCCTACTACTTTTAGCTCTGCTTGAACCAAGATGAGAGGACCTATGGGGTAGATTGCTCACATGGATATATTATGAAACTCAACTTTATGGGGATTATTATCACACAAAGATACAAATATGACTAGGGCACAACCAAACTTGCACAATCCACCCAGGAAGGGTTTCCACAAGGAATGCACAAATGCTCTAAGTCATATACAAGCTACTGAAGACATATGTAAAAGTTCTTACAACCTTCATCCTAAATAATTATCAATATCAGGGCTGAATGAAAGATTACAATGCTAAGCTTTAAAATAAAAGATGCAAATACATGTTATATAAGCAAGATCTTATGCATTTTCAAGAAAATAACACTTATGATATGCAACAAAGATTGTATCATTTTCAAGGTAGGATAGGGTAGGATAGTAAAGAGGAAGGGCATGGTGGTGTGCTGGTAGTTTTCAATCAATAGGGGATCTTACAACATTCATGAAATCACTTATTACAAAGACAACAAATACTCATAAGAAAGCTAATGAGACATACCAAATGATCCTTGAAATATATCTAACATACACTAAAGCTAAACCTTCAAACACTTTTTCCTATCAAATTCATAAGCCTAGGGTGCCCTAACAATTTTTTTAGAAACATATTCTAAAATAATGTAGAAAGAGATTTATAATCTATATGTAAGTCTAAGATGACAACTATTAATGATCATAGAACAAGATATCCAATAAAGAACATTTTTAGAACACATCACTGCACTTCATCAACAATAAAAAATAAAGAATCACAAGCATTTTCATCAACTTGAAAAGAGATACTACATACATCAGTTTTTCAAATTTTAAGATCGTAATAAGAACAATTGATTACTTTTGTATGCAAGCAACCTTTGCCTTCACTCATTGGTGAAGCTTTTAGCTCCACACCTCAATAATCTCCCACTTGGAGATAAATAGCTGCACCTGTACTTGTATAGCAACATCTTCTAGCTTCTCCATCTTCAAGCTCAATCTTGAAGACCAACAAAATTTGAATGAAGATTCAACTTCTCCTTTGTTATCAGCTTGGTTAACATATCTGCAGGGTTCTTATCTGTATGGATCTTCTCTAGCTTCAACTCACCATCCTCCAATACTTGTCTAATGAAGTGGTACCTAAGCTGTATATGTTTGGTTCTTGAATGAAAGGCGGAATTCTTAGCCAAATAAATTGCACTTTGACTATCACTGTATAATCTGCAACTCTCTTGCTCCTTTCTCAACTCCTCCATGAACCGTGTCATCCATATCATCTCTTTGCTAGCCTTTGTGACTGCAATGTTTTCTGCCTCTATAGTAAACAAGGCAACAACCTTATTCTACCATTGCTATACTCCCACTCAATCAGAAACCCCTAAAAGTGACTTGTAATCAAACAAACACTTAACACACTCTGTGACCAAGGTGTTAGTGAACCTCGCTATGAGAACCTACAACCTCACTCTGATACCAACTGTTAGTTGATCCTAGCTCTAATACCATTTTTCATGATCGTAACAAGAACAATTGATTACTTTTATATGCAAGCAACCTTTGCCTTCGCTCATTGGTGAAGCTTTTAGCTCCACACCTCAACATCAAAATATTGCCAAAGGGACAAGTATGGTGAATTTTCTCTTTTGACAAGGGATACATAAATATGATCTCAAATCTTTCTAATATCTATACAAATACAACCACCTTAGTAAGAGAGACAATATCTACACACAATAGTTGATCCCTAAGAGTTTTGTAGAACCTAGACTTAGAGAAAATGAATAACCAAAAATACCCAACACAATGACCAACCCCTGAATAGAGGAGAATCCCTCTATTTATAAATTTTTTACCCATTTCAAATCTAGGAGTGAGGTTTTCAACCTAAAATTTCCAAAGTCCTACGAAGATGCTCCTAGCTAGAACAAGTCCTTTGCCACACCTAAAATCTTCATGTAACTACAAGGAAAATCATTGTTACAACTGCTTCTACAAGAAATGATGAAGACTTGAAGAAAATATTTTGATTTCTTGGTTGGAAATGCCTTTCACATGAGCTAGAAGGAAGATATTCATGATAGAGGCCAAACAAACTTTGTATTTATGTGTAACTACCTAAGGATCCCCTTGATCACTTGCTTGGAAAACTAGAAACTCCTAAATATTTCTCCTTCCCTTTATGCACACCATGAAACAACTTACTCTTGCAATGATGGCTTGGGAATATCTTAGATTCATGGCCACTTAAATGATCTTCCTTGGTTTGGCCCACCTTGATATTTCAAACCTATAATATCTCTCCCATTAGAGGAGCTTGGATGAGCAAAACATGAGAAAATGCAATACCCAGGTTTACTTGACCCCTTTACCTTTTTGGCTCCAACTTGCCTTTTCACATTTTAAATTTTGTACCTTTGCCCCTTGCAAACTTTGAAATTTTCACATATTTGCCTTTTTAGGTTTTCCTTCACATTATCTCCTTTTTAATGCATAAATGCAATATTTTTAACCTTTAATCTATTTGGGTAAATCTAGGCCCCTCTCATAAATTTGATATTTGTAAATTGCCAAGTTGAAATTGATACTTGTAGTTCCCATGGGAAGTTCCCTTAGTGAAATCTTCAAATGAGCATATAAGGGGTTAATAAAGCCATATTGAATTGTAATGCATTGAGCATTAACTTTTTCATTTTTAAAACTTCCTCTCTTATGTAGGCTTTATCTGAGATATACACCAAAGCATCAATTATGTGAGCATAAACCCCTTCATATTAGCATGCCAAAAGCATAGCGGTAGCACCAATAGGTTGAAAGTGCTTTCTCACTATTCCATTTTATTGAAAGGCGTATATCCATGATGCTAACTGTGAAGAAGTATGTTTCATCCATGAGCTTCAAACTTTCAATGCATCTCAAGAAGCTAATAAATGAAAATACCCCTCATCCTCTATACATGCTACAAACATGTTAGATATATGTTTTGTAATGGCCAATGGGTTTTATGCATCATTTATTCATTAGGGTCACATTTTAGAACTAGCACTTGACATATCCTAAAACCCACTCTTTGCCCTAATTTCTACGCATGAGACTCAAAACCATTCGATCAATTTGTAATTGCTTTCAAATCCTTAGATTTCTTGATGAGATACCATGCCTCATTTGCAGTTTGCCTAGTCAACCTACTATCAGTGGTGAAAGCTTTGTTAAATACCTTACACAAGGTCCTAGAATATGATGTGTATGCCTATGTGGCATCACCATGTCATGTTTTCTCATCCATATCTTTATTTATTTTTAAATGATCATGGCTTAAAATTAACATTTGCATGCCTATCATTTGATGTTCACATGATTGTCATTGACATCCTTGTGACCATCAATCTTTAAACCTTAATGGATAATTGGTGATCTTAATTTTGATTTCTACACAACTATCAATGACATCTTTATGACCATCAAATTATGGCCATGTAGATGTCAGTTTTAAGTACCAAATAGTTATTTGTTAATCTTAATTTTGATGTTTGCATGATTGTCAATGACATCTTCAAGACGGTCAAATCATGGGTGTGTAGATGTCAATTTTAAGCACCAAATGGTTAATTATTGAGCTTAATTTTGACATTCACACCACCATAAATGACATCTGCATGACCATCACATTGCTTTTTCAACTTTGAAGGCTTTTATCTTGAGATAGAAAAAACATGAAGGCACCAAATTTGTAGGATATTTTCATGGCATCCAGGGTATTGATTCTATGTGATCCTTCAACCATGAGATAATTTATAGGAAAACTTATAAAACACATAAATAAACTAACCAATCCATTTCTATATGACATCCTGATGATGATCTGGTTCATTTGGACTTGTGCTATGAGCTTTAAATCATGCCCCACAAGCTTGACACTTGGCACATCCATACTTGTCTCGAGTACCTCTAACTATTCAACATTGATCACACACCATTAGATCATCTTGATCCATGTTAACATGCACTATTTGATTGTGATCCACTAGGTCAAATGTGATTGGCTCAAAATTAACATGAAAATCAATTAAGTCAGAGCTCAAGGAATAAAGAGCTTATTATAAAGTCTTATCCTTAGGTTGTTGGGTGCATAAATAAATGACTTAGACTTTAGGATTGGACTTTGAACTCAATTTAAAATAAAGGGACCAAGAATTAAATAGACCATACTAATAGATAAAAAGGGACCAAGGGTCATGGGAAATAAAAAGGGACCAAACATGAATTTTAGACTAAGATTTGGTCATGTTAATAAACATGACCAAACCTCTATAAAAATTAAAAATAATTCCATAACATTTTAAAAGCATTCCTACTTAAATTTATCCCACCAATTTGAATTTAAATCAAATGGCTAAGCTAGAGCAATTTGAAGCTAGGTCTTAAGGTGCTCAGACATGAATTCAACTTAACCTCTGATGAACACTTGAAAATATGAAGTGGGATAAACAAATCATGCATTCATACTTGATAATTGCTCAATTACTTTAGTATAATTTTGGGCACTAATAGTATATATCATCCATATATCTATGTAGGAAGTGTCCACTTGCTTAGTGCATATGGAGAAACCTTGACCACCCCCTTCTTTTTCTTCTATTCCCCCATCTTGTTTGTTTGTTTCATTGTCACCTATTTTCTAGGGGCAATGTTCATTATCTTATTTGTGTCATGTTATTTGTAATAACATTAGGACTAACTGTTGTTTGTTTTTTTATTTGTTTTTTTGTTGTTTTCATGCCTATTTATTTGCTTTTAACACTATTTCCTTGATGTAGTCTATGTGTGTTCATTAGGTGATTCCTTGTGCACTATTCTTGAATCAATCCATATTCATGTGTCAATATTGTCATCATGGTTTTTATCATTCCTTCATTTCTTTAAATTGAGTATTGGATCATGGGAATCACTCTTTATGCATATTTTGGCCAAGTCCTCATGGTGTTGTATCATGATACCTATTGTCAAGTTTTACAACAAAAATTAGCTTCAAAAAGTCTACACCATTAATGTAACATTAACATCTCCTCATAACTAGCATCAAAAGCATTCAAGATCTAATCTAAATCATGTCCAAAATAGAGTAATTAAACAACGAAATAATTTCAACCTTTGTTATTTCAGATGAGCATATCCCCACTAGTAGGTTGTCCCAATTTATCTTTATCCTTTATATCTAGTTATCATCATGTTTTCAATCATCAACCATCAATCTTATTTTCCATAATCAAGTTACAATGCTTATAACCACCTTTGGAAAAACCATTTTACACCATCCCACTTGCATTCTCAATTATTCTAACTACCTTTGGTCAAATCATTATGTTATCACCAATTTGAGGGTTCATGATTATAACCACCTTTGGGCAAATAATTCACTTTTTTCTATTCACTTTGGGAATGTTTTTATCCTATTTGTCTATCCTAACTAGGGAAGATCCATATTATTAATTATTATAACCACCTTTGGGTATATCATTGTGTTATTATACCATGTTTTCCATTATTGGGGTATAATGCTTATAACCACATTTAGGAAAACTATTGTACACTATCCCACTTGCATTCTCAGTGATTTTGGCCAAATTTGGACAAATCACTATGTTGTCTCCCCATAATTTTTTATTTGTTTGGTCCACTCATTTCCTTTTTTCAAGGGACCATTTTTCAACCCACTTTTCCAACCGCTCCCTTGAGGGGACACCCTACAGTTCATCCATTGCCATTAAAATCATAAGCATAAAGAACATTTTTTTTTAAGAAGACATCATTGTGCTTATAAATTAAAATGCCTTCTCAAATAGGGGTAAACTATATACATCTAAAAGTCACCACCAATATATTTTCACCTAAATTTAGAACAATTCTTATAAATCATTGAACATCTAACCTAAAAATTTCTAAATGTCTCGAGTTTGGCTTCATCGCATGCAATTAAATCAATTTGGACCATAAATCAATTAAAAAGATCAAATGCCTAAATCATTTAAATCCAAACTTGCAAAAATATTCAAAATCCTAAAAGAGATTAATTAACATTCAAATCCTAATTGAATTCATCCATGAGAAATTAAATCAATTATCAAAAAGGGAAATTCAAAAATCATTGAATATCCTAGGTTTTAATCATTATCTTTTGTGAGTTGTCATTTTTGGAAAATATCCCACCCATGCCTATTCCATGCTAATCATTATCATTTGACACCTTTTAACCCTAATGGGGTTAACTAAGCCAACCAAGGTAAGGATTTAAATCATTCCAAGTCATTTCAAAACCTATAAAAGCAAGCATAAAGCTCTTTATTTAGGGAGATTGGAATATGGTGGAGTTAAAATGTAGGATTTGATTCATAAATCAAATATATAGTCTTATAATGTCAAAATCAAGCCAAGAAATCAATCAAGCCAATCCAACCATAGTGCTAATAGGAGATGGAGATAGCCAAACCCCATTGATGAAAACTTATTGAGCACAATCTAAGCAAGCCAACAAATAAATATCTTAGAGAAATTAAGGAAGGTAAATAAGTTGTCATTTATTTTCATCTTAGTTGTGTTTTCAATTGGTTTGTTCACTAAGCTTCCCTCATGATCTAGGCCTAGAGATGTTAGCTTTATAGCATGTTGATTTCATTGTTTTTGTAACTAAAACTATACTAACCTCCTCTCTTGAGTCAAATTCCTTGATCACAATTAATTCTTAAGGAAATTATTATTTTACCTCAAATTATCTTTAGATCAGTTCCCCCCATTAATTGTGAGGTAATAAATCTTAGAGAAATCAAGGGAAAATCCATAGATGCTAAAAACAAAAACCTCAAAGCCCTAAGGGGAAAATATCTGCAACATTCTCCTATTAGGATTGAAATCTTGAAAGAGGACATCCCCATAACCCCTAAATAGATTTGAAAATGGAAAGCACCCATACCTCTTATTTGAACAACAACATCTATACTAGGACCATATCCTTCATCTAAACTAAAAGATACCATTATAGAATACACCACTAAAGTGCATGTACCATCATAGAAAAATCTTCCCACTATGGTCATGCTAATTATAACCCATTAAACCCTGATTATCCATAAGATTTAGGTGTAAAGACTTACCCTAAACACAAAGTACCTGTAATAGAGACCATTCAAATAGCTAGTTTAAGAGGCCAAGGTTCGAGGCTATGTACCTCTTCCCCACTAGTGCCTCAGAGGATGGAAAATTTAAGTCAAGACCCATTGAAGGAATCTTATTCTAATATCCTTAATCAACTAATCTATAACTCCCTAATTTTATTACCACATGTAAATCCTATCAATCTTGATATTCAGAAACCATCATGGTATAGAGAAAATATGACATGTGCATATCATCGAATAGTAGGTCATGACACAGAAAGTTGTAATGCATTAAAGTTATAGTCCAAAATCTATTAGATGAAGATGATATTTTAATAGAATAATTAGATCATGACCATCCCCCTAGGGTTACATCCACCTCAGGAAGTAACATGTTACCCATAGTATTAGAGTGAGTTGTAAAGGAGGATAAAACCTTTAATAGAACCCAACACCCATCCCTCCCTCCAAATATGGATGATTCTAAGAATGCAATGACTCCCCTTCTATTATAGATAGATGAAATTCATATATCCACACAATTCCAAGCCCAGGTTCATAAGAGCCACAATCATGAAAAAGATAAAATAACTATGGCTAAAGCACCGGTTCCTACTACAAATAGTCCAATAATGCCTATCCCTACACCTAAAGTCTCTATTTTAGGAAAGGCAAAAAATAATAATGCTTCAGAACTTATAAATACATACATGCATACATACATATATATACATACATACATATACATATATATATGTATATATATATGTATATGTATATATATGTATATATATATATATATGTATATATATATATATGTATATATATATATGTATATATATATATACATATATATATACATATATATATATATATATATATATATATACATATATATACATATATATATACATACATACATACACACACACACACACACACACACACACACACACACACACACACACACACACACACACACACACACACACACACACACACACACACACACACACACACACACACAGCTTCTGGTCAAGATGTCCTTATACAAACTTGTACAAACTTCTCCACAACACCATGAGGCCATGATAGAACCCTTACATGCCATTGAGATATGAGCTAATGAGACCTAAAATTTGTCATCTTTCATTGCATCACTTCAAAAACCCTTATCCATAACATTTCATAATTTGGAAATCCCACCTTTACATCTAGATGACTAGGATCCTACATTATTTATCACTACCTAGATATATCAAACTTGAGTCAAAAGAGTCATGATAGATAATGGTGATAGTATAAATATCATTTCCTCTCACACATTTAAATAACTGTAGCTACTTGAGATAGTTGTAGCCCAATCCCCTACCATTCTATGAGCCTTCAATGATATCATTCCCCTGCATTAAGAATGGTAGTCTTTCACATTAAATTAGGTGAGTAGGTTCTCCTTGAATTATTCTATGTTATTAAAGGATAATTTTAGTAAAACATTATCCTAAGACATCCTTGGATATATGCTATGCATTACATCCCATCTACATTGCATCAATGTATTAAATTTGAGCACGAGGTAAAAATCCATAATGTCCCAGCTAACCCCCATCCCTTCAAAACTTGTAACCTCACCTTTCGACCCAATGAGGTCTTAATTACATTGAAAAGTGCTACCCCATGCTCATCTAATGAAGCATCCACTAACATAATGATACCTACATCAAGACTTGGTAAGGACTCCATCGATTTTACATTTCATTAGCTTCTAATTAGAGAGTAATAGTTATTGACACTTAATACTCTTCAAGAATATGGATGCCCCAATAAATAGATAGATTATTATCTAAATTTAGGGGAAACTATTCCCTTTATCCCACCTTTCCTCTACACCCATCTGATCTATGTGGGGATTGACTAGCCTTCTTCAGGACCTTCTAACCAAATCTATGCTAAACTATTTACATCAAACTTTTCATTCCTTGATAAACCCTTCTTCATAGAGACATACCTATGATGGTGCACCTGGAAGGGTTTTATCATGGGGCATTACGAATAGGGCCCACATGATGTTTCATTGGGATATTTTATAAAACCCCATGAAAAACATGGCCTTAACTTCAACAAAAATCCCAAATCTTCCTCAAATATTACTCTCTTACTCATCCCTAAAAAGGACACACCATCTACTACCCATTCCTTGACTGATGGCATTGTATGCATTCCTCTCAAAAAAATTTAGTCAATGTCATTACTATATATCCTCTCATCTATCATCATGATGGAGAGGTCCAAACTATTCCTCTGTCCTACCTAGACATGATAGTGTAAGATAATCCCATCATCCTTTTTATTTAGTGCTAAGATGATGAGTCCATATTAACTCATTTAGGCATCAAAAACTCCCATCTATGTAAAGCCCTTAAATCAAAAATTTCTAGTCTCCTAAATGAAGCCACCATTGATGTAAACATAGGGTCCCCAGAGACACGGTGCATAGTTAAGGTCAATAAATCCTTAGATCCCCAAGAATATCAATATTTCACTACATTTATAATAGAACACAATGAAGCATTAGCTTGGTCTTATAGTGATATGCCTAGTATCAATCCTACCATCATCATCTATAATATTTTTACATTCCCTAAAGGCAAACCTACCAAGCAAAAGATCTAAAAAATACATCTTCACATTACGCTCTTGGTCAAAGAAGAGTTACAATGCCTCTTATGCATTAAATTTATCCATCCCATCAATTACCCTTGATGGGTATCTAACATCTCCCTTATAATGAATCTTATGGGGGGACTTTGCCTTTATACTAACTTTCAAGACCTAAATCTCACTTTTATAAAGGATGATTTCCCTCTTCCTAATATTGACTAGTTAGTAGATTTAACTACTAGCCATAAAATTTTATCACTAATGGATGGTTTCTTTAGATATAATCAGATCCTTATCTCACCATAAGACCTTATTTATACTTTTTGGGGGACTTTCTGCTATCGCATTATGCTTGTCGACCTAAAGAATGCAAGATCCACCTATCAAAGAGACATGGCCTATATCTTCCATGATATCATCCATAATATTGTGGAGGATTATGTGGATAACCTCCTTGATAAATTGAAGCTAAAAAAAGATCACCTTTCTATCCTAAAGGTTATATTGACATAATTAATCCAATTTTTCATCCATTTAAATTCTAGGAAATGCATTTTTGGAGTATTGATAGGTAAGCTCCTTAGCTTTATTATCTCCATCCATGGGATAGAAGTTGACCCAGCTAAAATCAAAGCCATATTGGAAATGCCACCCCATCCAATCTTAAGCAACTCCATAATTTTCAAGGTAAATTTCATTCTATCCATCATTTTATCTCCTAGTTATCTGATCACTATCAACCATTCCATCACATTTTAAGGAAAGATATCCATTTTAAGTGGGACTCTAGTTTTCAAGAGGATTTTGAAGGTCTTAAGAGCTACTGTCTCTCTCCACTAGTTTTTAATCCTCCAAAAGGACAACCATTCTTCCTATATATTTTTTCTACTACCTATGCCTTAGGAGCCATGCTAGCCCATTATGATGAGTAGCATAAAGAGAAAGCAATGTACTATATCATTCATACACTTATTGAAAATGAAATGAATTATTCTCATACTAAAAAGCTATGCCTATCTCTAGTCTTTGTCGATACTAAGCTATGACATTATCTACTCAATCATAAAACCTATGTCATCACAAACATCGATCCCCTAAATTTTATGCACTCCAACCTTATTAGAACCAATGAATGGCCAAATCACTTATGATTTGGGTAGAATTTGATCTATAATTTATCCATCAAAAGTTAGTTAAAGGTCAAATCATTGTTGATCATCTTGTTGAGGCACCTTTTTCTAATAATCAACCATTTAACTACAAATTCCCAGATGAATCTATAGCATCCATGTCTCAACCAGATCAATAATATCAAATGACTATTTTCTTTGATGGATCCAAATGTGAACATGGTAGAGGAGTCGTAATTATCATAATTTCTCTTTGGGGGACACCTATCCCTCTATCCTTTAAAATATATTTTGACTACACTAATAATATGGTAGATTATGAGGCCTTAATCATAGGTCTCTAAACTACCTTAGGTTTGGGTATTAAAACATTCAATATCTATGGTGATTTGTAGATTGTATTTAATCAAATTAAGGGCGTCTATTAGAGTAAAAATGATACCCTTTAGAAGTTTAAGACCTTAGTTGATTAGTTTCTAGCCACCTTTGAACATTATGTTATCCAAGAAACCCCTCAATCTACTAATAAATTTGTGGATATTATGGCTTCCTTGGTCTCTTTTATCCCATCCTCATCTTAGCAGTCTAAGTTTTTTTCCCTCATTCATAGAATTAACCAACCTTACTTTACCAAAATTGACCTTCCATCCATCCATAGTGTGGAGGAAAATCCATCAGATTTATGGTACTCATAGATATTTGATTATCTATCTAGGGGCTTTCTCCTATGGATCTATCTATAAATTCTAAGCAATCTTTCCAACATCATGTCACCCATTTTGTCACACTAGGGGGTGTCCTCAATAAATATGGCTTTGATGACATCCTTATTAATTATCTCTAAAATCATGAATCTACCCTTGCTATCAAAGAAGCTCATGATGGATCATGTGGGGGACATTTTAATGGCCACACCACCTCTAAGAGAATCTTATAGTTGGGATATTATTGACCCACCTTAAATCAAGACTATTATGATTAAATTAATAAATCATCAAGTATTACTAACACACCAAATTATCCCATGTCCCTAACCAAGCATTACAAGTAGCTTAGTACTTTTGGCCTTTCTCCCAATGGGGGATTGATCTTATATGTCAAATCAATCTTAAATCATCCTAGTGTCATGGGTTTATCATTATTTCCATTGATTATTTCACTAAGTGGGTGGATTATATCCCCCTCATCTCAACCAAATTAGATAAAATCATTAAATTAATTACTCAACATATCATTTGTCACTTTGGCATCCCTCATAAGATCATCATAGATAATGGAAAATATTTTAATAATAAAAAGGTTCAAGAACTTTGTGATTCTTTTATCATTAAGATCATCTTCTCTTTGCCTTATTATCCTTAATATAATGGATAGGCCAAGGCATCCAAAAAGACTTTAGTCAAAATTTTAACCAAGGTCATTAATGAAGCAAGCAAGAACTGACATTTGCATGATCCTATGCCTTATGGGCTTTATCAGACTAGTATTCAAATACTTACAAGTGCTACTAATTTATCCTTAGTATATGGTATTAAAGCTATAATTCCTCTCAAATTTTAAATTCATTCCCTTCACATCTCTCTAAAAGATATTATTTTTAAGGATGACTTTCATTAGGAATGATTAGCCTAGCTCAATCTCTTAGACAAGCATCACTCGATTGCACTTGACCATTTACATGTATATCAATAAAAAATTAAATGTGCATATAATAAACATGTAAAACAACATGAATTTAACATTGGTGACCTTGTCTTAAAATAAAATCAACATGTACATAATATGAAAAAATCAAAAGGGGAAAATTTTCTCCAAATTGGCTTGGATCACATATCATCACCCATAATTTATAAATATGGGGCATATCACTTAGCCTCTCTTGATGGAAAATAAGATCACAAGCCTCTTAATACATTTCATCTATTTCTTTTCTATTGTTAATACACCTTAATCACCTTCAGTCTACCTAGTTTAGTTTCTAAGTTTCATATCCCTATAATAAATAATGATATATAGAGACATGTGGTTATCCAACAAGCATTGCCTATTATTAACCTTAAATATGAATACCCTGACTCTATTCATAGCATGATCTAATTGGATAAGCTTCGCCTATAATGGGAGGGATCTCCAAATCATTATTCCCTGAAAGTCTTCCCTATCACTAATTCATTTTGAGAATAAGTGTTTTATCTTGTGTATCAAAGCTTTGGGAAATTATCCTAGGATACCTGAGGCCAATCCATAAAATAAAACTAGCATTGGGATCAAAAAGTAAAATTAAATCATATAAAAAAGAAAATAAATATGAATAGAATTCTCCCTTGAAGGACAACTATGTAAATCCAAAAAATCTACAAAACTATAAAAAATATTAAAATCATAGACTGCTCCCTCGAAGGACAGTTGTTTCAAAAAGCATATCTTAAAATATATACCACTCCTATGAAGGATGGATATCATGGATAAAGCATCCCTATAAATATTTCTTTATCGATCAAATTTATTTAATTTAGTAGACTTCCCATATTGCTTAGTATACATGGATTAGCACACAAGGATTCTAGGTTTGACCCTTAGTTTTGGGTATACAAGATGGAAAATATTCTTATAAGAATCCATTTTTTATCAAATCCTAAATCAAATCAATTGGATCCTAAAATAAGTTGACCTAAATTTTTTAGCATTGTTATTATTAGTTTGTTAAGGATGCATATACATCCCTTTTAAGTGTTTTTTGGATCAAGGTACAATCCAATAACAATCAGTAAGCCCTTTGAAAACTAAATTAATAACAAAATTTTCTACCTATATTAACCAATATCCTAAATTCCCAAATATTTGAACATTAAATCAATAAATTATAATTTGTATCCATAATAATCATAATCCATAACCATTAATCATGGTCCATAAACATTACTTATAATCTATAATCATAAATCCAAATCATAAGTTAAGCCATTATAAATCCATAAAGTACGTCACATAAAATTTACAAATCCATAATCAAATAAACATCCATAATCTATAACAACCCATAACCTAATCAACTCATAATTTAAATCATATGCATTTTTATCATTAAACATTTAAAAGCATTAATACATACATCAAAATCATATCCATATCTATAATCCATAAACAATCAATAATATAAGCATGATCCATAAAAAATTTGGTAACATTTAAATCCATATTCAAATCATCTAATCACATCACATAAAAATTCATAATCTAATTCAAATCCATAATGTCCATAATCTGTAAACATTTTAAAATATAAATCCATCACATGTAAAATACCATAATCTAATCACATCACATATAAATCTATAGTCCATAAGCAATGCATAATCCAATAAAATAATTCATAACTCTAAAAACTATTTATCCATCACATAATCTACATCTATAATCATATTATCTATATACAATGTAAACATCTATAAGCATAATCCATGCACATCTACATAAACATAATACATAACATCCATAAGCATAATAATCCATAAATCCATAATGGTAACATAATCCATAAATCCATAATGGTAACATAATCCATAATTAGAAAATATATATCAAAATATCAATGTACATCCAAGTATCTATATACATGTTCATGGCTCTTTGGCTAGTATTATTGAATATAAATACATGTAGGTCTACTAAGTAAATTGTAATCTACTTAGATGAATTCTTGGTAGATCTCCACGCCCATCTCCATCTCAATCACTATCCCTATCTCTCCTTTGAAAGATGTTCCCCATGCTCACTAATTTTGTTTGCATGCACCTAGAGGACCTACCCTATGTTGCATAGCATGGAGTCTCTAGAAGCTAATCTAAAAGGATTTTCTCATAGTATCTCATCTCTACCACTAGCTCCCTATACTGCTCAATACTCATGGTCCCTACTAGTCTAGAACTCATCCCCACCATTTATCTAATAATATTCACTAAGTACTCTCTCCCCCTCCTTCATCCTTAGAGTATCCCTTGCTACCCTATACCAGTCTCTCTCCTCCACCACCATTTCATGACTAAGATAAAAAGAGTCAAACCCCACCTATAAGGTATCCAATTAGACCTAAAGGGTATCCTTCTCCACCCATGCTACAATTAGCACCCCCTATGCTATAACTAGTTTCCCTTATAGGATGATACACTAAGCCCTTAGTGTATCCCTCTCCATGATAATCTCACCCATATATATCTCCTCATCCTCTATCTCCTCAAATCCCCCAACCTCTCCCCCAATCACCTC
Source organism: Torreya grandis (assembly GCA_037957365.1). Taxonomy (NCBI): domain Eukaryota; kingdom Viridiplantae; phylum Streptophyta; class Pinopsida; order Cupressales; family Taxaceae; genus Torreya; species Torreya grandis. Next base: position 1,696,032 of record JARHVA010002357.1, read on the forward strand.
ATCCCCCATCTTATCATCTATCTCCTCCTTAGTATCCTTAGCTTCAACCTCTTCCTTAGCCTCCTCCATTTCCTCATCCTCAAATTCTTGGTGTGGATGCACCACCCTATCATGTAATTATACCCACTACTCATCCCATCATTCATATATATAGGAGTGTACCTCATATCCTCCACATCCTCATATACTGGCACCTTCTCCTCCTCTATTAAGATATCTCTTGTAACTGGTCCAGGTAGCTCCTGATCTATCTCATCTCACCTGTATACATGTAGGGCCTAAGGTATATCTTACACTAGTCCAAAATACCACTACACTCAACCAAATAGAGATACTCAAGGTAATATATCCTCCTCCCAATAACCCAACTCTCCTTGCATACCCCTATCAACTCTACCTCCACCCCAAGTCACACAAAATATCATAGATAAGGTCTTCATATAATGTATATAGCCCTCAAACCATCTATAACCCATCTATAATAATCTAAATCCATAAAAACACCATATGTGAATCCCCATGATAGATCAACCTTCCAACATAGGAAGGCCATGTTGTCATATGTTGCATACCACTGTATCTATGAGGTACTAATGGGCTACACTATCCTAATATGCTCCTAAGTGCTCTTAAGCCCAACACTATAGTATGATAATAACATCTAATACATAGTGTCTTTGGGTCCTCCAAACCCATACCTCCTTATAAATCTATGTTAGTAAGGTAGACACCCATGAATATGGTGCAATATTCTTGCATGTCTACAACTATACCAGTTAGGCTCTATGGAAATTTACCTCCCCCCTAAGTCTGGGAGTCCATTGTATGATATTGATAGCATCATCATGGTGAGCACACATCTTCTTGCTATGTTATCTCTATAGAGAGGATAAAAAGTGAATCCACCAACAACAAAACTAATACCCTCTACATCATCATTATATATGCATGTCAAGGCTACTCCTCAACTCTACTCATCCACTGGTACTATGGGTGCTCCTTGTACCAAAAAACATAAAATCTAATATATTTCCTCTTTGATGATGGTCATCTCCCTGGTTGATATCTAGAAGGTACTAGTTGTAACATCCCATCACTCCACCAAAGCCACCATTAATCTTATGTCTTGATGGATGTATTGGTAGTGATGCACCCCTCCTAAGCCTATAACGTCTAGATGATCCTATTCATCATTTCTAAGCTAAACTTGTAGTCAATCTAGTAGGGTTAGTACTCAATCTTGAATCCATATTATCCCCATATCTATCACCAACATCCCATGTAAGCCTAAAATATCTTAAAAAATCTAACTTACCCTAAACCCTAGCTCTATTCTAAGCCCTTCACATTTTTTGTGTGAATTAGTGTTGATCCCTTATGAATTAGTGTTGTTCAACCTAGATCGGCACCATTTAGTTGAAATGACATCAATTCCCTATGAATCATCACTGATTCATTGGGGTGTCAATTTTGATTCTCCAACACCATATCCTCATAATCCTAGCTTAATCTGGGCCCCCAAAAGCCTAAAAATCTTTAAAAATTAAAAAATAAATCAATAAAATAATTAACCTACCTCATCCTATGAGCATCATCATCATAATCCACTACCATTAGCCTCCATCTTATTTCATAACACTTTCATTATTTGAGCTCTCAAACATCATTTGGGTTTCAAAAATAGCAAATAAGGAATTTTCTATGTTGGACCCTGACTTCATATCAGTGCCAATCCATTTTGGATCGATGACATTTGGGTTGATCATCATTGATTCATTTTAGATTGACATTGATTGGCATTTGTTTGCACTACTTGCACTTTTACATACATCCAACCCTATTCTTTAGCTTTATCCTATTTTTTTATCACATCTACCCTATTATTTGACCTATACCATTTTAGGTTTGTATATTTTGACCTCTTGATGGTCCCACAACCTACATAAGGCATGTACCCTTTTGGGTATCTCCCCTTAGTAGTTCTTGAGAGTACATTCTCCCTTAAGAATAACTATCTATAGTTAATATACACTATATATAAAATTAGGTGCTTCACTCGATCCAAACCTATCACTTGTTCTCTTGTTCTAACTTCATTAATCCCACCTGCTCATAGTTGTGGTAGCTAATTATAGGATTTACCTTTAGGAATCTCTACCTGTATTATCTTACATATTATTAGTGTAAAACATATGCTTCACGTTATGCATCCACATTTATTAGAGACTATTTATTATTTATCCATCTCATCCATTATTCCATTTTTCAAACCTATCTCTTGCTTCTTATCCTCCACCAGCTTCTGATTTAAGGGGGGATACATCCTCACATAAACCTGGGGTAATGAACCTCTCATGGTTTTTGTCTTACAACATGTATTCCATCACTCCAAAAAAGGGGTAAATGTAGACACTATAATTTTGTACCCTAGGGATGAATAATTAGGTGTTGTAGGTTCTATTTGTTTAAATATCCTAAATAAATCCTAGCTTAAGGTTTAGTTATTTACCATTTACTAAGCTCAATAAATGACATTTATTTTTACCTTCCCAACCTCTTAAATACATTTATAGCCTAGGAATCTACCCCCTATTGGGGATCAACCAACAATATGATTACACTTATGAAAGCAATAAACCGTGAAATTAAATTAGATAGATAAGTAACTAGAATCAGATAATAACAAAGAACAAGAGATACAAGAAACCACCCTAAAAACTTGTATTAAACTCTTTACAGAAGGAATACAATTGAAGAAACTTCTTTCTTCCACACCTCTCTTAGATGCACAAGATCTCTCTCTAGATCTCTATCCCTCAAGAGCTCTCTCTCTCAAGTACAATCAACTCCAACAACCTAGATTGATACAACTCTATATTGTTCTTCAACATTCACATACAATGAACTACTACAATAATCACACTAAGCTAAGAAGATCTAATTCTACATATAGAATTAGGAGACTTGAGCATGCACTCACAACCAACAGTTAAGCCTCTTAAACAAGGGCTCTAAAAATAATATTACTAATAATAGAGACGTGAACTTAAGACTAAGGCTTAAACTCATCATGCAAACACTTGGTTCAGTCCTCAAAAATAGCATTCTGGACGCACAGGTAACCGACGCTAGTTCCTACCTGCTTACCTATGACCGACGTCAGCCAATCCTCTGTCGACGCTGGTGTCTCTTCAACTGCACCAGACTGACGTCGGTCACTCCTGACCAACATCGGTGACTATGTAAACCTACAACTTTGGTAATGCACTCATATGTGAAGATTTTAGGCTCCACACCTTAACAATCTCCCACTTGGAGATAAACAACTGCACTAGTACCTGTATAGCAACATCTTCTAGCTCCTCCATCTTCAAATCAATCATGAATACCAACAGAAGTTGAATGAAGGTTCAACTTCTCCTTTGTAACCAGCTTGGTTAACATATCAGTAGGATTCCTATCTGTATGGATCTTCTCCAGCTTCAAATCACCATCTTCCAATACCTGTCGTATGAAGTTGTACCTTAGCTGTATGTGCTTGGTTCTTAATGAAAAGCTAAATTCTTAGCCAAATGGATTGCACTCTGACTGTCACTATACAATATGCAACTCTCATGCTCCCTTCTAAGCTCTTCCATGAATCGTGTCATCCATATCATCTCTTTGCTAGCCTCTGTGGCTACAATATACTCTACTTCTATAGTTGACAAGGCAACAACCTTCTTCAACTTTGATATCCAGCTAACCGCCGTTCCACCTACAATGAAAACATAACCTGTAGTACTCCTCCTGCCATCTAAATCACCTGCCATATCTAAATCTACATAACCATGTAGAGAAGTATCTGAACCTCCATAGCACAAGTGCCTACTGCTGGTTCCTCTCAGATATCTGAGGATCCACTGAACTGCTTTCCAATGTTCCTTTCTTGGATTGGCCATATATTTACTTACAACACCCACTGCTTGGGTAATATCTGGTCTAGTACACACCATTGCATACATCAAACTTCCTACTATGGAAGAATATGGAACCTTACTCATGTACTCTACCTCATCATGTGAATTAGGACATTGTTCTTTACTTAACTTAAAATGTCCAGCCAAAGGTGTGCTTATCAGTTTAGCATCCTGCATATTGAACCGTTTCAACACCTTGTCCACATAATCCTCTTGAGACAATATCACCCTATGATTTTTCCTGTCTCTCTTAATGCTCATGCCAAGGATTTTCTTTGCTGCTCCCAAATCCTTCATAGCAAAAGTTTGAGCTAATTTCACCTTAAGCTCAAAGATATCCTGCATGTGTGATCCTGCAACCAGCATATCATCTACATACAACAATAGAATAATATATCTACCATTATCCAATCTCTTAAAATACACACAATGGTTAGATTGACACCTACTGTAGCCATGCTCAGTCATAAACTTATCAAATTTCAAATACCACTGTCTAGGAGCTTGCTTGAGGCCATACAAGCTTTTCTTCAATCTGCACACTAACTTCTCCTTACCTTTGACGTCAAATCCTTTCGGCTATTCCATATAAATTTCCTCATCCAAATTTCCATGAAGAAATGTTGTCTTAACATCTAGCTGTTCAAGATGCAAATCCTCAACAGCAACCAAAGACAGTATAATCTGTATAGAAGTCATCTTAACAACAAGAGAAAAAATCTCACCAAAATCAATACGTGGCTTTTGTGTAAATCCTTTCACTACCAATCTGGCCTTATATCTCATCTGTCCATTCTCACCTTCCTTCAACCTGTAGGTCCATCTGTTCTTCAGTGTTCTCTTACTAGCTAGCAACTCAACCAAATCCCATGTTTGGTTCTCTCTTAAGGACTCCATCTCCTCAGCCATGCCACGCTCCCACTGACTATTAGACTCCACCTGTATTGCTTCTTCAAAACTCTCTGGTTCTCCACCATCAGTTAGCAATAAATAGAATAATGAAGGAGAATATCTAATTGGAGGCTTACTTACCCTTTTTGACCTCCTGATGGGTGTCTGAGACTTGTTCACAACACGCTGTCCACCCAAATTCTCTGACAGTGACTGACCTCGGTCACCTCTAGACCTATTATTGGCCGATGCCAGTTCTTCCTGACTGATGCCGATGCTTGTCCTACCGACATCGGTCTCTGTATGACCGACATCAGTTTCTATTCTACCGACGCCGGTTCCTATCCTGCCGATGTCAGTCTCTGTGTTTTCCTACAAGTGATTATTTCTTTTTCTCGTAAGCTCATTTTGGACCGTCACCTCATCCAATTCACCATTGCTCTGCCCAGATTGATTCAACTTCTTCAGCTGATCACTATACATCACTTTTTCATTGAAAACAACATCACGACTCCTAATTATCTTGTTAGTTCCTAGATTCCAAAATCTAAAACCAAAATCATCTGAGCCATAGCCAATAAATGTGCACCTCATAGACTTAGCATCCAACTTCTTTCTATTTTCCTTATCTACGTGCACAAAGGCTTCACAACCAAAAACTTTGAGGAATGAGAGATCTACCTTTTTACCTGTCCAAGCCTCTTCTGGAATTCCACCATCCAGAGCTGTAGAGGGTCCTCTGTTAATCAGGTACACTGCAGTGTCAACAACTTCTACCCAAAACTCTAAGGGCAAACCAGCATGCAATCTCATACACCTTACACGCTCCATGATTGTTCTATTCATCCTTTCAACAATTCCATTCTGTTGAGGTGTCTTTGGAACCATCCTTTGCCTATGGATTCCATGCATATAACAATACCAGTTGAACTTATAACTGCAAAACTCTCCACCATTGTCAGATCTCAGGCACTTCAATCTTTTGCCTGTTTCATTCTCAACCATAGCTTTCCAAATCTTAAAAGTCTCAAATACATCAGCTTTCTTCTTAATACAATAGATCCATACCTTTCTTGTAGCATCATCTATGAATGAAACATAGTACTATGATCCTCCAATAGAAGCTACCTGAGCCGGTCCCCACATGTCTGTGTGAACAAGCTGTAACTTATGCTTCTTCTTTATAGACCCAGTCTTGAGAAAACTAACCCTTTTCTATTTTCCAAATACACAGTGCTCACAAAATTCTATATCCATGCTTTTCAAATCTGAAAGCTTACCTTTAGACTTAAGAATTGACATCCCCTTCTCACTCATGTGGCCAAGCCTTGAGTGCCACAATTTTGCATCCACATCTGAAGTAGATAATATAGAAGGAGAATTGTTAGTAACATAATTACACAAATAGAGAGTACCTACTCTCTTACCTCTGGCCATAACAAGTGCACCCTTGGTCACCTTCCAAGATTCTGTTGTGAGAGTTACTGTACAACCCTCATCCCCTAACTTTCCTGTAGAAATCAAATTTCTCTTCAACCTAAGAACATGCATAACTTCTCTCAACACCCATGTGTTGCCATTCTACATTTTTAGCTGCACTTTACCTTTGCCAATAATCTTACAAGGCTCATCATCCCCTAGATACACTATTCCAAAATCTCCATGGATATAGTCACAGAAATATTCCCTATTAGGGGTAGCATGAAAAGATGCACCAAAATCTAACACCCAAGATTCTATATTATTATGCAAAGAGAATATTAAAGCATCTTGTGCAATACCTGCAACCTTTGCTTCTTCTTTTCCTTCGTGCTGATTGTCCTCCTTAGGCTTTGACCAGCAATCTCTGCTTATGTGCCCCATCTTTCCACAATTCCAGCATTGAGGCCTTCTGCCATTTTTGGATTTGGATCTACCTCTTCCCTTAGACTTAGATCTTGATCTCCCTTTCTTGCTCTTCTCTTTTTGCCTTCCCCTGCTCTCAAAACTTAAAGCATTCCCAGATGTCTCTTCTATGCTTTTCCTACAAATTTCCTCATTCAAGATAACACTAACAACATCCTCTACTTTTAAAATATTTGATGCAGATGCAGTATTGCTAACTGCTATTACTAAGCTATGCCAGCTTTCAGGGAAAGAACATAATATTAAAAGAGCTTTTATTTCATCATCAAATACAATTTTGACTAAACTTAATTGATTTACAATACCATGGAAATCATTCAAGTGATTAGATACAGATCCACCTTCCTACATATGCAAATTAAATAGCTGCTTCATAAGATATACCTTATTAGAAGCTGAGGGTTTTTTGTACAAATTTGCTAAAGTAGTCATCAACTCTAGCATTATTTTTTCCTGTGATAAATTAGATATCAAAGTAGATGCTAGACTCAGTCTTATAGACCCCAGAGCCTTTCTGTCAAGAACTTCTCATTCTTCATCCTCCATGTCTGTGGGCTTCTTTGCAATTCCACCTAACAGTAAGTATAGATCTTTCTGATACAGATAGTCCTCTATCTGCATTCTCTAATGTTGATAATTTTTTCCATTGAACTTCTCCATTCTTAGTTTACTTTCTTCTACCATTGCTTCTCCCACTCAAACAAAAATCCCTGCAGAAACTCCTGTGAACAACCTGTAATCAATACACACTACACAGATCTGAACCACCTGTTAGTGAACCTAAGCTTTGATACCAATTATTGGATATCAAACTCTAAACCTACAACCAAGGCTCTGATACCACTTGTTGGGGATCAACCAATAATATGATTACACTTATGAAAGCAATAAACCATGGAATTAAATTAGATAGATAAGTAACTAGAATCAGATAATAGCAAAGAACAAGAGATACAAGAAACCACCTTGAAAACTTGTATTAAACTCTTTAAAGAAGGAATACAATTAAAGAAGCTTCTTTCTTCCACACCTCTCTCAGATGCACAATATCTCTCTCTAGATCTCTATCCCTCAAGAGCTCTCTCTCTCAAGTACAATCAACTCCAACAACCTGGATTGATACAACTCTGTACTGTTCTTCAACATTCACATACAATGAACTGCTACAATAATCACACTAAGCTAATAAGATCTAATTCTACATATAGAATTAGGAGACTTGAGCATGCACTCACAACCAATAGTTAAGCCTCTTGAATAAGGGCTCTAAAAACAATCTTACTAATAATAGAGACGTGAACTTAAGACTAAGACTTAAACTCATCATGCAAACACTCGGTTCTGTCCTCAGAAATAGCATTCTGGATGCACAGGTAACTGATGCCAGTTCCTACCTGCTTGCCTATGACCGATGTCAGCTGATCCTCTGCCGACGCCGGTGTCTCTTCAACTGCACGGGACCGACGTCGATCGCTCCTGACTGACGTCGGTGACTGTGTAAACCTGCAACTTTGGTAATGTGCTCATATGTGAAGCTTTTAGGCTCCACACCTTAACACCCCCTAACTAATTTACTCCCATGTGGAGTTATTACCAATAATTCCATGTGTATCCAAGCCATTCTTACCCATAGTTAAAATAAAGGCACCATTTTGGGTGAATCGATGCCAATTTACCCATGATCAATGTTGATTCTCTAGATTGACATCGATCCATAAATACTCAACCTACCTTTGCATTTCAGATCCAAAAACTAAGAACCTCAAATTATTTTTAGAATTCTTAGAGATTGTTCCTAATGACACTCAATTAGATTTTCATTACATTCAAATCATATCCTCTATGAAGCTTGAGAAACTACCTCAATCTATGGAAGAATTTCATTCTAATCCCAAATCGATCGAAGGTAAGTGATCAATTTTCATTTTATCATTATTTGTCAATTATTATTTTGTTATCTATTTATTTAATCATTAAAATATCATTAGCATACCTTTATATCTATTTATCAACATTTATTGTCAATTTTGTCTCATCTAATTCTCTATTTTATTAAAAATAGTCATAAAGAGAATCGATATTATTTCATTTTAAATTAGCACCAATTCTACCAGTCAACACTGATCCTATCAAGTTTGGCATCAATCCATTATGTTTAATTCATAAGATTGAGACCTTGATCCTAAGCCCTTATCTATAATCCTTTGATGATTACTATTATTTGCACATAGCCTTTCATTTTTAGATGACTCTACTTAGTTTAGTATATGACATAACTAGTATCATTGATCTCCCCATAGTTTCCCATCCCTTATCTATAGATCAGAGTGACATAGCCTTTGAGTTATCCCTCTACATAATCATTTATTCACCCTCTCATGAAGCCAATAAAGACCAATTAGCTATTATACAAGATGATGTAGATTTTTATTCAACTTATTGGGAGGAATATTTCATTTACATTGATAGCATATTTGATAACTGAATCTTAATCAACATTATTATCATATCATTTATCTATTTTAATTTCATATGCTTTTTATTTGCTTAATTACATAAACAATGGACTGACATCCTTCTAAGGAAGTGTACCACTTCTTGGAACTGATATTATATCAGGCAATCCACCTTATTATCTATTAATCCATTTTTTTGTCAAGTATTTACATGTGGGCAGGTTAGCCTTCCCAACCAAAAAGGAGCTCTCACTATCATTGGATTCAAAATTATGCACAACATTTTCTAATCCATAGGTATTCCCCATAAACCCTATTTTTATTCTAGTTTTTAGTAATTAATATTTAATTCAAAATAAAATGAAAAACTAATTAAATAATATGCATTGTAGTTTTTATGGTCTTAATGCCTTTAGTTGAAGTAGGGGCCTTCATTACACCATTACTAACCAAGTGATAATAAATGTGAAGCCTTGGTATTTTATTAAGGGATGCTTGGTGAATATCAAATGGTTTTGGGTCACCATGAGAAAAAAATACTTTTCATAGGTGTAAAAACCTAATTTATTAAAATAGGTTAGAAGGTACTTATTTCATCTTATGGATCTAAGGCCTTCATAAGATCATGATATAATTTGTGTCCTTATCGATAATGTAAAATTTAGTTAATATAGTCTTGGGACCCAAATTAATAGGTGGTATATTGGTCCTAATAGAATCATACTTGAGGTTATCATATCCTCATAAGGTATTTTAGTTATTGAGCAGTTGGTCTCTCCATATCCAAGCTTTTGGAGAAATGAAAATAGGACTATATTGATAGCTTCCTTGTTTTCAACCATTTCTCTCTTGAAATAATTTTTTTATATCGATACTTTTAAGTACAATGTTATATCCCCTCTCCTATCCATCTCAACATATCATGGAAGGTTGCTAAGATCAAATAATTATCCATTGTCTTTTAAATTTTTCCAAGTGGATACATATCTAAGTCTATAAGGTCTTCATGAGATAAATAACTAGATCATAATTTCCTATGGGTATGGGATTGATTTCAAGGTTAGTCTATAGAATTCTCTTAGAAATGGGAGTTTTTTATTGGTATTCCCACATGCAAGTGATGACATTTTATTCTTCATTTGTTTACAACTACATAGTGCATATCATTCTAGTCTTCCCTTAAGGTCTTATTTGGGAAGCCACATTAATATTACTTGGTGTGGAAGTGGAAGCTTTAACATCCTCAATTTAACTAGTAGAGGTTGGTTAATTACATTATCCTATAGTTAATTTTGAACATTGTGTTGTTAATGGTTTAGAAATGGGTTTTTCTATGTGTAAATTGGTGTTTTTAGGTGACAAAACCTATTGATGAGGGTTGTGGACTTTCATTCATATTTCCAAGGAACATATCCAAAAAGGTTTTTTATTGGTATTCAAGGATTATTTGAATAAACCTATTATAATACATATAAGCTCAGACTTCATGAACAATAAATCTTTGGAAATGGCAATACCTATTGGGATTGTAATCCTTGGGCCTTTGGTTTTGGATTTTTAAACCAAATCCTTATTTATTATTGTTCTAATAAAATAAATGGTTCTAGAATTGAGGGTTCTAGTCAACACTATGAAAATGATTTTAAAATTCACTCTAAAATTAATTATCTTGAGGTGGAGGATAGCTAAAATCCATCTCATAAACTATAAGAGAAATATTTTATCTCCATTTTTTTTCTGACATCATTATTGTTATTCATAACATTTATCTTTTTCACATGGTCTATCACACCATATATAGAGTAATTTTGGTTTTAGTTCATAACCTATGGTACTTGGTTGTTGGGTTTGTTTTTATTTTAATTTTAGTAACTCCCATTGATTTGGTTAAGGGTAATAATTAACTCATTAGTTCCATAAGTATATATATTTTATCAATGTCCTCCTAATCTATTCTATGAGTGCTTTCACATACATCTTCCAAATACTTCTAAGGTAACTTTTGAACAACTTCCCTTATTTCATTGTTGAGAGAGTGTAAAAAAATATTACACAATTCTATTTGGTCCATATGAGGGGTACTAGTGGAAGATTATAATATTTTTCACTATCTCATAATAAAATAGGCATTAGATTCATTGGATTTTTGCTTTATGTGAAAGAACTTTTGTATGATAGTTTTGAGAATTTTTTTATGCCAAACACATTGAAAAACTTGGGCATGAGTTTTTATAAGGGATGGATAAGGCCTTAGTGAGATGATAATACCAATCTAGCACAATTACCTCAATAGTCTTTGGAAAATCTTGGAAACTACTCCATCCCAAGGTATAATCTCTCTAATAGTTATTGCATATGATATCACATGTGCATTGGGGTCTCTTGGTCCCTTAAATTTTTGGAGTTCATGTAAAGAGCATGGTAAGATGAATTCTCATATGTTATTATCAAGGGATTATTTCAAGTATTTTGCATATGTCCCCATGGTGCTAAAATTCACCAAATTTGTGTTAGGATGAGCCTGAGGGAGACATGTTGGGTAAAAAGTGGATACAAAACTTCTAAAAGTAAAATAAGTGCATTGATAAGATGAAGAATAGTATATTAAAGGAGGAGGAAAAGTATCAAAATATCCTTAGTAATTTGAATTTCTATTTGGGTAGGAAAACCAGAATGTCTTTATGAATCCTAGCAAGAATCTAGGTCACAATAATCTAAGTAATAATGAATGCTCAAAAGTCAATGCTACCCCAAATGACATCCATCATGAGAATATCATGGTAGATAAAGGATCAAAAGAGTCAGATTTTCCACATATATTGGCTGCTAACCTTGACAAACAACATGAAATAAATGATTCACATTCCCCCAAAGTTTGCCCATTATATTAGGTAGATAGAGTGAAAGGTAGGTGGGCCAAAAATAGTTATATCTCCAAATTTTCTTGATGGTGGAAAATAATGAGGTTTATGTTACTATGCCCAATCCCATGGTGGAATTGACTGATGTGCAACTAGATAAGTATATTTTGTTAATGGTGAATAGATTTTGGCCAAATATAGATTCCTTTCATATCTAGACCAATTTAAAATGAAAACCCAAAGGACACCTAGAGGTTTTTGCCTTGGCCAAAAGGTTTTTCTTGGCTAATTTCTATTTATAAGAAGATTACATTAAGTTTATCTCTAAAGGGCCTTTATTCATGGACAAAGAGAGCATGGATATCAGAAGGTGGAAGGTTGGTTTGAACCTTAGCAACATGAGAATGGATGGCATCCCAATGTGGGTCCTTTTCCTAGAATTTCCTCTAAAATACTGGGACCTAAATGTTAATTTAGGAATTGTCAGGGTACTGGTTAACCCATCACCATTGATCTGATAACACTGTCTCACCAAAGGATGGTTGTGGCTCAGGTGAACATATTTTTGTTGATAGATGAGCTGATTCTCCACAAGATCAAAATAAATTCCAAATATGGAGAATGGATGCAGTAAATAGTGTATGAGAGTAAAGCAATCATTTGCCTATTATGCAACATTCCTAGTCATATGCAGAAAGAATAGCTGAAGAAGAATTAGGTAGCTTTTAATCCTAATCACACATGGACCTATAAGGATGCACCAAGTTTACAACAAAAATTTGATTAATCTTTGAATATTGGAACACCTAAAGCTTCACAAAGTGCTCTAATTCCAAGAGACCCAACAAGTATTTTTTATAAAAACTATTTTGTTTTTCTTGATCTATTTTTACATTCTGATCCTCAAGGTGACAAGGTCCCCATATAGAATGACCTCCCTATCCCACCTCTACCACATACCCCCTAGGTCCCCCCTCCTACGCACTTGTTAGTGGTCACCCCTCTTAGGCGTGGTTCCCCCCAGCTGGTTTAGGCCTTGAACCCACATCTAAGCCACTCCTCACTCCCTTAAAACCCAACCCTAAAATGAATCCCTCCCCTTCCCTTAAAAAGGTATCTTGAGCCTCTTCCACCTTTGAAGTCATTAAACACGTCCCTTATTCCCCCATTTCACCCCTAATTGATCATCCTTTGGGTTCTGATTAGCCATTTAAAATTGGAACCTTATTAGAGGTAGCTCAAGCCTTAGCTGATAAAAGTCCACTTTTTACTACTTTAAACTATGAAAATAGGCCAATATCTAAAGAAGCACTAATATCTTCCCCTTTGAAAATCATAAATCCTTCCAAAGATAAGGGACAATGATTTGTGACTAAATCACCAACCTTGAATATGATCTAGGAAGAGGGGTTTATTACAACCTCTAAGAATAGAAAAGGGAGGAAAAAATCAATATTGGTCCATCCCAAAACCAATAGGTAGATCACCTAGAATGGTCACCAGAAATATTGAAATAATGAAATAAATTACAAAGGTTCCCCAATAAACCCTTAAAATAAACTAGGATAAGAAATGAAAATCCTAACATGGAATGTTAGAGGGTTAAATAACCCTAGAAAGCAGAAGACCCTATGAAATCTTAGAAATATAATTGACCCTATAGTTCTTATCCAGGAAACAAAATTGTCTGAAAATGCATTAAAATTATGTGTTGATAAATTTTGGAGGAAGGCTCATGTAGTTTCCTTGGATTCCAAAGGAGCCTTTTGGGGTCTAGCAGTCTTTTGAAATCCATAAAATTTTAAAGGAGGTCTACTTTGGAATCCCTATGATTAGATTATTATTATATATAGATACTTAGACAATAACAAGGAATGGTTCCTATCCAATGTTTATGCTCTAAACTCTAAAAATGTTATAAATAGATTATAGGAATGCCTCCTTTCCTTTTTGAGGGCCTGTGAAATATGGAATTGGATTGTATCTAGTGACTTTAATACCCTGCTTACTCCTAAAGAAAAAAGAGGGGGACTAATAGACCTCATGGAAATCATGATGGATTTAATGATTTCATATCAAGAGCAAGACTTATAGATGTGGACTTAAATTTGAACCCATTCACTTGGTTTAATAAGAGGATGGGAGATAATCTAATTTAGGTCCATCTTGATAGAGTACTAATATCCTTAAATTGGGACATCTAATTCACTAGCAAACTCTCCTCCTTACCTAGAATTGGCTTTGATCGTAACCCTCTATTTTTTTAAAGTTAAAAAAATTCAAAACCAAAGAATAATCATTTTAGATTTTAAATCATGTGGCTCCACCACCCAAATCTAATTGAATCCCTAAAGGAATGGTGTAAATAACATTTTTTTTAAGTATTGAAATGTATATTCTAAAAAAAACTAAATTTCCTCAAGGTAAAGCTGAAAATATGGAACAAGGAAGTCGTTGGTGACATCTTCCTATAAAAAAAGGCTTTAAAGGAGGAACTATGGTAATTGAATAAATCTTAGCCATGAAAGGCAACAATGAACAAACTTACCAAAGTGAAAAAGAAATCGTGTACCAATTTCATAATTTAGAGGCAAGGGAATAAGCCTATTAGAGATAAAAGTCTAGGTGCACTTGGTTGAAGGAAGGGGATAAGAACACCAAGTTCTTTCATCACTCAGCAACCAGACACATGAATGTGGATAGAATTAATCATATGAAAATGGACAATGAAAATATTTGTAAAGAAGATGAGGAGATATCCTATCACACAATATATTTCTTTAAAAATATTCTCACAGAAGAAGCTCCCTTGATGAGCAGCTGGTGGACATCACTCTAAATAACTTCAATATGGTCATATTTGATTCTAACAATGATTCCCTTACTAAAACCCCATTGGAGGAAGAGGTAAAAAAATATGTGTTTACAATGGAGGGATTTAAGGCCCTAGGCCCTAATTGCTTTCCCCTTTCTTCTTCCAAAATATTTGGGATAGTGTTCACACTAAGGTTGAGGCAACTATCAGGGATTTCTTCTAATCTAGAACCATTCTTAAAAAATTGAATAATATTTTTTTGGTTATAATTCTAAAAAATCCAACAAAAAATAACCTATAGGATTTCCACCCAATTAGCCTTTGCAATACCACTTACAAAATTTGCTTGATCATCTTAGTAAAAAGAATACAACACCTCTTGGATAAAGTTATTAGGGAATAATAAGGAGCATTCATGTCTAGAAGACAAATAATAGATGGAATCATATTGGTGTATGAATCCATCCACTCCATCTCCAAATACCCAAGACAAGGCATGTTTACTAAGTTGGACATGAACAAAGCATATGACTGAATCTCTTGGAATTTCTTAATGAAGATCATTAAAATTTTGAGATTCAATCAGGACCTAAGGAAGATCATCTGGAATTGCATTGTTACTCCTAAATTCTCCATAATCCTAAATGGAGTCCTAAAAGGATTTTTATTAGCATCTAGATGAATAAGATAGGGGAACCCTTCTCCCTCTATATCTTCATCATATTGGTAGAAACCTTGGAGAGTAGTCTATTGAAAGCCTATATGTAGGGTCTAATCAAAGGAATCTTAGTAACACTCAATACTAAACATCTCACCTATGAATAATTTTCAAATGACAAGATCATCTTAGGTGAAGCTTCAATACAGGAAGCTAAAAAACTAAAATCCATTATAAAAAATTATGAATCTATCTTAACCCAGTGTATAAACTTTTGCAAGAGTTCCCTTTTCTTCATCAATACTCTAGTGATACTATCAAAAAATATTGCAAGAATTTTGGAATTCTATATGAGTCAATTATCGGTCATATATTTGGGCATTCCACTATTTGAAGTAAAAATGGAATCCAAACTCTGAAATCCCCTCATAGATAGAATTTAGAGAAAACTTGCAGGGTGGAAGGTACACCTTCTCACTTAGGTAGGCAAATTTTAGATGCTCAAAGCTTTGATTCAGAGTATCTTGATATACCTAATGTCTATCTTCTGGATACCTAGCTAGGTAAAAAAAAAATAGAACAAATTTAAAAGAAATTGTTATGGAGGGACACCAAGGATTTATTTAGATTTCACCTGGTCTCTTGGGAAAAAGTCTATCTACCTAAAGCAAATGGGGGACTAGGGCTTATAAGAATTGCATCTATGAACATGGCCCTACTAAAAAAATGGGATGGAAGATTATGAAAGAAGATAGAGAATGGGCTAGAATAGTCCAATCCAAATACCTTGAAGGGTCTGAGGAAGGTTGATTTCTATGGGGAAAAGGCCCAATGGATGGTTATGCATTTTAGGAAGCCATCAACAACTATAAGGACCTATTTATAAAATTAATTAAATGGAAAATTAGAGATGTAGAGAGAATAGACAAGTGGGAGAATGTCTAGATGTCCACCGCCGCCTCTCTTCATCAAGTATTTGGGCTATAAGGTCCCAAAGTCAAAGACTATTGAGATGTGAATGAGAGTTCAAAGAGTTGGAAAGCCCTCCCCATATAAAGTTTCACTATTGAATAATTGTAAGTGATTCAAAATCTTAATTCTTCCATGAAACAGGTTCACATGCCCATGAATAATAATCGTAAGTGATTCAAAATCTTAATTCTTCCATGAAACAGGTTCACATCCCCATGTTACTTAAGGAAGAACATTTTCTATGGGAAGCTGAAGATAGTGAAAAGTACTCAATTTCCTTAAGACACACCATTGATCTGAATATAGAGGATGAGTGGAACTACTAGAAAGATTTATGGATAAAACCCTTGACTCCTAAGGTAAACTTATTTTCTTGGCTAAAATCTCAAGATAAAATCCTAACTGTGAAAAACTTGGCAAAAAGAGGACTCATTGTCCTTAGTTGATGCCTACTATAGAGGTTTTTTCAAGAAATCTAAGCACTCAGTTCATCATTTATTTTTGACTTGTCCATTCAGCTTGAGTTTATTTGATTAGATATTAAATAAATTCAATCTCTCATGTGTTAAACCAAATAGAGTTTTTTACCTTATTAGGCAATGGAAACCTCCTTGAAGTCTTCCATCCCTAGCCTTCCTATGGAACCTTGCCTTCTCACACTAGTTTTGGAGTGTTTGGAAATCTTGTAATGATAGTCTATTCTCAAACATAAGACACCATCCAAAAGGGTTTTTTCGCTACCTCTACCATGCCATCACTGAGAATTGGAGAGCCTTCCCTACCATAAATAGAAATCCAAGATCTCCCTTTGCATAGTTGATTTTCAAAAATTGGGAGGTGGTACAGAAAATAAGGTCCCATTCGAAAGACTTACTATATGAGCACATTAGATAGAAGAATCCACCTGAAGGTTGGGTTAAAATCAAATTCAATGGATCCTCAAAAGGAAACCTGAGCCCTACAAGCAGGGAAAGAGCTATAAGGAATTCAAAGGGAAAGTTGATTGTTGCATATGTAGGCCCCATAAAAATATAGACAAATTATGTAGCTGAAGCCAAGGTGGAAATCTAGGGAATTTAGCTTACTTCTAGCCTTAAGATGGAAAGAATTATTATTGAATATGATTCTCTCAATATCCTCAATGCTTTATAAGGAAAAATAACCCCCCTCACATAATAAAATCCATAATTGATGATGTTAAGCAGAGTTTAAGGGAGATGGAATAATTATCCATTATTCACACTTATCAAAAAGTGAATGGGGTGGAAAATTTACTTGATAATATAGGATCAAGTCTCCCTCTTTTAGCTAACTTACATATTGGATGCCACATCCCTAAAAGTGTCTTATCAACCATTCAAAATGGATGTACCTCAGGATAGGATGGTGATATGACAACTACATGCATGAACTATACTTCTCAAGTGAAGTATTTTTAAAATAATGACCCAACATCATTCCAACATGAGGATAATTAATTACATCAGGTGAGAATAAGCATGTACTATAATTATTTTTCAAGTTATTATATCTAATCTTTACTAGGACTTGCCAAACTCCATCTTTGGCTCTTCGGTTACTATTGAGATGAGTCGAGATAGGGATCACCTTGAGCCAACTTCCTACTTAGAAGTCATAAGCATGAATAAGGTGTGGAATAATATTCATAGAGGATGCCTCATTAAAATTATGTTGAGGTTAACTCAACATTATGCGAGCTTGGTGAAATAATTCGTAGCAGTGTGGAACGAGATAGTCATGGAGCTAATAGGGATCAGAATCTTAGTAATGGAGTAGATAATTGGAGAATCCATAGGTATGGTATACAAAGGAACAAAGGCATATATAGACCAATAAAAAAAATAAGATCTTCTATAGAGGTTTTTTTCATGCTAATAAATTCATCAAGATAGACAAAATGGGTTTCCTTATTTAGACCTTCCACACCAAAAACCCAAAGTATGTCTACAAGTAATGAAGTATTTGATTCTTGAAGGTAAGTACACCCTAATATTTTTCCATCACTTTCTCTTGGTAAGTCATTTTTAGAGGTATAAAATTAGTCTCCCCTATTATCTCCTCAAATCCTTGGATAACATTGCTCTTGTGCACAAAATTAATGAAATGAATTCCATTTTAAACCAAGACCTTATCCTATTAGGGGTAAATCATGATGAGATCCTTCAGGGTAAGGAGTTTTTTTTATAAGGGTCCTTTATTGAGGAGGATTCACATTAAAAAACCCTACCTTAGGGTCCCACCATCTGATAACTAGTATTTCCCATGTTATCCCTATCTTCAAAATCTCAGCTAAAGACCCTCCCCTAAAACTCTTTATCCTCAAACTTAAACCACTCTTGCTAGATGAAAGAACTTTGGGGGAAGTGATGTGGAAATGAAAGACCCACCTGATAGAGGAGATCAAAAATAACAAATATTAGCTAGAAAAGTTTAATAATAAACTTCATGAGGTTGGGATCTGTCTAGCAGGCCTTACGTAGGATTGGAATTCCATGAACAAAGAAGTTCCTAAAATGATCTAATCCTTCACTCATACTATTAAGGTAGAAAGGATCCCCCTGAAGTAACACATTTTAGTGGTGGAAACCTCTTCCCAAAATATCCCCCTTACAACCCCCACCAAGAAGACCCTAGTAAAGGAACAGATGCAGAAGAGACCTAGAATGATCCTACCTAGGGAGGATGTAGAAGGGCCTGGAAAAAGAATAAGGGTTGTAATTTCAAAGAGCAAATAAGATGCATAGGAGAAGGTAACTAAGGATGCAAAGGAACTTATGGAGGTATCCCCCCTCTTAGAATAGTTTACTATTTATTTTCCTATTATTTTACCTTTTGTATGGATATTTAGCTATTAGTACTACTTTTGTTTTCGTTTTTCAACCCATAGGGCTTGTTACTTTATTCTACAATTTTTAACTATGGTTCCTAGTCCCTATAAAACCAGGTTATTTACCTTATAAAATTTTAAAAAAAGATGAAGAATAATATGATGGGGAGTAGTTATCTAGTTGAGTAGTCTTGGAGAACATATTATAACAGGTTTGTAAATATTGGCAAGGAGAGCCATTTGGTGATTACAATGGTGGATCATATGTGGATGTCACATTGGCTAGCATGTAGCTAGGATAAATAATGATTGGTAGTGTGTTGGTCACCACATTGTTTGGAGGAGGGTACAAGAAATGACCTTTGATAGGATATTGATTATGAGGTTGATAATAATAATGGATGTTTAATGTTATGGAGTTGGGAACTCCAATAGTAAGGATGTCCCCACTTTTTGGGTTTGGTGTGAAACTAGTGGAAGCTGAGTTAAGTTGGTATTGTGGTGGTTGATAAGATGCCACTGAGATAAGAGAAAATGAGGAATGACCTTGAATTTTTAGGTTTGGAGTCATTCCTTAGTTTTGGTAAGCTTGCTTACTCTCCATG
Source organism: Torreya grandis (assembly GCA_037957365.1). Taxonomy (NCBI): domain Eukaryota; kingdom Viridiplantae; phylum Streptophyta; class Pinopsida; order Cupressales; family Taxaceae; genus Torreya; species Torreya grandis. Next base: position 1,716,002 of record JARHVA010002357.1, read on the forward strand.
TCTCAAATCCAATCCACCAAATGTGAATATGATCTCATTGAGTGGAACATTGTTGTTAGGGTTGGGAGCATCTCTTGTAGGAAACTTAGGAGGAAAGGATTGGTAACCTATAATGAATTACTTAGTGTTATATGTATCAAGAGGAGTCATCATAGTCTGACCAAAATTTATAAAGGTTTTTTGGTTAGTGTTAAAATTTGGTGGGGGTAATTACAAACTAATAATTCCATCCTCTAAGAGGGCAATTCTTTCATAATATTGGTCAAACCTTGTCATACTTTTAACATATGTGATTTTAAAACTTATGTGGGGTATTATCATAATTTGGTAATAGATCCTATATACAATGAGATAGGATTGACCTTAAAATATCATATCTAAATATCTAAACTCAAAGAAGGTAAATCAAATAGAACCCATAGATACTTAAAGAAATCAGGATATGACCAATGGATCTATTAAACTTAGCAATAGGATCACCTACAACACAAGGTTAAGAGAAAGGGTTCCAAATATTCTAGGTAATAAATACAATTCAATGTCCCTATATAGGTATGTAATTCTAAACTAATCAAATATTTTAATCAAGAAATGTAAGTAAGGGTATGGTTAAAAACTTATTTAAAAAGGGTAAGGAGCCATGGTGGGAAAATGGGGTCCTAGACTACCTAAGGTGTATAAATGGAAAGTTTGAATAATCTTATGGACAAAATAAGCCTATGTGAAGAGATAATTCAAATGAGGAGACATAAATTCATTAATCAATAAAATGTAACTTTTATCTATCAAAATAAAAGAGTTATGGTTACATAAATACTTACCTTGAATGAAACCTGTCAAGCCTCAATCTTTCCCATGGCTAATGGTGTTTTACAAGAGATTTTTTTGGTTTTAGGGATATCAATGTATGAATCAATCTCTAGGATAAATGGACTCCTATTGCATCCAATATTCCACAAGACAATATTTTCCCTCTAAGGCAAGATCTAAGCAATAACTCATCCAAAATGTAGACTTCAGGTAAATGTGCAAGCAATAGCAATTGAAAGAGGATGTTCCTCTCTATTAGATTGAAATTTTGGTTTGTTTTTATAATGATGAGTGACCCTAATCCCTTAAAAATATTTATCTGGCAATATCATATATCTTAATTTAATCCTAAATGGGTAGACTAAACTCGAACTAGGTTGGTCAATTCAACTTAGTTATAAAGTGTGCATCAAAACATTAATAACTATATTGATCTAATCAATGTAGTTGTTATGGGGTAAATAATAGTTATAATTACATTAAATAGGTATACATAGTTGTAAAAATAGGTATATCTAAGGAGATGGATTAGGGGATCAAATCTGGGAAAGCTAGAATGTATATGGGGATAATAAATTAAAAAATGTCTCTCATGAAGAACCATTAGTCTACCCACCCCTTTCTTAGTGTACCCTTTAATTCATTCACTTAGAGAGATTGAAATTTGATAGGTTAATGTAATATAAAAATCATTAGTAAATGACAAATTTTTAAAAATATTGTGTATGTATATACCCCACCCGAAGCTCATCATGTGTCACTTGTATGTAACATGGGATGGTGCTTTGGGAAAGAACATAAAAACATAGTAATTGATCTAATAAAAATGTTGCAGACAATGTAAAATAAGTGAAATTAAATACATACCCTTACCTTGTTTTTGTTTAAAAATAAGTTACATGTGTAGAAAATAATGATAGGCACCCAATATACAGAGCAGAAGACATACCTAAAAAAAGATTAAAAATTGATATTTTTGAAAAAATATTATGTTGGCACTAAAAATTTATTTATTTTTACCAAATTTATAAGGATTATTTATATTTATGAAAAGAAGATATGAGAAAAATATGAAATTTCTTAGCAAATAACTAAAGGATGGAAAAGTCAAAAAAAATACTATAAAAGGGTAAATGTCTATTCATTTGTGCATTTTTTATTTTTGGAAACCATATCTCTATGTATCCAAATCTATAAAGTTGATATATAATGTCCCTTGGATAAAGACATAGATAATCTAGTGAACATATCACAGTTGTGTCCAACATGGTCTAGGTATAGGATGCATTTATTCTAAATTTTAACATTTTAGATAAAATGGAGTATATTATGAAAGCAAGCACTAGGGAAAATATGTGTAACTAAATTTACCCAAAAAACATAGGTTTAGAGTTAAAAATAGGATAATATGGTAAGGTATGAAAATTCAAAAACTAAGTTTAGGGAATTTATTATGGCATAGTAAAAAATCATCGCTTAATTTGAATAGTATCAATTAGGATGATGTAGTTATAATTTGAGGGTAATAAAAACTAGTTGATGACATCTAAACTAGCCCATGTAGTGAACCAACTTTTGTCAATGTCATGTGACATGGGTGATACAACTAAAAATATTAAAATGATTGATGATGTACATCTTAGCTGATGACAATAGAGATATTAGCCTAGCTAATGTAGTTAAATAGACGGATGATGGTGTATGATAATTTGAGGAGATAGTCGATGGCATGTATACAGGATAATGTTGTATATTAAAAGGTAAATACAATGTGTCATGAATGATACAGTTATGATTTATAGATTGTTGATGTAGTAAGATACATGGTTGATATAGTCTATAAAATAAAATGGCTGATGTAGTAAGGTACATGCCTGATGAAGTAGTTAATTTAAAAGAAAATTTGATTTATTATTTTTATGTCTAGTTTATTTTAGTTTTTAGATAAAACCCTAATTTTTTATCTATTATTTTATATTTTATAGAGACAACATAGGTTTTGGAGACAATTGGATGTTATATGGTTACTACATTTACTAAATTGATTACCTTTAGTTGATCAGGCTTGTCTGACTGTGTTAGGATTTGAAGGTATTATGGATATGTGGAAAATACATATGAGTGTAGAGTTAGTCACCATGTTCTTAAGAGCATAGGAAAGACTAACTAATACCTTTTAATGGGTGTTGGATGAGGATACCATTGAGGTGGGTATTACATTAGAATATTTGCATGCACTTATAGGCTTAACTATTATGGGTACATCTATAATTTTTAATACCCCTAATTACTCTGATGAGAGTAAGTTATTATCTATGTGAGCCATAATGCATGATAGGTATGATGATTGAGGGTTGCATGTTAGTTTATTTAATGTATATATTAACTATTTTGGATATCTAGAAGGTGATTATTAGACTTATGATAGTTCGAGTGATATGTCATATGTTAGATGGAAAAGTGACAATGTATATTATAGACCTAGTTTGATCTATGTTAGATCATGGCACATTGTATGATTTAGGTTTGGTTATTTTGGTATATGTAGTGCATGATTTTTATAGTATTTTATTAATATGCCAGAAGATTATGAGGCTTGTTATTCTATTATGAATCTATATTTATGATCACTTCCCTATATATATATATATATATATTGATAGGGTTACCCCATGACATGGATGATTCCCTCCCATGAGTGCATATATGGGTAGAGGATCATACTCTATATGAAATAATACATATAGTGTTATAGATAGTGAAAAATGGGCATGTTATTTGGTAATTATATATGGATATTATGGATACCTAGTCATCTAATGTGCATGCATAGACATGAGTGAGGATCACTAGACATATCTATTATTGATAGAGCCTCAATCATGTTATCATGTACCAAGTTAGTTTTACTATATGAGTAGATCCTCTTATGGTTCCAATTTATTTGGCTCATCATGTGAGGGAGTGGTGTGGTGTTAGATATGGAGAGGTATCTACCAAGGTATTGATGATATGACCTCATCATCTTATGGTGGAGAGATGGAAATAAAGGAAAAAATGAGGAGAGATAATTTTAGGAGGAGTAGTGGTAATTTCTTGATAGCAATAGTAGATACAAGTACAACCATCATAATTGGTATAGTTATAAAGGCACTAACAAATGCAAGTCTAACCATAGTTGTAATTGTAGTAAGAGAATCTTACAACTCAGTTAGCTCTTAATTGGATGATAGTGTGTCATATAATTAGTAGAGTAAGACATGCACATGTCATCTAGCCATGGAATTATATAGGTTTTACACCTCCACCAAGGCATGTCACATTAGAGGTGTTAGAAAGTTGAGATGATGGTGTTATTTTGGGTAAGTAAAAATGTGTTTATGTTTATTTATTGTTTAGATATATGCTAGATATATGTATGAGGTTTTTGGATTATATATTAGATATGATGTTATTTTATTTTGAATTTTATAGATACTACAACAAAGGAATCACATTGGAGTACCTTGGTGTAGTCTACCTAGCATGATATTTTAGATGATATGCTACCATAACAAGATACTACACAGTTGATAGATCCATTGGTGCCTTTATCCTAAAGTTATGTTGAAGGGTTTAGGTTGGTCAGGGAGGTTTCTTGAGAGATATGAAGATTATGAAATAGATATTAGGATGTAGCACCACTAAGATTTGGTCAAGGGGAGTTGAAGGTGTGGCATGTTGTATCTCAAGAAATAGTTGCTCATTTGGATACAATTGTCTAGGTATTGAGGTTATAGGCCCAAGTGGCCAATTTATAAAGTTAGGTGTATGTTTTGTGATCATAAACATGGTCACTATAGTAGAATATATAGAGAGGGAAGTCTCATTCTTATATGGGTAGTGTATCATGTCTTCCACTAGATAAAAATGATAGACCTCAATCGTAGAATTGTCTTTGTATTATGTATCATAATATATCATCATGTATATAAAAATTTTGATTTGTGTGTGTGTGTGTGTGTGTGTGTGTGTGTGTGTTTCAGTATGATTTGTAGATGTTATCTATGGATGCATTTTCTTTCTATCACATGTGATTCTAATTTCTTATGTTATGGGAAAATTTATGATGTGTGTTTGATTATTTTATATAATATATGATCAAATGTATGGTTAAAAATAATTATAAATGTAAAATGATACAAAGTTTCAAAAATAAAAGAAAATGGTAAAAATGAAAAACATGTCACAAAAAATGAGATATGTAAAGAATTGTAAGTAAATGAAATAAATGATAAATTTCAATCAAAGATGAGATAATAATGTATGATCAATAACACAGACCAAAAACAATAAATAAATAATGAAAATAGGGAGAAGCTCTAAATGAGTGAAATTTTCAAATTTAGTGCTTATACTATTTTGTGATGTAATAAGTTATGATTATATAATGACATATGAATGATGGAAATAAGATAGTATTAAAAATTGGTGTAAATATGTTTATGAGTAAATTATGGACCTATCCAATCTCTTACACTAAAACTCAAAAACTAAGCTAAGATGCATGATAAGGTGGATATTTTTTAGGAAAGTATGGTCCTATCTAAAGCCTTATACTACAACTCACAAAGGAATACCCAAAGGTGTAATTAGGAAGGGAAGTGGGAGTAAGGATGTGATTAGTTATAATCAATATCCATAAAGGGGAATTATTAGGGATAATATAATGTGAAAAATGAGTGTGAGGCCCCACATATCTAATGTGGAAATCCTTAACAATAATGAGACACACTAACCCAATGTACATGTGCTAAAATTTATTTACATCTAGGACCTACGACACTCTAGCTAGTAAACAAAAATCTTGGGATAATAAAATAAGTACATGTATCATTCCATTAAATTTATATGCAAGAATATTAAAATGGTCCTACCTTCTCACAACATGTTCTGTGTTCCTATAGACCCCTTACATATTTATCAGTCTACTACAAATATTGGGTACTTGTGTGATAAATTAGGTGATATTGTATGATAAAATTTGACCTCCTATCCCAATATACTAGCCTAATACACCATAATGGACCTCAATTATATCATGAATCTAACTATGGAGTTTAATCTTCAACTAGAATAGGAGATATGCCAAAAGATCATGTCTTTTAGTGTGATCTAACTTTTAATATTGTAAGTGCCTTTTGATAATTTACTTTTATTTATTCTATGATATGGTTTTTAATTTTTTTAAGCTTATTATATTCCTCCTGAAAATTTATTTGGATAATCAAACATGAATGAAATAAGTAGCATACATTAGATAACTTACACTTGGTCACTAGAGAAGAAAATTGAAGATCATGGTATCAATAATTCCTAAACTTTCCCACAAGTGTGAAATATCAAAATTGACCTATGCATGCCTCAAATGAAGTGAAGTGAAAAGGGAAGATGAAAATTGTAGAAGATATGTTTATTTAATAAGTGGTACAATGATGGGTATACTTGTAGCTAATCACAAGGATGTAAGGTAGTGTAATCAAAATGACATGGGCTATGTTTAGTTTATCCAAGTCACAGGAAGTTATACTATTTTATAAAATAACTAGCATAAGTACTTATGAATTTAATGACCATCGCAAAAATAGGGTGAATAAAAGCATTTTTTTAAAATTATCACCAAGAAACAAAATTAAAACATAATACAAAAGACCCAAAGTTTTTACCCAAGTTTTAATATTAAAACTAATGGTTGAAAATAAATATAATGAAGGAAATGATACTAGGAACAAAATATCATAATGTGAAGTAATTATGAAAAATTAAGGTACTAAAAAATGAAATGAAATCATGATATAAATGAGATACAAAAAAAGGCATCACCAATGCTCATAATGAAATGTAAAGATCAAGTTAAATCATATGATAACATGAAAAATAATATGATATGTCACACAAAAATGTGCTCACAAATGTTGATATATATCTTGACATACATCATCAATAACATATGATAAGTCCTATTGTAACTGACATCTATATCTATACCATGGTCTCATATATCTTCCTAGAGATTCTTGCAAGGAATTCTTGATGCAAGAGCTCTATGGATAAAGTAGGAGAATGAGAAGAATAATAAGGAGGACATGGTGTATCTTTTAATGGATAATCAATCCAAGGAACTTGCATTGTGGTATGGAAGATATATTATAATCTATGAGAATGTGTGGGTATAAGAGAATATCAAGCCTTTATTTGAGAATGATCATGACCATGATGCTATGAAGGTGAAGTTTTACGTTATGGCAAATGATGGAAATGTTTATAGAGTACTTTAAATATAGATTTTTGATGTATGACACACTGATGCCAAAGGTAATAGACTTCCCTATGCTTTTGAATGTATTATGGAGATATATTATGAGGTTCAAAGATATTATCATTATATGATTGTGTTGTTTCAGGATGAAGTACATCAATGTACTATCAAAGTTGTCAATCATGTGTTGAAGTGTGTGTAGTTTTGCTATGAAATAATAGTTATGTCTAGGAGTATCCATCTACGAAGATCAACTATATATGTAAATAATGGATTTTTGTGTTTGTTGTTGTGTTAAATATATTTGGTATGATCTACTATCTTTGGTCCAACACCTATCTTATGAAATTCAAAATATGGCTCATTTTCCCATCATCTAGGTGGAGATTTAAGCCTTGGCATGGGCAAGACCTCATCAAATAGATCATTGTGATTCATGCATATATGATTAGTCTTAATAGCTATAAAATATAGGCTTAGTATGGTTCAAAGTAATCTGGCTAACATCTCAGGAGGAAGATTATTTCTAGGATCATAAAATCTAGCAAACCACTATGGTCCCATCATACAATGATCAAAGAACATACTCCTAAGAGGCTTAGTGGTGACTAAAGTATAATGGGAATAAGCTAGTACCTAATCTATATCAAACCTATGAACATCAATGGAATAATAAATAATGTCAAGTGTAGTAGAAAGAATTGCATCTACTAAGTGAATGCTATGTACATGTAAAGTAGACTCATAAGAATATTATAAATAAGATCGATAATGAATAATTTATGAATCCTTGGCTTGAGTAAAGCCATATAATAACGGGTCATCTAGGGAATATCCATCATTATAATTAAGTGTATGTATATCAATTTGGAAGGTATACATTACTCTATCAGTTGAATAAGAATAAGTAATTGATTGTTTAGGCCTAATTATTGAACTAAGAATTTCATCTTTCAACTTCTGGTCACAAATAAGGGGGTAATTGATTAATAATGTTAGAAGGAAGATCTAAGGTCTTTTTATTAACATTGATTTCATTAGGATCATCATCATTAGAATATAATAGGTTGGGATGTATGTTTCCCACAATTTTAATGTGTCCATTGTAGTTGTAATTATAATTAACGAGATAGTTCAATCATTGATATTCATGAAGGGGGATGCTAGTCAAAGGTTCAAAGGTGGGTATTTTAAAAATACCAAAATCTTGGAATTATTCAAAAATCTAAGGATTAGTGTCTCGCTAAATTTTATACATAGCACTATTATGGGGGAATTTGACACATTATCATGTATAAGAGGCAATGACTCTCATGCAATGTGTTTAGGGTCATCCAAGTAAAATATTATAAGATAGAGGAAAATTAAAAACCATGACCTTAAATTTAAATATGATGGGAAGGACCATGATGGGGATCTAAACACAACTAAGAGAAGGAATTTTTCTTCTATCATAACCTTGTCATACACTTTCGATAGATTTAAGATTGCATTTAGAGTATCCAAAAGTATTAATGAAGTCAATAAAAGTGACACAAATGCTTGACCCTTCATAAACTAAAGTGTGTTTGATTTGAATATCATCCATTTGAACACTAATAAATAAAGGAGGATAATCAACACGTAGTAATATTTCATTGAGAATGATAAAATCTATAGGAAATTTAAGTGAAATACAAGCATCCAAAGTTTCATCAACTTAAATGGGCATTTTTCACACTATTGGAGAACACTATCCTAAAACCAAGACAAGGTGGATTTTTATCCTATAGGTGGGGGTTAAAGGATATTAATTTTGAATAAAAGTTGAATTAAGTGATTATAATGACAAGGGTAAGTCCTCATGATTTCAAGAAAAGTAATTTGAGAGGGAAGGTGAGAGAGTTCTACGATGGGATCCCACTCATCATATCCTCAAGTTATTGAACCAGAATAAGATAATAGTGTGTAATACTAAATTAATTTAGCTGATGGAAGAGATGAATTATGTTTAAATGGAGATTAATTATGTTGTTTTTATTTAGCCAATGTATTTTTATCAGGTGGATCAAACTCCATCGATCTATTTGGTGTAGTTTGTTTCACAGGAGAACTAAAAACTCCTTATATCGAGTTAGTTGATGCAATAATAAAAAAATAAGGAATCAAAGTAGATTGCATCAAGTTAGTCAATGTAGTTCAATATAATAATAAATATGAATAGACTGCATTGAGTTGGTCGATGTAATTTTTTCATATTTAAGGATAACATACTGTATTGAACTAGTTAATGTAGTATATTTTGATCAGATTGACTATATCAAGCTAGATGATGTAATAAAAATAAAAGAATGAAATATAATATACTATATCAGGTTAGATAATATAGTATGGAAGTGATTATTATACTATATTGAAGTGGTCAATGTAGTTTAAACTATTGGAAGTGTGGGTTACTATGTTGTACTGATTGATATAGTCACATAAGATGAGCTGGTATAGAATTATGTATGCTCAACATCTATAAAATGAGATGGGTATTATATTTCATAGTTCTATAAGTGGGAAAATTGTTCTAAGTACATTATGGATAAGGGTCAATTTAATATACTACATGCCTCATGTTGTTCATGTTAACTACATTTTCATTATTGGGTAAAGAATGAGGATCAACTTAAGCTTCCACAACATTAGAAGAAGGAGTTGAGTAGTAATAGTGAGTTTTTATAAATGTTAAGGTGAGCATTAGCCTGATTGAGAGCATCATGTTTAACTTTAGAATCATGGTATTTAGATATCTTGTCATTGGTTTGTTGACATTCACAGATCATGGTTTCATGATATAAATTGGGAGTAAGGAGAAACTCAAGAGAAAAGTTCATAAGTTGCCTAATGTTTAATGAAAATGTCCCTAACTTGTGTGTTACCAATTAAAATTTTGTGGATCATACCTATATTTGGTAGGGTGAGTAGTGTCAACTTATCTTATTAAAGGTTTAGGAATTTTTTTTGAATTTCAATTATGGAAATAGGTTTGTGAATGTCAACATTGTTTGCATACATTGATGAATAAAGATGAAGTTGGGAGTGGCTTTCTATTAAAGGTTGGGAAAGATTTTCCTCATTAGAGTCACCAAGAAGAATATCATGAATGGTGTGTATATAATATTAATTTTTTTAACACCATCATTAGTATCATGTTTGTTTTTATATCTCATAAGCATACAATTTCCTGAGGTATATTTAGAAGGCTCAAATTGTATTATGAGGAAATCTTTGCATTTAGCTTAATTTTGGAGAGAGAGTTATGAATCTATATTAGATTTTAGGGTGAATATCATGAGTAAACAAATGAAAGAGTTTGTATTCTAACATGTTACGTTTGGATTTATTAGGTAAGGCTTTTGAATACTTAATGAACGTTTTATAGTTTCAGATTTTTCCTATTTATAATTAATGAAATGGGCTTAACTATTTTCAAGAAGATCATTGGTTTAAAATTATTGAATCGACACATTACTTAAGTCTTATAAGATATAGATAGTATTATACTAAATTTGATTTTACAAATCTAAGTTATCACCTAAAAAGGTTTTGGCTAGTATTTTGATAGCAGTGAAGGTATTTATTTTATTCCAAACTTTATAAAGGTTACCAAAAACTTTATTATGTAATATAGGATCCATAGAACCATTATAACTAATAATATGAGTGATACCTCCTATGTCTATGTTTGTAATTTGATGAATTAATGGTTCATTTTCAATATATTTGATAACTTTATTAAAAATTAGAGGTTGAGGATTAAGATTACCCTATGCATCTCTAAGGGGGGTTGGGGGGATTTGTATTTTTCACTCCCCATTAAATTTGTTAAGGATGAATTTTAAATTTTAAAATTTGATTTTGCATTTGCATCATCTGGTTGGAATTATTAGTTTGAAAGGTAGCCATTTGATTCATGACTTGTAAAAATATTTGATTAATATTAAGAGTTTGTTGACTAGTAGAGGCATCTTGAGATGCATTAGTGGTAACATTAACATGAGTATTAATATGATCACTTTGAGTAGTCCCACTAGATGAAATACCTTCCATAGTAGTGGCTATATCAAACACATTAGAATAAGGAAGAATATTATAAGTCATGTATTGACTTGGCCCAAATCTTGTTAGAATGATATGTGTAGGTGAAGAGGGGATCATATGTGGGTCCCATCATGAGGTTATAAATGAACATATGATCCTTAACCCTATGTGGAGGGTTTTCACTAATGAAAATAATCATTTTGATAATGTACTAAATATCACTCTCATCCTCAATTGTAGGCATGTGAGGAGGATAGTTAAAAGGATTTAGAGATTGGGAGGTAGAAAATGAATTGTGATCTATTGTTCTAGTCATTACATGAATATTGATTTTATCTTGGTTATTGATAATATTAAGATGATATTTAAGAGCTTTATGGGAGTTAATTAAATCCATCATATTATGTTATGTTCTCTATTTAGAATCATAAAAGACATATTGCATAATGGATGGTCGAATCTTAATTAGGCTAGCCAGTTAAGATAGAATATTAAAAAAGTAAATGTATTATCCAACTTAATAAAGCAAAGGAAAGGAAATTATATTAAACAGTTCAATGTATTTTTTTAATCAATTCATTTTGAGATACATACTATATCAAAAAGTATGATGTAGTCTAGTAGAAAATTTAAGAATTTTTTTTAAAGTAATCTATATAGAATTATTTGATGCAGTATCTAGGATAAAAGTCTAAAAAAATAGGTGTGATGTGAACTATATTGATCTGTTCAATGTAGTTACATAAGGAGACAAATAACATGTAGGGTAATAAACTGTGTTGATCTATTTGATATAGTCAAGGATGCAAACATAGGATATTGTATTGAGTTGGTCAATGTAGTCTGTAAACATAGGAAACTATATTGAGCTAGTCAATGCATTCTACAAACACAAGAGTTTGTATCGATTTGGTTGATGTAATCTATAAACACAGCTAATTGTATCAATGTTAGCTAATGTAGTTACTACACATAACACATACCTATATTGACATTGGTTGATACAGTCTACAATATAAAATATAATAGCAAGTATTTAATTTGAAAACTAATTATTTTTGCTAACTATTTTTATAAAAAGAAAATCATGTAGATATACTAAAAGACTTAATTGATTTGTAGGCTATCTTATATAGTAGCTCATCCATTAGATAGTGTCATCTTAATTCTTCATATCACTATCTATGGTCCATATCCAACTAAACCTAGTATCAAGGGTAAGTTAATAGTAACTTTGCAGTGCTAACCACTAATCGATGCACTACAAAATCATATTGTTGGATGGATTCATAAAGTTTAATAAAAGGGAATCCTAGGAATTTCCAATATATCATGATACATTTGGAAACTAAATGGCATGTCTAGTTTTGTAATATGGTTATGAGTATTGTGGCAATCCCCTCACACCATGATGTTTATAAAAAATAGATAGGGATTGTAAGTAGAACATAACTTAGTCCTTCATAATAGTAGTTATGCAGTTTGAAAAATATTGTAACACATTTTATATGGAAATCCAAATAAAATAGAAAATAAATTTAAAAAATCAACATCAAAAACCAATTTGTAGCATTCAATAAATTGAAATACACAAGTAGTCAACTTGAAATGAAAAGTGTGTTTATATAAATAAAATAATTTACCTTGATAATAATTAAAAAATGAAATAAATAGAACTATATGAGTGTTGGATGATGTAGTTTTACACTCAGTACATAATTGTATCAATTAATTTGATACAGTCTATGTAAAGTAGAATTTTAGAGAGAAATAGATTACTAGATTGAGCAATCTATTTCAATTTATTGGAAATAATTATAATTTTAGATTTAATTTGAGAAAGTTGATAAAGTTTATTATAAAATAAGTAAATACAAAACTAAATTAAATTTTTTGATGTAGTTTACTAAAAATAAATATATTATAAATCTAAATCAAAGAGATCAATATTGTTTGTTGAAAAAAATTTGTAAATAGAAACACAAATTTAATCATAGAACAATTTCAAGTAGATTGATCTAATAGACTATAAAATTGGTTACACACAACTAAATCAAATAGGTTGATATAGTTTGATGGAGAAAATAAGAAACAAATCTAAAATAGACTATGCCATGTTGGTAAAAACATTTCACTGGTAAACACACAAAAATGAAATTATATTTTGGTGTTCAATATAGTTTCATGTATATAAATTTTTTTATTGATCTATATCAACCTATTTGATATAGTACAATGATGGAAAATTAAAAAATAGAATTGGATCAAATTATTTGATATATTTTACTATAGAGGTGAAATAAATGGTTAACTTCACATCAAGTTTACTAGAATGTATGAAATGAACTATGATTAACATGAAACTATTATATCTGAAGATATAGACTTACATAAATAAATCAAATAGATAATACCAATACTTACTAAAATTAGTGTATGACTAATGGATCAATTAAACCTAGCAAGAGGAACACATACAACATAATGTCAAGAGAAATGGTTTCAAAGCCTCTAGGAAATCAACACAATATAATAGCCTTAATTATGTATGTAATTATAAAATAATAAAATATCACAATCAAGCAATGTAAGTAATGGGATGGGTTAAAAATTTATTTAAAATGGGGGCCTAGGATACATAAGGTTTATAAATGGAAAGTTTGAATAATACTAAGGCTCCACTAAGCTTAAGTGTGGATAAAAGTCAAACAAGGAGACATACATTCATTATCCAAGAAATTATGAATGTTCTATCTATTAAAATGAAAAAGCTAGGGTTAGAAAAATACTTACCTTTAAAAAAACATGTTGAGCCTCAATCTCTCCCTTGGCCAATGGTGCTTTATAAGATATTGATGTGGTTATAAGGATCTAAATCACTAAATTAAGATCTAGGGTAAAATGACTCTACCTATTGCACCCAAGATTCTACAAGATAAGATTTTACCTACAAGGAAAGATCTAAGCAATAACTCCTATAAAATGTAGACTTAGGGCAGAACTGTGAGCAATAACAAATGAATATGAATGTTCCTCTCTATTTGATTTAAATGGTGGATTTTATTTATAATTACTATTGACCCTAATCCCTCTTAGATATTTATTTAATAATATCAAATTTCTCTATTTAGTCCTAAACATTCAAATTAACCTCATATTAGGTTGGTCATGTCAACTTAATTGTGAAGCATGCACCATAATGTTCAAAACTACATTAATCTATTGATCATTGGGATTAGGTAGATAACAATTAGAACTACATTGAATGAGCTAAAATAATTGGAAAATATAATTATTAACATAGTTAGAGGATAAAAAATGGAAGGAGATAAATTATGGGATCAAATATTGGGAAGATAGAATGGATATGGGGATAATAAATAAATAACAATGTCTCTCATAAATCACTATTGGTATGTACACCCCTTTCTCGATGCACCCTTTAAGACATGTACTTAGAGAGTTTGACACTTAACATGTTGATGTAAGAGATAAAGCATCAATAAATGATAATTTTTAAAGATATTTTATGTATACATATCCCACCTATGAGGGCATTATTTTAAAATTCATGGTAGTTTTTAGGGGTTTTAAAAGGATCCCACAGTTCTTGGCTTACTAACCCAAAATTTGTTTGTAGATAGATTAATAAGAGTTTTAAAATGTATTCTATACATTTTAATTGGAGTTTTGAACATGTTTTAGTTGAGATCATCACATCATCATTGAAATTTCATGAATTATAGTTACATATAAAATTTGGGTGCATATAGTGTCCTCTCATATAATTTTGACAATATTATTCTTATAGATTTTTTAATGGACTTTAATGTTACTAATAACATGGATAAATATGAAACTCTATCCATTGGAATGAAATCATCTATTGATTTATACATCTCCTATTTACATATTTATGTTACTTGCAACTTATATGTCTCCAAGTGAGTCCTGTCTATCAATTTAAAAGAAAAAATATATATATATTATGATATTGATAATATTTTTTCTAAAATGTTTGCATCTTCCATTATCAATGAAATCCCATGAGATAAAAATGTCTTCATAGACTCTTTCATCTCTTCAGCTTCCCTTATTCACATGTGTCAAGAGCTACATGTACATAGTTCCCCAGTCACATTAGGAAATATTCATTTACCTTAGTGCCTAAGGATGATTTTATTATTTTCCATATAGTTTATCACTACTCAGTAAATCTTGGGGTACAGATACATCATCTAATTCATTAAAAAACAAACATATCTTGACGAAATTGATTCTCATGAAAATACTTAGATTCATAAGCAATCCTTCAAGTATGTCCTAAATTATAACATCCTTTACTATTTTAACATTTAAGGCACCCTAATCCATTGTGTTACTAAATAATAAGTTCATTTTATTCTAGAGAAAGCACATGGGGGCATTTTTGAAGGCTATTTAAGCAGACATTCTATAACCCAATAATACCTACAAACGGGTTATTATTGGCCTACCCTTGAAAAGGATGCCATCACTTTTTATAATAAGTTTAATTCTTGATATATCTATGATGATATTATTCATTATCCTCTAACCAAGATTTAGATCCTTGGATCTCTATATATTCTCTATGTGGGGATTAGATTTCATCAACAAGTTTATTTGATCACAAGATTGCCACATCTTCATTATTATGGTCACCGAGTACTTTACCAAGTGGGTAGAATCAATGCCCCTCACTTATGATGAATAAATTCATGAAACTTATATTCAAAATAAAGAGAGAAAATACACCCAAAATAGTTGGGGTCCTTACCTTATCAAAGACATCCTTGGACTGAGCACTTATAAATTTCAAACTAATGAATGATATATATTTAATGAACTAACAAATGATTAGTTTTTGAATAAGTATTTTTCTAGACATGTTTTTATTAAATTCTTTTTATTTATTTGTTTATCTTTCCTATACATTTTAATTGCTTGCTTATACATAATCTTCTT
Organism: Torreya grandis; assembly: GCA_037957365.1. NCBI lineage: Eukaryota > Viridiplantae > Streptophyta > Pinopsida > Cupressales > Taxaceae > Torreya > Torreya grandis. The sequence continues at coordinate 1,732,164 of JARHVA010002357.1, forward strand.
TTGATTTAACATTTCTTACAAGTTTTTTATGACACTTTTTTTTGCTTGGTCTTTCTTTATATTCATCTTTTGGTTTACTTGGGTTTCATTTAATTTTTTCACCTCTTAAATTATCATGGTGTGAGTTTCATGGTAAGACCTTGGGGAATCATGCATGCCTTCATCACATATTCCCATCCTCTTTATTTTCATTATTTATTACACTTATTTATTTATTTCAACTATTGAACCCCAATTTTTTACTAAGAATGGATCCACTTAGAAATAAAAAAGAGAAAACATGCACCATATTTAAATTGATAACACATATAAGAGGTAAAATATGTCATAATGCACATGAGTTAAGATAAGCACACACAAGGAAGGCACCCCAAATTTTGACTACATGTGGGATCAGATAAGTGCATGAAAATAGGAATACACACATGGAACAAAGTATTTAGGAGCCAAATTACATAGAACACATCATGAAGTAGCATAAAATGCAGAGTGAAAGGATTGGGAAGATAGTTGCACAAAATATAAAGTATAAAAATTGAGAAGATAGTTGTAAAAACTATGGGGCACAAAAGGTGGATATCATGGCCAACCAAATAAGAGTGAGTCAGCCAAAAGTGTAATGACCAAACAAACTATGATAATATAACATGATTATGATGATATAGCATTACATATAGGTCAAACATCAACTATTTTGTAATAATATATTCTAATTATAGTTAAATAGTTATGTCATACATGGACACTCATTTATTATTTGTAACTATAAATGGGTGGTATGGGTATGAAAAAATACCCACTTCATTATATTGAAAAGGTTTTTAATATGTATATAGGTTATTGGTGGGTGATACTATTATTGTTTTTGAAAAATATGGATGTTTATGTTATTATGATTGTTATTGTCATTGTTAATGTTGTTATTGTCATACCCATAGAATGAGTCTAGACTTTTACTTGTATTTATTTGATACATAGTATGTTAATAAATATGTTCAACTTTGTGTTATTATATGTCTTTATCTTACACCAAGTTTTGAACCATTTTACATTTAAGTACTTTTGTGTTTAAGCAAACAATACATAGTTAAATAACAGTGTCTAAGTGTCTTAGTCTTTATGTTCTCCTCTTTAGCATCTAGGTGTAGATTTTATTGTGTTAGTTATCATTAGAAACCATGTCTAGTCTTTTGAATCCATATGGAGGAGAAAAATATAAAAATAAAAAAGATTCAAAAGAATAATACTATAATAAAAAGGAAAAATATATTAAAATTTAGATTATACCAAAAGATGTGATATTATATTTAGTGTTCCCCCTAACCTAGTTGAAGCTCAAACTCTACAATTCTCCTTAAGATGTTTCCAAGATACATCAAGATGTGGTAGGATAGTATATTAGGTGTTATAGCATCAATTTAAATCCTTGGAGAGGGTTCTTCAGCTCTCTCCAATTTATCTACACTATTGGAACAACCCAAGGTTATGGGTTACCTATGGTGGGGTTGGACATCTAGAAAAGGCTAGCTTCCTCTTGATGGATCACCTATACTAATGATTACACTAAGAAAAGGGTTAGAGAAGGGGTAAATGGTTCATAAGAAGGATAAAAGGGTGATGAAACAAATTAAATGATAACTCACACAATTATAAAATATACATTGAAGAAGCAAATATGGCACTAGCTCACACAATATCAAAATCTAGCTAATTACATAAGTATTTCAGACACTAGGTTCAGGAAGCAATGAATGAAGCTAAGAAGAATTTGAAGACTCACACCAAGCTTACCTTGATGGTAGAAAGAACAAAAATTTAAACCTGTAATCAACTAGAAAACACCCTAAAATGTCAAGAAAGAAGGACAATGGGCATGGAAGATTTTCCTTCACAATGTCATCATGCACAAGCTTACTAAACATAGTTAAAATGAAAGAAATAGGTAAAGGAAATCTTTATTATCTTCAAGAGGTATTTAATACAAGTTTTAATAGGGTTTAACCTTATCAAATGAGAGTCTCTACTCTTCCATAATTGAGAGACAATTCCTATCAAAAGTGAGAAAGAATTTTCTTCAAAAATCCAAGAGAGAGCTTACAAAATAGGAAGGAATGGGAGATATAGGAGAAAGGGGAGAGAGAGAATAGGAACGCACCATCTGAGATCATTAAATGAGGTCCAATCACTTGGATGGAATCCAAACCACTTTTTATCAATTAACATTAATTCTACCTCCCAACTAGTCATTCATTAGCTCCACATAACTTCAAGTCTTGAATGCTCCACTTATACTTTTCCAATCCCCAGATCTACTCCTTGAAATTATACACCACCTTCCACTTGGATTCATTATGAGGACAAAGTATTCATATCTTTAGACTTGATAGAGCCATGCCTAAGTCTACTTTGAGCAGCTATAGGTACCTAATTATAAAAAATATGGCCATTTAGATAGAAAAGACACTCCTTTATAATCACATATCTACCCATACTACAAAATCCAAGCTTAGGTATATATTATAGATTGAAAACCAATTTATTGGTTATTATATAGCTAATATATATTGATGAAAATATAATAGGCTGCATAGCCTCATTCTTGATCTCTATTAGGTCTAAAAAGACCCATTCTACCTTTGAAACTCAAAGAAGCCAAGAACTCATTATATACATAGATATTCTTTTAGAACAATGATCATAGTTGTGAAACAATATTGCAACCCCAAAATATGGGATCTGTATGATATAAATTTTTGAACTAGAGGTCAATACTGATCTTTAATGGTGATGGAACTTCAATATTGACAACCTTGATTGCATGACTATGTCTACTTATGGCATTTGATCAAGATCTAATGAAAACATAGCTCTTTAAATCTTTTGATTTTGTTCAACCTAAGTTTAATTCAACTTCTATATCAATCCCTTAGCTTTTGACTTTTAATATTGAACATTGATCAGGTTACTCATGTATTATTGGATCTACTTGCCCAAATTACACATTCATCATTGATCTTTCTCTGTACAGATGAATGCAATCCATAAATATTATGCCATTATAATGTGGTTAAGACACTTTTCACCCTCTCATTAGTCTTCAAGATTCTCTAACCTTTTAACTTGATGTTCACTGTTAGATCTATTTCATATGATTACATGTGTTTTATTGATCTTCCTGGACCCACTAGCCTTTTTAGTCGATGGTTGCCATTAGATCTAGATTCTACTCTCAAGATCTTGCCACTTTTCTTCTTCATGCTTATGATAACCTTTTTACTTGATTATCACCATTGATCTTGGGTGTCTGATTAAATGCACTCCATTATATCTTTGGGACCCACTGATACCATCAAGTTACCACTCATTGCTAGATCTTAATCTAAGATTCCATGATCTTGACACTTTTCAAATCTACATTCAACATGGTAAAATTTAAATTTAAATGTCTATTTACCAAATCTTGAACTTGAAATTTGTGTGCCCATCCCAGACTGTTGGTTTAACTTTAAATGCTTGTAACTTGAGATATCAAGCTCATCAAGTCACAAAATTTTTAAAGCATGATCATATGACTAATATCATCATGTATATAGATTCCTTTGGCTCTAGTTGACCTCTTAAGTGAAATTATAAAATGTAAAACTAGATTGTCCAATTTTTTCTTTCAAGATGTGTTAATGATTGTTTGGTCCATTTAGGCTTGCGTAAGTCATTTCTTGATCATCCATTTTAATTAGGACCCTACTCAATTAATCTATCTAGCCAGAAGCTTTGTATGTGGACCAAATCTAGACAACATCTTTAGTGGCTCAATTTAGAAGCATGCCTACTATGCTTGAGAACCTAGATCATTTGCCTTGTATAGTTTATTAGGCATGGAGTCTCTTCTTTGGTTCAAAAATTTGATTTGAATCTAAAACTGATTGCTCCTATGGGTAACTCTTGAAACAAACAAAGACCAAAAGGAACAAAATGAAGTTCCTAGGGTACTTATTGAAGGAAAACATAGAACAAAAGGTAAAATAACCTAAACAAAGTAAGGACCACTAACCTAATGTGTCAGAACACAACTTGGAGAAAAATAAACAACTAATTATGTATAAAGAGCCTAACTAACTAAGATAAGGTATGATCCACCTAGATCAAAAGTAAAGTTCATAAACTCACTTAGTCTAAGAGATGGTACAAGTTGCAAAGAAGGATGTTTATTGAATATGACCCTTGATGAGGCACTCTTATTACTTATCAAATCTTTTAGAATATCTTGGACTAAGTCATCAATAGCAAACCAGTCACCCACATAGAAAAATTGGTCTTGTTCTTTAGGATCCTTCTCATAGAGATTATTATCTATAATCTCTGAAAGTGACATCTATCTAAGAGTTGTCCTTGAGTCCTTTTGTCACCCTAAGTGACCTTTTTCTCCTTACCATCAGTTGTAAACTCATAAATATCATCAAGTAAATTTACATATTCCACCCAATCTTGGTCATTTTCCTCCAAGGAAAACTCTTTCTCTACCTTTTCAATCACTTGACCTTCAACCTGGCAAAGCTCTTCTTGGAAGATCTCCATTTTCTAGTGCCAATCATCTAAGAGTGGCTTAAAATTAGGCTAAGGTATTGAGTCACCTCTAATAACAAAAACTTATACCTTAGTTTCAAGAGATTCCTCTAAGACTACAACCTTTTGAGGAATGACTTGAAATTACTCTCCTTCATCCTTGATAGTACACTCTACCTCATGCATAGCTGTCAAATAATCTTCAATATGTTTCTCTTCATTAAATAAGGTTGAATTGTTCTTATGTTCACCAAGGGGAGTCCATATGGTGATTTATTCCTCATAATCACTCATGACATCTTATTGATCAACTATGGCTTGAGTTATTTCTTCTTAACTTACTTCTTTCAAAAAGGGCTCTTTCTCAAGAAAGGGTGGGGTGTAAAGTTGATAGATATGCTCATGGATTTGAGGTAAAGGATAAGACATGATGGGGGGGATGATAAGTTAGAGATGGAGTATGAGGTATGATGGATGGTTCATGGATGGGTCTAGAAATAAAGGTAACTTTATTGCAGCTTGAAACCTTGAGAATGGTTGACTCTTGAAAAAAATCTTATAAGGAAATCACGTCAAGTTGGGCAATGGAAGGAGCACCTTCTTCCACAATAATTTGATTTTACTCATAGCCTTATTAACACTCTTCAACAACTGAAAAATACCCTTCAACCTTCACAATTTATGTCTCCCTCTTATTTTGAGAACACCTTTGAATAGAACTCCAAGATGGAAAAGCTAGAGGTTCTTCTTTAACCTTTTGATTTTGGCTCTCCTTCTCCTACCTTGTCTTTAGCTACTTGTCTTCAAAAATCACCATTTCCTCCTTCTTCTACATATCAATTTGGATTTATATCCATGAGTTAAAGGACTTAGAATCTTGATGATGTATGGGTGGGGATTGAGTGACTTTGGATTTGCTAGACAACATAACTTGACTCCATTATGGAAACTTGAGTTCATGGTTTTCCTACATAGTGTGCATTGTGGCTTGAGGAATGAAAGGAGGTATGTGAATTTGAGGTGATGTTTACTTTCAATATACCAATTTCCTATACAAATTTTTATATTTAGATTCAATTTACTTAGCAAGGGAGGCTTCAAAATTAGACATTAATTTCTCATGATGGCTGGCTCTTTAAGCACAAACTTGCCTTTCATCCTGGACTCTCCCTTGGATAGATTTCCATGAGGGGAAGGTTGAGAGGAGTTTGGGGGAAATATGATGGCCTTGAAACTCATTTGGTAAGGTATTATGAGTGGTGATGGGAATCTCAACATGAGGTTGACATGGGGTGAATGTGGGAAGACAAGATGGGTGATGGGGTGTTTGATGTTCTTCATGGGCTATTAGCTTCTCCTAAATCTTAGAGATGAGTCCATATATGTCAAGCATGTCACCATTATTTTTAAGATAAATAATGAAGGAAATCCAAATTTCTTTTGTCTACTACACTAAATCTCTAACCCCTTTAAATTAATATTTTGGGATCTCTTTCCCATACCCCTTTAATGTGTCAATGTTTATCATATTCTTCTCCTCGTCTAATAGATATTTTTTAAGTCTATATATAGAATGTCTTGGGGTATGGGTAGGCTATTTAGGAATTTCATGCTATTGACATGACTAATCAGGAGGGTTATTAGGCTATAGAGGGGGTAGATGAGACTCAGTTAAGGCTTGATGATCTTGGTAATAAGGGGGCTCATCATAGCTTTGATAGAATTTTTGGTAAGGATAATTAGGATCATATAGATCATGAGGATCATACTATAACTATTAATAAGGGGGTGAATGATAGGGATATTCACCATAGCTATTCATATTAACCTCATATGTCAAATGAGATGAAAATTTGATAAAAATATTCAATGATATAAACCTGGGTTATTTACAACCAAAAGCTTTGATTCATAGTTGCCATTAGTGCTAACTTGCTTGCTTTCAAAAGTTGATTAGAGGAAAAAAACACCAATAATATTTCCACTCTTTTGGATCTTGGTCCCACTGGGTGAGCCAAAAAAATTTGTAGTATCAATTTTCACCCTTAGAGAGGGTTCTTCAGGATCTCTCCAATTGAGCTATAATATTGGAACAACCCTAGGCTATGGGTTACCTATGGTGGGGTTATACCTCTAGATAAGGTTAGCTTCCTCTTGATGGATCACCTATACTAAAGTTTGCACTGAGAAAAGTGTTAGAGAAGGGGTAAAGGGATCATAAGAAGGCTAAAAGGGTGATGTACCAAATTAAATGAGAACTCACACAAGTATGAAATATACATCTAATAATCATAAGATATCACTAGATCACACAATCTCAAAATCTAGCTAATTACATAAGTATTTCATACACTAGGTTTAAGAAGTAATGAATGAAGCTAAGAGGAATTCTAAGACTCACACCACACTTACATTGATGGTAGAATAAACATACATGTAGACATATAATCAATTAGAAAACACACTAAAATAGTCAAGAAAGAAGGACAATGGGCATGAAATATTCTCCTCCACAATGCCATCATGCACAAGCTTACTAAACATAGTTTAAAGGCAAGGAATAGGTAAAGGAAATATTTATTAGATTTAAGATGTCTTTCATACAAGTTTTAATAGGGTCTAGATTTATCAAACAAAAGTCTCTACTCTTCCAAAATTGAGAGAGTTCCTATCAAAAGTGAGAGAGACTTTTCTTCAAAAAACTAAGAGAGAGCTTACAAAATGGGAAAGAATGGGAGATATAGGAGAAAGGGGAGAGAGAAGAGGAGCACACCCTCCAAGATCATTAAATGAGTTCCAATCACTTGGATGGAGTCCTAACCACCTTTGATCTATTAGCATTAATACTACCTCCCAAATAGCCATTCATTATATCTAAATAAATTCAAGTCCTTTATTGGCTTTAGAAGACATAATAGAAGACAAGAACTTGTTTAAGGTGTTGAGCCATGATTTATGGTTATGAATAAAACACTTTAAAGGTTTTGTAAAAGTATTGAATTATTTGTGTGTACTTTTCCAATCCCCAATTATTCTCCTTGAGCTTATATGCCACCTTTCACTTGGCTTCATTATGAGGATAAAAATCCTCATATCTTCAAACTTGATAGAGCCATGCCTAAGTCTACTTTTAGCAACTATAGGTACCTGATTGTCAAAAATATGACCATGTAGATAAACAAGACACTACTTTAGAATCACATATCTTCCCCTAATACTAAATTCAAGCATAGGTATATATTATGATTAAAAACCAATCCAATTTATTGGTTTTCATATAGGTACTATATATTGATAAAAATCCTATAGGCTGCATAGCCTCATTCTTGATCTCCATTGGATCTAAAAAGACCCAGTCTACCTTTGAACCTCAAAGAAGTCAAGAAATCTTTATATGCATAGATCTTATTTTAGATCAATGATCACAGTTGTGAAACAATACTACAACCCCAAAAGAAGGACTTTGTACATTCTAAATCTTCAAACCAGAGGTCAAGATTGATTTTTAATGGTGATAAAACTTCAATATTGATAACCCTAATTACATGACTATGTCTACTTGTGGCATTTAACTAAGATCTCATGGTGACATATATATTTTAAGATTTTGTTTTTGTTTGACCTAAGTTAAATTTGACCTCTATTTCAATCCCTTAGCTTTCAATTTTTAATATTGACCATCGATTAGCTTGCTCACGCACCATTAGATCTGTTTTCCCAAATTACATGTGCACTATTGATATTTCTCTATATAAATGAATGTGATCCATAGATATTATACTAGTCTAATGTGGTTGAGACACTTGTCACCCTCTTATTAGTATTCAATATCCTCTGACCTTTTAACTTGATGCTCACTGTTAAGATCTATTTTTTATGATTGCACATGATTCATTATTTTTCCTAGACCCACTGGCCTTATTATTTGACACTCACCATTAGATCTAGATTTTACTCCCAAGATCTTACCACTTGTTTACTTCACACTTATGCTAAAATTTTGAAATGATGATCCCAATTTATCTTAGGTTAATGATTAAATGCACTCCATTATATCTTTGGGAACCACTGACATTATCAAGTTATCGCTCACCATTGGATCTTGATCTAAACTCTTACTATCTTGACACTTTTCAGATCTACATTCAACTTGGGAACATTTAAATTTAAATGGATATTTATAAAATCTTAAACTTGACATCCACATGCCTATCCCAAACTATTAGTTCAACTTTAAATGCTTGTAACTTGAGATAGCAAGCTTATCAAGTCACAAAATTTATAGAGCATGATCCTGGGACTAATATCATTTACATATATTCTTTTGGCTTTGGTTGACCTCTGAAGTGCACTTATCAAATGTTCAATCAGATTAACCCATTCATTCTTTCAAGACATGTTGATGATGGTCTAGTCCATATAGGCTTGTTCAAGTCATTTCTGGATCATCCATTTCAATCAAGACACTGCTCAATTGATCTATCTAGGCAAAAGCTTTGTATGTGGGCCAAATTTGGCCAACATATTTGGTGACTCAACTAGGAATCATGCATACTATGTTTGAGAAACCAAATCATTTATCTTGTATAGTCCATTGGGCACAGAGTCTCCTCTCTAGTTTAATAATTTGATCTAAATCTAAAACTGATTGGTCTTCTAGGTAACTCTTCTTGAAATAAATAAAGACTAAAAGGACCAAAAAAATAAAGTGCCCAAGGCACTTATTGAATGGAAACATATAAAATAAGGGAAAATAACCTAAAAAAAGCAAGGAAAACTAACATAATGTGTTAGGATAACACTTGGATAAAAATAAACAACATATTATGTACAAGGAACCTAACTAACTAGGACAAGGCATGATCCACCTGGATCAAAAGGAAAATTCATAAAATCACTTAGTCCAAGAGATTGTACAAGTTGTAAATTATGATGTTTATTAAATATAACCCTTGATGAGGAACTATTCTTACTTACCAACTCTTTTAGCATCTCCTATAATGAGTCATCAATAGAAAACTAGTCACCAACAAAGACAAACTAGTCTTGTTCTTTAGGATCCTTCTCAAACTACTTATCAGCTATAATCTCTATAAGTGACATCTTATCTAAGAATTATCCTTGAGTCCTTTTGGAACCTTGAGTGACATTTTTATCCTTACCATTAGATACAAACTCATCAAGCTCTTCAAGGAGATTTACATAGTCCACTTAATCTTGGTCATTGTCCTCCATGGAAAACTCTTTCTCTGCCTTCTCAAGTACTTGACCTTCAACCTAGAAAAACTAGTCCTAGAAGAGTTCCATTTGCTACTACCAAGCATCTGAGAGTGCCTCCAAATTAGGATAAGGTATTTAGTCACATCTAAGAACAACAACTTCCACCTTGGTTTCAAGATATTCATCTAGGACTATAACCTTTTGAGGAATGACTTGAAATTGCACTCCTTCATCCCTGATAGTACACTACCTCATGCATAGCTAAAAAAGAATATTCAATATGTTTATATTCATTAAATAAGGTTAAATTATTATTTTTTTCACTAAGGGGAGTCCCTATGGTGAATTATTCCTTATAATCACTCATGACATCTTCTTGATCAGCTATGGCTCAAGTTATTTCCTCCTCATTTACTTCTCTCAAAATTGGTTCCTTCTCAAGAAAGGTTGGTGTAAGGTCAATGGATAGGCTCATGGGTTTGAGTTGAAGGATAAGACATGATGGTGGATGATAAGTTATATATGGATGATGAGGTATGATGAATGGTTCATGGATGGGTCTAGGAATAGAGGGAATTTTCTTGCAGTTTGAAACCTTGAGAATGGTTGACTCTTGAAAAAACTCTTGTAGGGAAATCAAGTTGAGTTGGGAAATGAAAGTGGCACCTTATTCCATAAGAAATTAATTTTCCTCATAGTCTTATTGAAACTCTTCAACATCTATAGACTACCCTTCAACATTCATAATTTAAGTCTCCCTCTTGTTTTGAGAACACCTTTGGATAAACTTCCAAGATGTAAAAGCTAGAGGTTCTTCTTTAACCTTTTGATTTTAGCTCTCCTCTTCCTTGTATTCAATCATCACCATTTCCTCCTTCTACATATCACTTTAGATGGATATCCATGATGTAAATGACTTATACTCTTTAGGAGGGAGGGGTGGGGATTGAGTGACTTTAGATTTTTTGGACTACATGACTTGATTCCATAATGGAAACTTGGGATCATGGTTTTCCTACATAGTGTGCATTGTGGTTTGAGGAATGAAAGGAGATATGTGTAATTAAGGTGATTTTGCCTTTGGAGCTACCTATTGGACCTAAAATTTTGGCTAAGTGTTATATAAGTTTGGTGCAGAACTAGCATGGTGCTAAAGGACCATGGTACAGAAGAACCATAGTGCATGACTGATAGGCATAGAAGTACTATGGCATGGAACCTACGAGGTGTAAAAGGATAATGGCATAGAGGAACTAGCATGAGAGGACCTAGTTAGATGGGAATGATTCAAGAATAACTTGAGGACATAGGGCTTGGAAAAAAATTAGAAGACTAGGGGAGCATGTGGGAAGCATGAGCAGTTAAAAAAATGGTTCATAAGGGTCCACCTGACCCTATTAATAAGAATTTTTACACTAGCCAACAAGGAGAGGAATAATGGTAGTAAATATATAACATAGAGTGAGTATATATGGGGCATGTTTAGGAAAAACTAATTGTTGAGCACTACAACTCTCAGTCTATTGAGAGTTCATTAGCCAATTCTTCATGCCGTTAATCATTGTAAACACTTAGTTAGCGAAAAAAAGTATAAATACCCCTATTGTAAATTACTACAAGGATGTATTTTGGGATGAATTTATGATCAAATTTTACCTTTTTGATGATTAAGCTTAATATATGAGATAGCATGTTTTATCAACTTCTTGTGTTTTATGATGAACAATGGTGTGTGAGTTTAGTGATTAGATTTAAATATGATTTATAGCCTATCTTTATTTTATTTTCTAAGTAACTAATGCTAATATAAGTTTAAAATATTCTAAATACTAATATTAATCAAACCTATAACTCAAAGGATAAAGGTAGTTTATCTTTATAATGGAACCAAAATGTTAGGACTTTAATTTGTAAAGATAGATTACCTTGATCATTTGAGTTATAGGTTCGATTAATATCACTACACAAAATATTTTCATCTTATATTAGCATTATTTACTTATAAAAGAAAATAAATATAGGTTAGAATTCATATTTAAGTCTAATCACTTAACTCACACACCATCGTTCATAAAACATAAGAAGTTGATAAAACCAATTATCTCATATATTAAGCTTAATCATCACAAAGGTAAAAGTTCATCATAAATTCATCCTAAAATCCATCCTTATAGTAATTTATTATAGGGGTATTTATACTTGTTTTTCCTTGACCAAGTGATTACAATCATTAATGGCATGAAGAATTGGCCAATGAACTCTCAATAGACTAAGAGTCGTGGCACCCAATAATTAGTTTTTACTAAAGACCTGAGACTCTATGCCCCCTATATCCTTTCTTTATGCTATATCTTTGCTTCCATGTATTCCTCTCCTTACATTCTAGTGCAAAACTTCCTATTAATAGGGTTAGTATGACCCATATGAACCATTTTTTTAACTACTCTTGTTTCCCATGTACTCCCTTAGTCTTTTCCTTTTGTTCCAAGTCCTATGTCATCAGATTCCTCATGACTCATTACCCTCTGACTGGGTCTTCTCACACTGATTCCTTTATGACATTATCCTCTTACACCCCATAGGTTCCATTCCATGGTGCTTTTGTGCCTATAATTTACATGTCATTATCCTTTTGTGCCATGGTCCTTTAGCACCATGTCAGTTATACACCAAAATTGGACAACACATAACCAAAATTTTGGGTCTAACACTACCAATGTTCGATATAAATGGTTATATATAGATTTAATTTTCCTAGTAAGGGGGGCTTCAAAATTATACCTTGAGTTCTCATGATGGTTGGATCTTTAAACACAAACTTGCCTTTCCTCCTGGACTCTCCCTTAGATAGATTTCCATGAGGAGAAGGTTGAGAAGAGTTTGGGAGAACTATGATGGCCTTGAAACTAATTTGGTGAGGGCTTATGAGTGGTGATGGGAATATCAAAATGAGATTAAAATGATGTGAATGAGGGAATATAAGATGGGTGATGGGGTGTTTGATGTTCTTCATGGGCTATCAGCTTCTCCTCAATCTTGGAGATGATTCCATCTATGTCAAGCATGTCACCATTATTTTTAAGATAACCCTCCTTAATGAAGGACATCCAAATTTATTTTTCTATCTACACTAAAGCTCTAACCCCTTTAATGACATGTTTTGAGATCTCTTGCCCATACCCCTTCAACGTGTCAATGTTTATCATATTCTTCTCTTGGTCTGATAAATCTTTTTTAATGTTATATATAGAATGGCTTGGGGTATGAATAGGTTAGGAATTTAATGCTACTATCATGACTAATTAGGAGGGTTATCAGGCTACAGAGGGGTAGATGAGACTCATATAAGGCTTGATGATCTTGGTAATAAGAGGGATCATGATAAATTTGATAGAATTATTGATAAGGCTAATTGGACTCATATGGATTATGAGGTTCATATTGGAACTACTAATAAGGGGGTGAATGATTGGCATATTAACCATAGCTATTCATATCAACCTCATATGTTGAATGAGATGTAAAATTGATCAAAATATTTAATGAGACATACCTAGACTATTTACAAATAGAATCTTTGATTTGGAGTCATCATTAGTGCTAACTTGCTTGCTTCCAAAAGTTGATTAGAGGAAAGACACACTAATAATATTTCCACTCTTTTGGATCTTGGTCCCATCGGGCATGCTAAAAACTATTTTAGTGTCAATTTTTATGATTAGAGAGGGTTATTCATGATCTCTCCAATTGATCTACACTATTGGAACAATCTCAAGCTATGTGTCACCTATGGTGGGGTTGGACCTATGGAGAAGGTCATCTTCCTCTTGATGGATCACCTATACTAATGTTTTCACTGAGAAAAGGTTTAGAGAAGGGGTAAATAGCTCCTAAGAAAAGGGTGATGCATAAAATTAAATGAGAAATCACACAAGTATAAAATATACATTGAAGAATCACAAGATATAACTAGCTCACACAATCTCAAGTTCTAGTTAATTGCATAAGTATTTCATACACTAGGTTTAGGAAGCAATGAATGAAGCTAAGAGGAATTTTAAGACTCATACCAGGCTTACATTGCTGGTTTAAAAAAACACAAATTCAAACCTACAATCAAATATAAAACACCGTAAAAGGATAATGGGCATGGAAGATTCTCATTCACAATTCCATCATGCACAAGCTTACTAAACATAGTTCAAAAGCAAGAGATAGGTAAAGGAAATATTTATTTTATTCAAGAGGTCTTTCATAAAAGTTTTGATAGGTTCAGCCTTATCAAATGAGAGTCTTTTCTCTTCTAGAATTGAGAGATATTTCCTATCAAAAGTGAGAGAGACTTTTCTTCAAAAAAATGAGAGAGAGCTTAAAAATAGGAAAGAATGGGAGATATAGGAGAAAGTGGAGAGAGAAGAGGAACACACCATCTGATATCACTAAATGAGGTCCAATCACTTGGATGGATTCCTAACCAATTTTGATCTATTAACATTAATTCTACCTATAAACTAGACATTCATTAGCTCTAAATAACGTCAAGTCCCTCATTGGCTTTATAAGACATACTAGAAGACAAGAACTTGTTTGAGGTGTTGAGCCATGATTTATGCTTATGAATAAAACACTTTAAAGGTTCTGTAAAAGTCTTGAATACTCCATTTATACTTTTCCAATCCCCAAATCTACTCCTTGAACTTCTATGCCACCTTCCACTTGGCTTCATTATGAGTACAAAGTCCTCATATCTTCAAACTTGATAGAGCCATGCCTATGTCTAATTTTAGTGGTTATAGGTACCTGATTATCAAAAATATGACCCTTTAGGTATATGAGACACTCCTTTATAATCACATATCTACCCCTACTAAAAAAAGTGAACATATGTATATATTATAGATTGAAAAGCAATCCAATTTATTGGTTTTCATATAGCTACTATATATTGATAAAAATCCTATAGGCTGCATAGCCTCATTCTTGATCTCTATTAGGTCTAAAAAGACCCATTCTACCTTTGAACCTCAAATAGGCTAAGAACTCATTATATGCATAGATATTCTTTTGGATAAATGATCATAGTCATAAAATAATACTGTAACCCCAAAAGATGGGCTCTATATGTTCTAAATCTTTGAACTAGAGGTTGAGATTGATATTTAATGGTAATGAAACTTTAATATTGACAACCCTGACTACATGACTATGTCTGCTTGTGGTATTTGGCTAAGTTATAATGGTGACATATCTCTTTGAATCTTTTGCTTGTGTTTAACCTAAGTTGAATTTGACCTTTATTTCAATCCCTTAGCTTTTGAATTTTAATATTGATTGTCAATCATCTTGATTGTGCTCCATTGCATCTGCTTACCTAAATTACACGTGCACCATTGATCTTTATCTATATAAATGAAGTGATCTATAGATATTTTTTCTAGTCTAATGTGGTTGAGACACTTGTCACCCTCTCATTAGTCTTTAGGATCCTCTAACCTTTTGACTTGATTCTCACTATTAGATCTATTTTATATGATTGCATGTGTTTCTTTGATATGCTTGGACCCACTGACCTTATCAGTCAATGCTCACTGTTAGATCTAGATTCTCCTCTTGATATCTTGCCACTTGTCTGCTCCATGCTTATGCTAACCTTTTAACTTGATGCTTAATGTTGATCTTGGGTTTATGATTAAATGCTCTCTATTAGATCTTTGGGACACACTAACACTATCAGGTTGCCACTCACCATTGGATCTTGATCTAAGCTCCCATGATCTTGACACTTATTAGATATACATTCAACTTGGGAACATTTAAATTTAAATGGCTATTTATGAAAGCTTTAAATTGATGTTTGCATGCCCTCTCTAGACTATTGGTTAAACTTTAAATACTTATAACTTGAGATAACAAGCTCATCAAGACATGAAATTTACAGAGCATTATCTAGGGACTAATAACATCATGTCCATGCATTCCTCTAGCTCTAGTCAACCTCCCAAGTGAAATGATCAAATGTGCAACCATATTGACCCATTCATTCTTTCAAGACTTGTTGATGATAGTGTGGTCCATTTAGGCTTGCTTAAGTCATTTATAGATCATCCATTTCAATTAAGGCATTGATTAATTTATCTATCTAGGTAGAATCTTTGTATGTGGGCCAAATTTGGCCAACATTAGGATAGGAGGTCTGAAACATATATATATATATATATATATGTGTGTGTGTGTGTGTGTGTGTGTGTGTGTGTGTGTGTGTGTGTGTGTGTGTGTGTGTGTGTGTGTGTGTGTGTGTGTGTGTGTTTCAGACCTCCTATCCTAATGTTGGCCAAATTTGGCCCACATACAAAGATTCTACCTAGATAGATAAATTAATCAATGCCTTAATTGAAATGGATGATCTATAAATGACTTAAGCAAGCCTAAATGGACCACACTATCATCAACAAGTCTTGAAAGAATGAATGGGTCAATATAGTTGCACATTTGATCATTTCACTTGGGAGGTTGACTAGAGCTAGAGGAATGCATGGATATATATATATATATATATATATATATATATATATATATATATATATATATATAAATATCATCCCATGAAGGATAATATGCATAAAAATTAAAGGTTCCTATCTTCCCACAACATGTTCTTTATTCTTAAGGACCCCTTATAAAATCATTGGTATATTATGAGGATTGGGTAATTGACTAAGAAAGTAGGTGGCACTAGAATATATATATATATATATATATATATATATATATATATATATATATATATATTCTAGTGCCACCTACTTTCTTAGTCAATTACCCAATCCTCATAATATACCAATGATTTTATAAGGGGTCCTTAAGAATAAAGAACATGTTGTGGGAAGATAGGAACCTTTAATTTTTATGCATATTATCCTTCATGGGATGATATTTATAATTCACTAGTTATCATAATATTACACTTTCTAGGTTATATTCTCTAGGATTGTTGATGTTGAAAACTCTCAACATTGATAAATTAATTAGAATCTCTTTTTTCCAATAAATATCATGTTTTCACCTTGATGATGCCATATAATCCCTAACTCCATTGTTTCCCCTTAACAAGTATGTTTATTTCTAATTGTATCCCATGTTTTATATTTCCTAATATTCATTACTTTCAAACATGTTAGCATTATGATAGCATTATAATTTTCCATTTTTAAATAGAATTTTCATCTTTGAGTTGTTGAAAAATGCTCTCTTGGTCATTTCCTTATCTTTCTAATATTTTTCTTAGTGACATTCAATACCTTGAGTTTTTATATTCACATTTTATGGGTCATCTAGTCCCATTTCTTCTTTTCATGATTTCATGTTTCACCTTTTTGTACATCATCTAGGAATGCTTTACTCTTCACACCTTAGCCATCTTTTTCCTTGAGTACTTATGTTATAATTTATTTTTGGAATCTCAACTTGTTGATTTTCCCTTGTTATTCTCTTCTTTCTTGGAGCTTTTTATTATAATTTAGCCTTATCATTATTAGCTTTCTAATTTTCTAGGATTTATAATATTTTTCAAAGATTTTTTCATTTACTACCATTTATTGATTATCTTGCATACATGCACATTGATTTTATAAATTTTTAACCTTCTAATTTTAGGGTTTCAAAATGTAATCTTTGCACCTACTACAATCGATACTATGGAATTTTCATGCATAACTAGTTTATAAGGTAAGTTAAGGTATATATATGCTATTTTTAGTTATTCATTTATTCATGTTGTTAATTATATTTCCTACAACACCATCCCACATTACATTATTGACACGGTGATAATATTTGGGTGGAGCATGTGTATACATATTTTATTATTATTTATATTTTATTGATGATTCCTCTTATAGGACTCATCAATGCATCAATATCCTTGAGTACACATCTTAAGGAGTGCACTCAGAAATGGGTAGGGTCACCTCATGGTAATTTACAAGATATGTTTAAATAATATTATGGCATACCTTCACTGTTATCAATCTAACCTCCTCTTAGACTCTTTCATTATTCCTTGTTTACCTCCTTTTTTATAGTTATGCTAGTCACCTTATATTTCCTAATACATAAACCTAGTTTATATTGTATATTTTATTCATGTTTATCCATGTACTATATTGTCATGTTCGATACAATTTTGAGTATGTATATGTATTCTATGTTGTCTTGGCACTACTAATATAATACTAGTTAACATGTACCAATGTCAAATATTGATCTAGATTGATACCATAGCTTGTAAATAATAGTTGATTTCTAGTTTAGATACATATATGTAGGGGTCATGATTATCATTCCAAACACATAAAAAAAACTCATTTTTTGTGATTACACTCCCATTAATACCCTTAAATAATAAAAGGAGGAATTATAGGACTAAGTATTGTTATTATGGAGATCAAGTATTTCTCAAGGTATTTGAAACTCAATAGGAGTTGAACTAAGGATGTGCCCTAGAGAATTTAGAGACACCAAATAAATAAATGTAGGACTACATCCTCTCCATTTTAGGTCATCACCTATAACATCTCTTGAAAAATGCCACTAGATCCAAGGGTAAGATTGATGCACCACAATTCAATCCAAGATAATTATATTTATCCCTATTTTCTTTCCTTTTATTTACTTAGTTGATAGATATGTTTTTATTATTTTTAGAGTGGCATGTATGTTATTTTCCTTTCCTATGTTACCATTAAGCCTATTAGAGCAAGTTGTTTACCTTAGTTCATGTTCACCTAACTGATTTATTTTATTATCCCCACCTACTTATGTGTGGATATCTCATTTATCTTATTTTATATATTATGAGATATTACATATTTATCTCTTAGATATTATGGGGATAATTTATAGTTGTTTCTATCCTTTAAGGATAGTTATCTCTTAGTCTTAGCTTTGATCTCTAGCTTGAAATCTTAGTTAGGATTGATCACTTAGCTTGATCTCTTAGTGAGGATTGATCTTCCTTACCTATATATGCAAGTCTCTTTCATTGTATTTGATAAATTTTTAGATATGTAATATATGATATAATTACTCTTTTTTTTTAATCAATCTATAAGTTTATTATTTCAAATTCTTGTTGTTATGAATATGATGTTATGTGTTGACCAAATTTGACCTTGTAGGTCAAATTGGGACCCCTATAGGTAAAAAATTAATTTTTAGATGTTTTAGGGGTCTAATATTTTTTCATAGGGTATGTTATAAGTCTTTTGATTAATTTAATGACATTTTAGCCTCATGGTCTAATTAATCTATATGTCACTTTGAGTCATTTAGTAGGCATTTAGGGGTCATAAATGTAAGTGGCACAATTTTTAAGGAGTCCAAGTGTCCTAATTTAATTTAAAACATCAAATAAGTTATATTTCTTGTCAATAATATCATTTAATCTGAAATTTATAGGTTATCTAACTGAAAATTAGGAAATCAACTAAAAAAGAAAGAGTTTGGCACTTGGACAACCCATAAGGGAGTGTGACACATGAGAGAAGGTTTTGATATGAATATTAAAATTACTCAAACTCATTTAAATTATTTAAATATTATGGAATTTCCAATTTCAATCTAAAACCATTCTACTCATTCACCCTTTATACACACAGAAGTGATCAACAGGGTTATGCTTGGTATGGTTAGTTGAGAAGGTTTCAGACTAAACACCTTTAGAGGGTGAAATTAAAATTAGAGAGATTAATTTTCATAAAAATATTACAATTATTTGTCAACCATGCTTTATAAACCATCTCTAACAAGTTGACTGTGTTTTTTTGCTCACTATTTCCTACGCCCTGTAGGTTTTGCTCTATTTTGGATAGATCCTTACAATAAAATTGGTGATATTGAATATAAATAATGTTGGATGTATTATAAAATCATATTAATTATTTATTTCATGTTTCATCATGTTTTGATGAGAAAGTCATCTCATGTTGCAAGAAGGTGTCACCATGTGAGGTCTTAGTCAAAGTTTTCCTTGTTTACAAGATGTTGGTTATCTACAAAGGTCTCATGTATATGTAATATGATGTTTCATATGTATCAATGACATAATATTTCCATCCTTACATTATTGGTTTCATCACATCATGCTTTGATCAACTTTCAGTCTTGTTACTCATAGTCAACTCCTTGCTTCTTCTCACTTGCAATCATAGGGAATCATGTGTATGGAGCCTGTTTAGCATGGTTCATGGAGATGTGATGAGAATATTATAATTTTTAACATACTCATATAATTAACATCAAGTAATAAACTTCACTTGGCATAATAAGGGACTGTGTTAATACCTCAGTCACACATGTAACCATATGATAGAAATGTGCACCTACAGGTGCCTACAAGAGGTGAAGACATCAAAAGTGAGATTTATGAACTTTTCCCAAGATATAAGACATTATTATTTTTTATGTAGATACTATGATGAATACATAAATTTATTATGAAGGTAGTTTCCTTGGTATAGGGGTCATTTTATTGTTCACTACCTACATATAACTCATACACACTTACATGTTCCCTCTAAAGGATGTCATGTTTAAATGGATGTATTAATATGTGTTTCAATCTCCTAGAGTGATAATATTACATTGGATATCTTTGTGAGTTATTATGATTGATCACCAACATGTGTCTCTTGCTCATTATTCAAATTTGTATCCATTGCTTGTTGTTCACCTACATGTGACATCATAGAGCCATGAAGGTACTAACATGGAAGGTTGGAGCATGGTAAAGCCTTATTTCAAATCCTAGCATGTGGGTTGATCATGAAAAACCTATTTAAGGTGTCAAATGGTAAAATAGATATGTAAACCATTTTGGAAGAAGCAATGACTATGTTCAGGGAATAGATCCCTAAAATGAGAAAACAAAGGTTTGGGCCTTTTAATTGATAGCATATAACAAGGTTTCAAATACTTGATGCCTTTTGATGACCAAAAATTTAAGCCTATATAACATACAAGAGCTATGAAAAATATTAAAGGTAGATAACTAATATAAGTTATAATTTTGAGAGCTCAATGTTGCCTATTTAGACACTAAACTCAATCAATAACATCTACATGAATTTGAGTCTTTAAGTAACCTTGTTTTCTAAGTTGATAGCCTAGACTATGCCACCATGGTTGAGTGTTTCCAAATAGTTAAAAGGAGTATTTATGACATAATGGACCATATAAATAGGTTAATACATTTTATTTCAAGTCTCATGTACACCTACAGGTGTCCCTTCACAAGAAAATGATCACCTACACCTGAGTAAGCACATACAATAAGCTAAACATGATGTCTAGGTGATGATTTAGACTATACAAGGTGAACATAGGTATCAAAATATGATAAGTGACCTTAAATATTCAATTAGAGTCTTTAAAAATTATGATCAAAGTCTAATTAGGTAAATATACACTTACAAGAATCATTTTGATTAAAGAGGCAGGGTAACATAGTCAAGAGATAAGACTCAGTTTTGTGAGCTCAAGGTGCATGTAAAGGGTTTAAGGAGAGTTTAAATGATTATATAGACATAGATAAAATTCATTAGGACCATGATGGTCTCCATAAGCTCTTGACAATGTAAAACAAGCTTATATAGACTTTTTAAGGTCCTATGAGCACCTACAGTTGAGTGTGTAGTCTTGATGAAGATAAAGAGATGAAAATGATAACGAAGAGAAAGAAGGTTTGAAAATAAATTAAAAATGATTCATGATATGTTAATAATGTGTTTTCACATACTCTAAGACTCCTTTTAAAGTTGATCATCTACTATCCATAGTAGCCCAAGGATGACAATCCATATAATTGCACTAAGAGACTCATGTTGCTCAATGAGTAAGGATGAAGAATCCAATGGCGAAGAGTGGTTTTCAGTGAGTTTTAAGCTTATTGAGAATTAATTTAATATGAATAAAATTTTTAGGTAACTTAATCACATTATTTTTATCCTTGAGAACTCATTCTTAGGTGAAATTGAAAAATAAAAAATATAGTCCTTTTTGGAGGTTTTTTTGGATAGATTGAGTTGGTTAGGTGCCTAAATGGGTGAGTATGACTTATACCTTTGGTTAATATATTAATTATAACCTAATAAAACTTATAAAACCTTTAATTTTACTTAAATATGAGGGATATACCTCTATATTTTATCTTAGAGGTTAGCCAATCAAGAAAATTAGAGTTTTGGCAAGATAAGCAAATGAAGCCAAAATGGGTAAGAAAATTGATAAGAGGATTTGGGGACCTAAATGAATGTCTTATGATATTTATGGAAGGTGAATTAGTTATAGGAAACACTCAGACTTCTCAAAATGGTCAAAATTATCCTACACATAGCCCAACTAAGCAAGCTCTCACTAGGCCTAGTTGGTAAATGAGAAAAAGAAATGAGGAGTGATTGGAGGGTTGTAGGGTGACTTGGGAAGATTAATGACATATAAAAAAACATGAGAAACACATAATATAAGTATGGAACCCAAAAAGTGGTATAAACTTACAAGAGTTAATTTCAAGCCTGTTAAGTATGGTGAGGCCTAGAAGCCAAATGGAATGTCAACTTCACTTCCAACCTTGGTAGAGCATTCCAATATATTTTGGCATGTTTTTTAGGCCACTTAAGGTGTTTAAAAACATAATAATTGTATATTAATCCATGGTAAATCCATTTTTTGGTTTAGAGATAGTCTAAACCTACAGGAAATGGAGAAACAAGCTCGATAAATTAACTTGGAGTGCTCATATTTCCCTTGGCACTTTGCAATGGGATCTAAGGAGTTTGGAGAGGTTATCAAGGGTCATTAACATAAATTTTATATAATTTTTTTGTAATTATAATGTCATATATTTATGAAAATTTATTAAGAATGGAAATAACTTAAAACCCTTGCAAACCCTTGGAAATGATCCGATGAAGGAAATGAACATGGAAAGCTGCACTAATGGTCAAGAATGACAAAGAAAGTGATTGGATGATGTAGAATATTCTTCAAGGCTTCCCCCCATAAAATTTTGTGCTGACCTATCTATACAGACAGGGTAATAAATTGGTTATTTTGACTATTTTGTGTGTTGTACAGGTTTTAAGAGGTTTCAAGAGATGAAATAAATTTGGGAGGAAGATAGAGACTTATACTAAATCAATATGGTGATTTAATTCTTCATCAAAACTCCTAATTTTGTCTACCAAAGCTCTCATCTCAGCTATTCTAAACTAGCATAGTGAACATGATAGTGAAAAAGGTGAAAACTTCAAGTAGAAGTCTTTGTAAGGTGTTCTTGATGCCTCTAAGGCCATGAGGGTATTTATAAGTGTCATCCACTCCTTTGCATGAATTTTCATGGAAAAGTGATGCCTTTTTGGAAGCCAAGTGTGAAATGTGTGTGATAGAGAAGTTTCTTTAACTTTAGATAGTGATGGCTCACTTCTAAAATATTCTAGATTACTAGGAATAAAACCAATGCATGAAGAAGAATATCTAAAACCATCCCCTCTGAATATAATCATTAGACCTATCCCTAGTTATTTTTGGGATGTTCAAACAAGCATGAATTATGAAGGCATTTTCTTGTGCAAAATGAGAAATCCTACATCACATTTCAAGAGTTTCATGACTTTGGGTGACAACTATGCTTCCTAACTTTGCATGATTAGTTTCACATAACCTCCTCATACACATGTAACTCATTTTATTAGCTTTACAAGTGTTCTTGTGACCTTTTGACTTCTCTCTTCTCTTAGCTACTTCAAGTTTTATAAGAACAAACCATTTTGGCCTTTGTAAACTATGCTCCACCTGATTATGGTGAATACCTACTCATTTTCATACCATGGATCAATAAATACTATTGTTTTTTACCTCTTCCATGATTTTTCATATTGTGTTCACTTGAATGATTGATCTTTTTTATGTGATGACTGTTTTTTCCTTAGCATTGTTGTCTCATTCTCCCACCTATTTTTAACATGAAAGATTCTTCTTGTAGGTCATATGAAGTTTATTATGATGTGTCAAGGTTGAGTGAGTTAGTCTATTCAAATAGTGCCATTCTAGGCCTCTTGTTTAGTCCTCCTAGACTAAACATTCAACACAACATCATAATGAAATATTGATGTGAGAAGATTTAGATTGGAGAAGTGTATGTTTAGTTAGTCTCTTGGTCTCACATGTGATATGTATTTGGTTGGTAGTCATCAATAAATTTGGTGTATCACCTCATTTAGGATAGTTTAATTTTAGTTTTATCTCCCTTTTCCCTTGCAAGTATAGGTGTAGTAATGATCTACAAGTGGTACATCAAGGGAGCTATCCCTATCTATAGATTCCCCTCATTCCTAGGCTATCCACAACCTATAGGTGTTTTATTTATGCCACTTGGATGAAGAGAGCTGATACATCTCCTCAAAGGGTATAAATCCAAGTGGCAATAGTTTTTGGCATGCCTGGTGGGACTCATTATCTAAGAAGTTGAAGGATTTTTTATGTTATCTTTTAAAACATCAAACTGTAGAGGCATCTATCCAAGCATCAATAGAGACTCCGAAGTTACATCAATTGGTCAAGTAGCCCAAGTTTTCCTTTTGAAGATTTTTGTTAATATTTCTTTGTGTTATTGCTTCTTAATGAGGTTTCATGGCTAGTTTTGATGTTGAGTATTATTTTACACAAGTTTATGAGGTAGCTTAAGATTATGGCATTCCCTATCAGCCTTTGTACATTTCTTATCAGCCTTGTCATGATCCTTACTAATTCTAATATGACCCTGATCAACCTTGTCATGAAGTGTATCAGCCCTATAACCAAACTTCTCAATACCTTGATCCTCTTAGTCAACCTAGTCACTTCTCAAATTAATCCATTTCAACTTTCAAGCAAGCTCTCTTTGGATATGAGAGGTACATGATAGATCTTGACACACTAAGGGGGCATGGTCAATATGTTCCTAGTTATCTCATTCATAATGTGAGAGATGCATTAGATCCAATTAAAAGAGAGTGGGAACCTATTGAGAGAGTCAATTGATAAAGGCTCACAAGTGATATGCTAGATGTGGGTGGCTTGGTTGCATCTTTAGAAGATAGGCTAAGAATTCATGAGGAGAAACCTCACTAAGTATATCATCCCTTATATCCACCTCCCCAAGATTGCTATCAGTCCTACTTGACCCCTACTTATGAGCCCAATCAAGCTTGTCAAAGCCATATTTTTCTCAATCAGTTGGAAAAGAGAGTTGGAAAGACAAACCCTATTTTTGAAGCAAATATTGATAGACAGATTGAGTTAGCTAATAAGTGTAACTCCCCACATGAGGGATCGTCTTCCCATCCCAATTTAGATACTTGCCAATGCTTATATGTGTTTATTAAGGTTTTGAATTATAATTCTCTCTTGATTTATTATTGAATAAAGATTAATTAAAAGTTAAAAATGATTAATTAGAGTTAAGCCTCTCATATTTATTAGAAAAAATTTAAAAAATGGATTTTATTATTTTGAGGAGAGTTATAGGGCTCCTAGGGAGCCTATGAGCTCTACCCCCCCATATGTTTTCTATAAATCCTACTTAGACCCGAGCCTAGTGTAGGTACTCAACCCCCTTGGTTGAGTGTCTTGGGAGTAGGGAAATTTTAAATTAATTTAGCTATAAGAGCCCATGTGGGCTTGTAAGAGAGGGTACTCTCTTTGAGCAAGGAAGTGATGGGTCACTTGAGGGTGTTGGGAAGAAAAAAAAAGATAATAAAATAAAAATTAAGGTTTTAAATTTTAAATGTGCAACTTGGTCAAAACCTAGTTAGGGCTTTGGAGTTGTGTTTGTTGTGCATTTTGGTTTTGGTGGTGGTTTACTCTCTCTTAGAGGGAGTTTGTTGAAAGTAAGAAGAAGAGATGTGGAGGAGGATGCATAATGGAATGGAGATTCAAACAGGCAAGGGACTCTCCACTCTTAATCTCTATCATTTTCCAAAATAATAATTAATTTTTTTTTGAGAATGTATTGTTCTTCCTTTTCTTCAAATACACACACGCATGCACACACACACACACACACACACAGATATATATATATATATATATATATATATATATATATATATATATATATATATATATATATATATATGTATATATCACTTGAAATGTAGGGTTCTCTTTTCAATAAATAAATAAATATAGAATTCTTATATTAAGTTATTTTAAATAAATAAATATTATATATATAATACAAAAAAAAGGCATGGAAAACAAATCGTTGATTTCAAAGTTACATATTTTTAATATATATATTTAAATTTTTATTTGGTTTAAAAAAAAAGTGGGGAAGGGTGGTGACTGTGCCATCCCCATCCCCTTTCCATAGTGGGAAGGGAGGGGCAGCCAACTCACCATTTCCCTCAACCCCCACCATGACCCAGGCCAATGGCCATGGCCAAGGCCGGAGTCCTTAGGGCCAGGCCATCGGCCATGGGCCACCGAACAAACCCTTAGTAAAACAAAAAAATATATATGTATGAAAAAAACAAATAATAATAAAAATATATATTTATGTATTTAAATATATTAAAATATTACATTATGTAATATTTGCAAATCAAAATAATATATGATTAAATTTTTTTTATGTTATTAATTGTATAAATGTATATATGGGTATTTTTAAAATAATATATGTTTGGTATTTTTGTCAGCATCATATTTAATATTAAATATGGATGAAATATTTAATTTGAATTAAATTTTGTTTATAGACAAGGAAAATAATATTGTTTATGATTTTGGGAAGATTATTTTATATTAACAATAAATGGTTAAAGACACATTTAATATATGCCTATATTTTCATATTTTTAGATATAAATATAAAGCTTATACTTATGAAGTTGTTATTTCCATTTCATTAATATTGTCAAGATTTGGATTTGAAGGTTTATATGTATGTAAAATTTAAGTAATAAAAACCCTTTTGTAGTGGAATGGAGATTTGAGGCCTATGGATGTCGATACAAATATAATGGTCTATATTTAGTTGTTATAAGGGTATGTTTTTATGGAAATTTAATACATATCCATGTTGTGTGAAGAATCAATATTTTCTCCTCTTCTATCACCATTGGGATTGGGTTTAAATTGAGAGGAATTTAGAAGTTTTATTCTGATTGCTAACTATACAAGAATATAAAGTTTAGTAATAATACTTTTATTTAAAGTTTGATGATTAGATTTTTTGAGGGAACCCAACTAACGAATTTAAAATTGAGTCCCACCCTAATAAATATATAAATGAGTTGATACTAAAAATTTTAATCTGAGATTTCTTGTGATGGAAATTGACTAGATAATCTCAGTATTATTCCTATTGATGTCATACCTAGAGAGTGACTAGCTATACCATGCATGGGATTGTCAAATTTGATTATTTGACCTTATGGGAATGTGTATTTAAATGTATTGGTAAGTTGTTACTAGTGGTGTAATAATAAATGTAATCATTATATGTTTGGAGAAGACTTTGGGTCTTAGTGAGCTATGTGCCATGTTGATGTTGTTCATATTATTTATTCTCTCTTGAGTGGCTCTTTGAATTTCCATATGTAGATTGTTATTGGTTGTTAAATTGAAATATTTATAATTGTTTATTGTTTTGGAAAAGTGAAGTGGTTTAGGGAGTAGAAAAATCTTACTCAGTGTAAGTTGATCACTCTATTTGAATATTTTCCTAGTATAGGAAAAGAAGATCCTGCTTAGTTGTTCTCAAGGATATTATGTATTTTTGTCTTCTAAATGCTTGTTAAAAAAAATTATTATAAGGCTCTAGTTTATCTTGTGATAGGAAATAGTTTGTCCTCATTTTCATAGGGAGGATATAAAATTTAGATTGTAATGTAATTATTATTTCTTTTATTGAAGTTGTGTATGTATTTGTGTAACTCAATAAAGAATTTGTGTAACCCTTATTTATCATTGCTCTGCCATTGGAATAAAGAATGATCTATTGTACTGGGAATATAATGTCTTTATTTAATATCTTCCATTTTGATGGTGTAATGAATAAAACAAACCTTTGATTTTAAATTGAAGTTTTATAAAAGGAAAATTAATTACTCAAGATGAATTGAATGAGTCTTATAAATTCAACAAAATTTCTTTTGTAGGCCAAGCCTTCATAACCCATAAGAACATAAATTGACAAGTAAAGTTGAATTAATATTATTGTATATTTAAAGTGATTTTATATTTGACAAGATAAACTTTTGAATCAAAGGAATGTAATTTTGATAAACAAAACCAGAATATTTTACAATGGCCTAAAACATTGTTAAAGAATTAGTCGTGCGCTCTAAAACATGTATTGACTTCTTTGATATGATAAATCATAAGTAATAAACTAGGCTAATTAAATTTAGAATCCAACTTAAGTCAATTGGGATTTGACGTGAATAAATAGTTTTACTTGTTAGGTGGCTTATATAGAATCTTGAAATATCTTCCCCTATATGAAACTAAATTAATTATTGGAATTGAATCATCTTGTTCCATTTGGTTTATTTTTTTAGAGAAACCATTTCGAGAGGAAAAGGTTGAAATCAAACACTAGATAACACCTTCTAACTCCTAAAGTGCCTTCAAAATCACCATTCCAAAAGAATCTAGAGTAAAGGACTCATGAATCTTGAGGGTGATAGAGACTTATTTTATATTAAAATTATTATTGGTAACTCCAAATATCTAATAAAATATTGTTTGGTATTTTTAATAACTAACTTTTGACTCAATTTATTTAGAAATTTCTTGCTAATTATGTGTTTTGTCTGCACAATCACTCAGGAAAGAGTGCTTAAATTATAACCTAGTTTAGCATTTTAATAAACCTAAAGTTGTATCATGTAGTTTTGAGTTTCATATTTGTGTATCAATATTTATAATTTGATTTTAATAATAGTTCTATATTTTTATTGAGGACATATTGAACCTTGTTTGACATTGGTTTTTACTAATTTTATAAATTAGGTTCTACGAAGTCATTCCAGAAATGGGGTTGTAGAATTTACCTAGTTGGATATACATGTAATCTGAAAGTTATAACCTATTTATTTGAGTTTCATATCATTATATAATTTTTTTTTTTCATTTTTATTATCATTTATTATTTTTAGTGAGCCTCTTCCAGGGGCAGTTAATGTTTTATGCACCTATGTTTTGTTGTCCGACTTGCAAAGTCATTTCAAAATCAAATTATTAAAAATAGTAAACGGAGTCATTCCAAAAAAAATAAAAATTAATAGTGATTTATTTTGGCTTTAAATTTTCTCTAGAAATTTTATTAATCTATTTTGGATATTTTTACTATTTTTAGTAGCCTGATTCTGAAACTGCTTTATTCTAGAATCTGCTAGGCAGAATAGTATTCTATGTTAAAACCACTTTGGAACTCTAAGATATTTTTAATGATTATCTTCTAGGGGACAATTTTTATGGGTTCATAAGGGTAGCCTATAGTTAATATATTTTGAAAGTAATGTCAAAATTAATTATCTCTTAGTATAAATATTTTACCCATCACTATTAGTAGGCAAGTGAACAAAAGTGTGACTTGGTTATGAGGCAAGCGAGTCAACCTTGGGTTGTTCAAAGTGTTATAAATTATATCCCAATATGGTTAGGTTGCCTCATTTAGCATGTTCATGGGTAGTGCAAAGTTGAAATTATGGTGGAACAAATTAAGGGTTTAGTTGTTTCTTCAAGTTTCTTGCTTTTGGATGTGATTTATTAAATGTGTGTAAACCTAATGCACATTAGTTCAGTTGCATTAATTTGATGAAGTGTTTAGTTAATTGTTTTTGGAGTTATGCAGAGGTAGCATCATACAAGATTTAAAAAAAATGTAGTGTTTATGGTTCTGATTTGGGTGATATTTTGGGCATTATAATAAGTAGATGTAGCAGTCCATATCATCAATAAAGGAAGTGGAATTTAAGCCCTAATTTCCCTCTCACATTACATCCCCACATCAATAATAGACTTCTAGATATGAAATACCAAGTTGGAGATAAGGTGGAGAATCCAAGCCTAAAGAGATCCCAAGTTTTTTGAGCAATTCATCCACTCCTCAAATTGCATAACCATCTCAAGAATAGAATCTTAATCCTAACATCTTAAGATGGAATAAGATAGTGGAATCATGGGAAAAGAAAGAGGATAAAAGCCTAAATAAAGAGTGTGAGGTTTAGAAAGAGCTTGATCCTATGCGAACCCCTCCTACCCTTCCTCATGATACCTCTTATTTTCCATGTCAAACCTCTTGTACTCCTTATCCTCATGATGATGCCTATCAACTTCAAGAAATACTTTTCCAAGAGAACCTAGCCATGAAAATTAAAGAGTTAGAGTCGAGAATGAAAATTTTGAGTCAATATGTGATGGAAGGTTTAGAGCTAAAAAAAGATCCTATGCTTTAACACACCCCATCTAACCTTCCTCAAGAGAGTCCTCAACCTAAATCAGATTTCAATGAAAATATTGTCAAATAGAAGGAAGAAAACCAAGCTATTTTATCCCAAGGTCTACCTTCCCTTCCTTGAGAACTCCCAAAAGGATCTCATACAACTCATTCTCAATCTAATTTTGAGTTTTATGTTCCACCTCCACCAACTAGTTCATCTTGTCCTCACCCCATCACCCTTCACCATGATGGACCTATGGTATGGGAACATAAATAAGAGCATTTAGTTGAGAATAATTCAGAACTCTTTCTTGAATAAAATGTAGCTCCTTGGCAGCCTCATTAGGCTAAGTCCCATGATTACAAGATGCCTAGTATTGGCATCACCAAGAAGGAGAAGGAAATTGAGGATCTTACAGCCCTTGAGAACCAAAATTAGGTTATGATAGTTGAGATACAACTTGAGAGCCCTCAAGAGGTCATAAATGTTGAATAAGAGGTGAGTCCTTGTGTTGAGTCTTCTTGTTATGTTGATAATGAAGAATGCCTTCCTTGTGTCAAAGAAGAGATCTTAGATGAAGTCATTTTGGATTCTAAAGAAGAGGATGAAAGAGATTATCTTATTTTTCCCCTTCATGATGTTAATCAAAGAGAAGATGAGAAATTGTGGGTAGTAGTTTGTAAACATTTGTAATGAGTTTAAGTCTCTCAAGGGGTCTACAACTTCCTTAGAGCTGATTGCAAGTGATGGTAAGCAAGATAAAAAATTTCAAAATGTCATAGATGATCAAGAAAAATTTTCACCTCAACCTTCGAAGGTCAAAACAAGCTTCTATTGGCCTCAATCTTTCAAGGAACAAGAAACTACTCCTCTTGAAACCATGCCTACAAAGAAGATGCAAGTTGATCATGAGATGAAGTGGGAAACAATATGAGGTATGTGTACAAGTCCAAGAGGAATACATTGAAATTGGAGACCTATTTGAATATGGTCTAATTAAGATCATATCAAGTGAAGTGCCAAGAAATAGATCTGACCTCTCAAGTATCCAATCTAAAGAATAACATGCTTGGCACTATGATTCATCTCATGAAGAAGGAGATGCAAGGAATTTTCCTTTTGATCTTGGAAAGGGAGTTATGCTTCATTATTATTTGTACATAATGGTTTGTTTTTTAATTTCTTTAAGTTCTTGAGCACATGTGTGTGTGTGTGTCTTATTAGTTTATTTGTTTTTTTATGTGTGTCCTTCATTTTGTGTGGTTGAGGTAGTCAATTGGTCTTGTCTTGATCAAAATTTGATGTCAATGGTCAAATTCCTTTTGTTGTGTTTCATACTTTAGATGTCTCCCTAATCCCATGGATAGGATAAAGCTATTGATATTTAATATAGAAGGCATACTACCCCTATGAGTCACCAATTTGTTGACCAAATTTGACCCTACAGGTCAAATTAGGATTGCTATAGGGAAAAATGATTTTTAAATGTTTTAGGGGTATAATATTTTTCCATAGGGTATATTATAAGTCTTTTGATGTAATTTAATGCCACTTTATCCTTGATCATAGTCTAATTAATCTATATGTCACTTTGAGTCACATAGTAGGAATTTAGGGGTCATAAATACAAGTGGCATGGTTTCTAAGGTGTCCAAGTATCCTAGTTTCCTTTCAAACATTAAAAAAGTTATATTACCTATTATTAATGTTAGTTCATCTAAAACTTTTAGGTTATCTAACTGAAAATTAGAAAATCAACTAAAAAAGGAAGAGTTTGGCACTTGTATGACCCATGAGAGAGTGTGACACATGAGAGAAGGTCGTGAGATTACTATTTAGCTTTATAAAACTCATTTTAATTCTTAACATACTATGGAAGTGTCAATTTTATCTTAAACCATTCTACTCCTTCATCAACCTTTTAGACACATGGAAGTGATCAGTATGTTTATGCTTGGTATGGCCAGTGGAGGAGGTTTCAAACAAAATGCTTTTAGAGGGTGAAATTAAACTCAAACAGATTCTTTTTCATAATAATATTTCAATTATTGTTCAACCATGATTAATAAACCATCTCTAATAATTTAAATGTATTTTTTTGCTCACTATTTCTTACACCCTATAAGTTTTTCTCTATTTTGGATAGGTCCATACAATCTAGTTGGTGGTATTGAATCCAAATGATGTTGGATCTCTTCTAAAATTATATTCATGATTATTTTCATGTTTCATAGTGTTTTGATGAGAAAGTCATCTCATGTTTTAGGAAGGTATCACCATGTGAGGTCTTAGTCAAAGTTTTCCTTATTTTTAGAATGTTGGTTCTCTATAGAGGTCTCATGTACATAAAATATGATGTTTCACATGTCTCAATGACATAATATTTACCTCATTCCATAATTGTTTTGTTATGTTGTGGAGCTAAAAGCTTCACCAGGATGCGAATAGGAGGAGTTGCAGAGGTTGTTGAGTTGCAGAATAAGTTACAGGGCAACCAAAGTCAGTCTGATCAATTGACATCGATCGTATTACAGTACAAACGAAACTGACATCGGTTATGAGTCAGTCGACATCGGTCAAGAAGGAGCCAATGTCGGCAACCTATGTGTGCATGCATTTGCATGCGGGTCGAGAATTGGTCTATTTTGGACAGTCAATTTGCATGTAAAGACTTATTTTAGTCTTGAAGCTGCGTTTCTAATTATTGTAATTAAGAATGTCTAATTATTGTATGCATGAGATCTATATAATAGACTCATGGGTTGTATTGTAAAATTGTACTAGAGTGAGAGCAAATATTAGCTCCTTCAGAAGAGAGAGAGCAAGAGTGTTAGATAGCCAAGAGGGCTTGTAGAAGAGAGCAGGGATTAGCTCTTCCTAGTTCCAAAGGGGTATTGAGTGTGTATGATCAGGGAGAGTTGCAAGTTGTGTAAGTTCTGGTAGAAGATCCACTAGGGTACTGGTTGAAGAATCATAAGGACTTGGTGAGGCAAGGACAAGGGTTCTTTAGGGTGTAGAGATATCTACGTGGTAAGTAAGGTTTGGTGATTTGCAGGTTGATGCAAGAGCAGGGAGATCTACTTGGAGTATAATTGTGTACTTGGTGTACTGGTAGCGTTGTTACTGACTGGTGGAGGTGAACAATAACTCTGTGTTTGAGTTGATTGTTGTGATCATAATTGAGAGAGTGAATAGTTGAAGGAGAATTACTGGTGAGCCCTAGAAGTGTGGGAGCTCTAGAGGTGTGGGAAGAAGTGTGCCATCTTCTTTATTGTATTTTCTTCTGAATGAGTATTAATACAATTGGGTATTGTCTTTCATATTCTGTGTTGTTTCATATTTCTAGTTACTTATCATTCTAGTTAAATTTCGTGTTTAGTTGCTAATACAAAAGTAATCAAGTGTGCCCTTAGTGGGCAGTAGATCCTAACAATTGGTATCAGAGCTTTGTGAGCCTAGGTCCTATCAAAGTGGTATCAGAGTGAGGTTATAGGTTCATCAAAGCATGGTTAGGTACACTAATAGGTGGTCAGAGCGTGTTAAGTGTTTTGTTGATTACAAGGCACTCACAGGGGTTTCAGATTGAGTGGGAGTATAGCAATGGTAGAAGAAAGTAAGCTACGAATGGAGAAACTGAATAGCATGAATGGTCAATTACTGTTTGATGGAAAGAAAGAGCAGGTAAAGAAAGATTATTGGTTGGTAGAAAATTAGCATGAAGAGAATGAATAAGTAGAGGTTGTAGGTGTTGTTGCATAGGATGCTCTAGATAAAGTAGAATCTTGGTCTATAGATTCTATTGCCTCTTTCCATGCAACCCGAAATAGAGCATCTTTTCATGAGTATGTCCAAGGAGACTTTGGAGAGATTTATTTAGGGGTTGGTGAGCCTTGTCACATGGTTGGCAAAGGGGAAGTGAAGCTAAAATTATAGACAAGTAACACATGGGTATTGAATGAGGTCATGCAGGTACCAGTCTTGGAGATGAGTCTAATTTCTTTAGGAAAGTAGGGTGATGAGAGATGCACAGTAACTCTCATAGCGGATGCACTTGAATTAGATGATGGTAAGAAAGTAGGTATCCTTTATGTATCTACTTATATTACTATTCACCTTCTGTTGCAGAGATGTGGCTTTGTAGGCTTGGTCATATGTGTAAAAAAGGAATGCATGTTCTTAAGCAGAAGACAGATATCTTTGACAAACTTAAGAACTGGAAAGCCTTGGTATTCATGGAGGAGATGACAGATAGAGATCAGCTGAGGGGGCTGGATTATTCTAAGTAGGGTTGTGTTGATTTGGACAAGGTTTTGATCTAAGGTGAGCTTGTGGGTAAAAAGTCATCACTCACAGGAAAACACAATTATCGACGTCAGTCAAGAGAAACAGACATCGAATAAATAGGTTCCAACATCAGTCATGTGCAGACCAGTAGAGTTGGTGGTGTCGAGTAGCTGAAGACTGACGTTGGTCAGGGGAAACTGACGTTGGCAGTCATGGTCAGTTGTAGGGAACTGACATTGGTCGGTTGCAGATTGGGAGATGGCCGAGATCGGTCACTAAAATGGATGTTGGGTGGACAGTAAGCTATTAAGGAGTCTCAAACACCCATGTGGAGGATTGAAAGGGTAAGTAAGCCTCATATTCATTGTTCACCTTCTTTATACTACTTGTTGCTCACCGATGGTCAAGAACCAGGAACACGTGAAGAGGCAATGTAGGTAGAATCCAGGAAATAGTGGGAGCATGGCATGAATTCTTTGGAAGAGAACCAAGTGAGAGTTTTGGTAGAGTTTCTAGCTAGAATAAAAGCACTGATAGATGAATGGATTCCCAGGTTAGAGAAGAGATTGGATGGACATGTGAGATATAAGGCTAGGGTATATGGTCTTGAGCAGGCTGCAGGACAGTGGTACAGGGTTGACAAGTGTATGACAAAGCATGGCTTTGGTCAAGGTCAATGTAACCATTTTGTTTTCTTTACTAGGTTGGATAATGGTCACAAAATTATCCTATTATTGTATGTGCCATGGTTGCTTGTTGTAGGGTCACACATGCAGGGAGTTTTTGAGCTAAAGGTAAAGTTGGTTTAGAGGTATGTCATGAAGAATTTGGGAGCAGTGAAATTCTTTGGCATAAGAGACATGGAAGATCACAGGTTGATTTTGTCTCTAGTGGGAGCTTATGTGAAGAAGGTGTTGGTGGGGTTCAATTCATAGGATGTAAAACCAGTAAGCACACCAAGGGCTGGACACTTCAAGCTGAGCTTAGAATAGTGTTCGAAATCACATGAGGTCGAGTGTAGACCTGAGTTTTCCCAAGTAGTGGGAGTTGTCAGAGAGTTTGGATCCAATTCAAGGAAGGTGGATTCTCAGGTATCTGAAAGGGACTAACAGTAGGTTAACATGTTATGCAGGATCAAGGTCTTCACTACATGGAGTTGTAGGTTCGGATGTGGTAGGTTACTTGGATGACAGGAGATGCACCACAGATTGTGTGGTGGTTGGTCTTCAAGATTGAGCTTGAAGAGGGATACAAGTTAGGGAACAAATTAGACGGTGTATAGGTACAGGTATAGGTGCAGCTATTTATCTCTAAGTGGGAGATTGTTATGTTGTGGAGCTAAAAGCTTCACCAAGATGTGAACAGAAGGAGTTGCGAAGGTTGTTGAGTTGTAGAACAAGTTGCAGGGCAACCAACATCAGTTTGATCAACTGACATTGGTCATATTATAATGCAAAAGAAACCAATGTCGGTTATGAGTCAGCCAACATCAGTCAGGAAGGAGCCGATGTTGGCAACCTGTGTGTGCATGCATTTGCATGCAGGTCAAGAACTGGTCTATTTTTGGATAGTCAGTTTGCATGTAAAGACTTATTTTAGTCTTGGAGCTGTGTTTCTAATTATTGTAATTAAGAATGTCTAATTATTGTATGCATGAGATCTATATAATAGACTCATGGGTTGTATTGTAAAATTATACTAGAGTGAGAGAGCAAAGATTAGCTCCTTCAGAAGAGAGAGAGCAAGAGTGCTAGATAGCCAAGAGGGCTTGTAGAAGAGAGTAGAGATTAGCTCCTCCTAGTTCCAAAGGGGTGTTGAGTGTGTATGATCAAGGAGAGTTGCAGGTTGTACAAGTTTTGGTAGAAGATCCACTGGGGTACTAGTTGAAGAATCATAAGGACTTGGTGAGGCAAGGACAAGGGTTCTTTAGGGTGTAGAGATATCTACGTGGTAAGGTCTGGTGATTTGTAGGTTGATGCAAGAGCAAGGAGATCTACTTGTAGTATGGTTGTGTACTTGGTGTAATGGTAGCATTGTTACTAATTGGTGGAGGTGAACAACAACTCTGTGTTTGAGTTTATTGTTATGACCGTAATTGAGAGAGTGAACAGTTGAAGGAGAATTATTGGTGAGCCCTAGAAGTGTGGGAGCTCTAGAGGTGTGGGAAGAAGAAGTGTGGCATCTTCTTTATTGTATTTTTTTTTTAATGAGTATTAATACAATTGGGTATTGTCTCTCATATTCTGTGTTGTTTTATATTTCTAGTTACTTATCATTCTGGTTAAATTCCATGTTTAGTTGCTAATACAAAAGTAATCAAGTGTGCCCTTAGTGGGCAGTAGATCCTGACAATTGGTATCAGAGCTTTGTGAGCCTAGGTCCTATCATGTTTTCATCATACCATGATTTGATCAAATTTTAGTGCTACTACTCATAGTCAACTCCTTGCTTCTTCTCACTTGAAGTCATAGGGAATCACATGTATGGAGCCTATTTATCCTGGTTCATGGAGATGTGATGATAATATCATGATGTTAAACATACTTTCATATCAAGAGCATCAAGTAATAACATTCACTTAAAATAAGAAGGAATTATTCTAATACCTTAGACACACACACAACCATATGATAGAAATGTGCACCTATAGGTGCCTACAGGAGGTGATGACATCAAAAGTGAGATGTATGAAATTGTCCCAAGATCTGAGACATTATGATGTTTCATGTAGATAATTTTATGAAGATATAAATTGATTATGAAGGCATTTTCCTTGGTACAAGTGTCATTTCATTGTTCACTACCTACATACAACTCATACACACCTATAGGTGCCCTCTAGAGGATGCCATGTTGAAAGGGAAGTATTGATATGTGTTTAAATCTCTTATAGTGATAAGAGTGCAAAATATTGATCACCAACATTTATCTCTTATTCATAATTCAATTTTTTATCCACTACTTGTATGTGAAAATTTTCACGTATAGGTGACATCATTGAGCCATGAAGGTATTAAATGGAAGGTTGGAGCATGGTAAAGCCTTCTTTAAAATCCTAGCATGTGGGTTGATCATGACAAAAATATTTGAGGTTTCAAATGGTCAAATGGAGATGTAAACCATTTTGGAAGAAATATTGCATTTGTTCAGGGAATATATCCCTAAAATGAGAAAATAGAGGTCTGGGCCTTTTGGTTGATAGCATATAACAAGTTTTCAAAGACTTTTGATGCCTCTTGATGACCAAAACTTGAAACCTATATAAAATACAAGAGATATGAAAAATATTGAGGGAAAATAACTAATGGAATTTAGAAGTTTGAGAACTCAAATTTCCCTATTTAGACACTAATCTTAGTTAATAACATAAACATGATTTTGAGTCTTTTAACAACCTTGTTTTCCAAGTTGATAGCCTAGACTATGCCACCATGATTTAGTGTTTCCAGATAGCTTAAATGAGTATTTGTGACCTAATTTATCATATAAATAGGTTATAACACTATATTTCAAGTCTTATGTACATCTACAGGTGTCCCTTCATAATAAAATGCTCACCTACAGCTGAATAAGTAGATAATAATCTAAACATGGTGTCTAGGTGATGATTTGGCCTATACAAGGTGAAAATAAGTATAAATAAATTCTAAGTGACCTTAAATATTCAAGGATTGTATCTAAAAATTATTATCAAAGTCCAATTAGGCAAATATATACCTACAAGAATCATTTTGGTTAAAGAGGTAGGGTAACATAGTCAAGAGATAACACTTAGTTTTATGAGCTCAAGGTGCATGTAAAAGGTTTAGAGAGAGTTATAATTATGAAATATACATATATTACCTTAATTATTACCATTATTATCTCCATAATCTCTTGATAATGTAAAACAAGCTTACATAGACTTCTTAAGGTCTTATGAGCACCTACAGTCGAGTGCCTAGTCTTGATGAAGGCAAAGAGATGAAAATGCTAAGGAAGAGAAAGAAGGTTTGAAAATGATTCATGATAATTTAATAATTTATTTTAAAATACTCCAATACTTCTTTCAAATTTGATCTACTCTCCATACCATCCCAAGGATGATAGTTCATACAATTGCACTAAGAGACTCATGTTGCTCAATGGGTAAGGATGAAGAATCTAAGGGGGAAGAGTGTTTTTTGGTGATTTTTAAGATTATTGAGAATTAATTGAATATTTATAACATGTTTAGGTAATATAATCACATTGGGTTTAACCTTGAGAAGTTATTCTTAGCGGAAATGGAAAAATGCAAAATGTAGTCCTTTATGGAGGTCTTTTTTGGACAAATTCAGTTGGTTAGGTGCTTAAATGGGTGAGTCTAACTTATAAATTTGGTATATATATTCCTTATGAATTAATAAAAATTATAAAACCTTCAATTTTCCTTAAATAAGATGGATATATCTCTTTTTTTGTCTCAAAGGTCAGCTAGTTCAAAAAATTAGAGTTTTGTCAAGACAAGAAAATAAAGCCAAAATGGGTAAGAAACTTGATAGGAGGATTTAGGGACCTCAATAAATGTCTCATGAGATGTATGGAAGGTTAATTTTTTCTAGGAAACACTAATAAAAACTCATACTTCTCAAAATGGTCAAAATTCTCTTACACATAACTCAACCAAGTAAGCTCCCATTAGGCCTAGTTGTTAAATGAGAAAAAGAGATGAAGAGTGATTGCAGGGTTGTAGGGTGACTTGGTAAGATGAATGGAATACAAACCAACATGAGAAACACCTAATATAAGGATAAAACCCAACAAGTGGTCCAAAATTATAAGAGTTGTAATCAGGCCTATTAAGCATGGTGAGGCCTAAAAGCCAAATGGAAGGTCAACTTTCACTTCTAACCTTGAAAGAGCATTAAAATATATTTTGGAATATTTTTTAGGTCATTTAAAGGGTTTAAAAACCCCAAAATTTTAGAGTAATCCATGAGAAAGTCATTTTTTGACTCAGAGACAGTCCAAGCCTACAGGAAATGGAGAAATAAGCTTGATAAGGTAACTTGGAGTGCTCATATCTCCCTTGGCACTTTACATGGGGATCCAAGGAGTTTTTAAAGATTATAATGTGTCCTTAACATTATTATTGTGTATTTTTATTGAAATTATAATGTCCTATCTTTATGAACAAATATTAAGAATGGAATGGACTCAAAACCCTTACAAACCCTTGGAAATGACTTCATAAAGGAAATGAAGATGGAAAGATACTCTAATGGGATAGAATGAAAAATAAAGTTATTGGATTATGTATAATAATATTTAGGTATTTCACCATCAAATTTTATGCTGACCTAACTATATGAATAGGGTACAAAATTGGTTCTTTTGACTATTTTA
Organism: Torreya grandis; assembly: GCA_037957365.1. Taxonomy (NCBI): domain Eukaryota; kingdom Viridiplantae; phylum Streptophyta; class Pinopsida; order Cupressales; family Taxaceae; genus Torreya; species Torreya grandis. The sequence goes on from JARHVA010002357.1 coordinate 1,772,087, forward strand.
TGCATTGTGCAAGTTCTAGGAGGTTTCAAGAGATGAAATTAAATTTGAGAGGAAGATAGAGACTTTTAATAATTCAATATGGTCATTTAATGATTCATAAAAAATCCTAAGTGTGCCTACCAAATCTCTTATCTCAACTAGTTTGAACTAGCATATAGAACATGATAGTGAGAAGGGTGAAAACTTCAAGTGGAAGTCTTTTTAAGGTGTACCTGGTGCCTCTAAGGCCATGGAGGGTCTTTTCAAGTTTCATCAACTCCATTTCATGATTTTTTATGGAAAATTGATGCCTTTTTGGAATCCAAGTGTGTAAGGTGTGTGAATGAGGAGTTTCTTTGACTGTAGGTAGTGACAATCCAAAAGATTTTAGATGACTAGGAATGTAACCAATGCATAGAGAATCATGTCAAAAAACCTTCCCTCTTATTCAAATAATTATACCTATCCCTAGTTAGTTTTTGGATGTTCAAACATGGGTGAATGATGAAGGTAATTTCTTGTGCAAAATGAGAACTCCTACGTCAAATTTCAAGAGTTTTATGACTTAGGGTGACACTTGTGCTTCCTAAATTTGCATGATCAGTTTCACATTCCCTCATCATGCACATGTAACTCATTTTATCATCTTGAAAATTTTCCTTATGACCTTTGTACTTATCTCTTCTTTTCTCTCTTTTAAGTTCTATAAGAACTAGCCATTTTGGCCTTTGTAAACTATGTTCCACCTGAGTATGGTGAATCCCTACTAATTTTCATACCATGGATCAATAAATACTACTGATATTAACCTCTTCCATGATAATTTATAGTGTTTTCACTTGAATTATTGATCTTGCTTATGTGATGATTATTGTTTCCTTAACATTTTTATCTCATTGTCCCACCTATTTATAGCTTGAAAGCTTCTTCTTACAGGTCATATGAAGTGTTTCATGATGTGTCAAGATTGAGTTATTTATTATATTAAAATAGTGCCATTCTAGGACTCTTTTCTATTCCTCCTAGCCTAAACATTCATCACAACATCATAATGAAATATTGATGTGAGAAGATTTAGATTGGAGAAGTGTTTGTTTAGTTAGTCTCTTGGTCTCATGTGTGACATGTAGTTGGTTGGTAGTCATCAATAAATTTGGTGTATAATCTCCTTTAGGATAGTTTACTTTTAGTTTTCTCTCCCTTTTCCCTTGCAATCATAGGTCTAGTAGTGATCTATAAGTCGTATAGCAAAGGAGCTAATCCTATTTAGAGATTCACCTCATTCCTAGGCTACCCACAACCTAAAGGTGTTTTAATCGTGCCACTTGGATGAGGAAAGCTGATACATCTCCTCAAAAGATGAAAATCCAAGTGAAAAAATTATTTTAACACCTAATATCTTCTAGATTTAAATGTTTTGTTTTTTATTACTTTCAAAAATTGAATAATCTAGTGTATTATAGGGTGTTTAGGTTTGACATTACAGCCATATTTTAGGACCTAATCTAAGTTGAATTTGCTTAGAATATGTTACAACCAGCCCTTATGGAATTTATATCTTATTTAATTTAGTTGATTTACTATCTAGGATATAGGTTACCATTGTTTATAATTTTATTGTATATAGTTTCATTATTATATCCTCATTTCCCCTTTGTTACAACTAATGATATACATCATTGATTTTAACTTGGTACTTAGTAAGACCCCATATCACATATTTTAGGTATAGAATTTATAACCCTATATCCTTTATTTGTGTTTGTATTACTATTTATTATATCTACAATTGCCACTAGGTTATGTCATTATCTTCAATTATACATAAGATCTATTTTGATCTCTTATGTATACCCTAGTATATAGAGAGAAAGACGATTTTTATATTGGTCATTATATCTCATACGTACTAATATATGATAAATACATTAAATTAAACTTTTTTAATTTCTTAAATAAATGAAAATAACTTGAAAAAATAATGATTGTAATGGGGAAGGAGTAGTAGGTAAATATGCAAACCTAGTTTTTTTATGTACCTAAGTTTTGAAAGTGATTTAGAATGTAGGAAATAGGTTTTTTAATAGTGAATAAGAGATCTAACAAATGGTGGTGATCTATGATGATGACTAGTTTTGAACTACTTCAAAAATGATAGTGACCAGATTTGAAATCTTAAATAGGAGGCTCTTTCAAAATTGTTAGATTGGGTCTAAAAATGGATCTATAGATCCTTTGTGTCTAAAACTTTTGAAATCATTTGTCAAAAATATAAGTCCATAATATTCTCTCTAGTAATCATAGTTTTTCATACATATATCAAAATTTATTTTTCATTTTATAACCTTAATTTTTACTCAACACCTTGAAACACAATGAAGATAAAGGGCAATGTGCAAATTGAATTGGCCTAAACACATTAAGGGTTACAAATACATATCAATGATAAGAAGTATGTCTCAATTTATCTATATTCATGTGAGTAACCCAACAAAATAGATAGAAGACTCCACCTCATATCCTTAATATAATCAATAATATTATATGATCCTGTAACCAAACTTCTCTTGGTATAAGTATGTAATATGAAGACCTCAATAGATAGAGAATGAAAAATGTAGTAGAATGTGTAAAACCCTTTACAAAATTTGATCAATGTGCATGAGAAACTTGGTTTTTTAGAGATATTTATTGGATCATAAATAGATTATGTTACATGTGTATTTATATACTTTTTAATTAAAATTAGGACACATTCACACATAGCTCAACCATTAAAAGGCATGAAATATTAAAATCAAGGAATGGGAAATCAAGTCATCATAACATAAAGGACCCACAAATAATTTGACCACTTCCAGGTTGGCTTAAAAAATGGTCAAGAAACTTTCATAATGGTTTTGAAAATGTTCAAGGAAAAAAATACCAAGAAAAAAATATCAAGGTGAACTAGAGGATGACTAGGTGGATCCCAATGCTGACAAATGTTAAATATTAAGGTATTCATGAAGAAATGTGTATGATGAAAGACTATGAGGGATCCAATGTGAATTAAAATTTTAAAAAAAAAGATCGTAATTTAATAAAATTAACTAAATGTATCAAGGCACAAAAAATTCATGATAATTACATGATTGTACCAAAATTAGGTGTCTACACATTACATACTTGAACATATTTTTATGCAATATAATTTAAATGCAAGATATATAAGGTGATTATAATTTGTTAATGATTATGATTCAAACATCTCATATGTCAAAGTAAAATAAATTTATATTGTTAATGCACTTAGAAAATGACTGCATATTACTAATTTATTTAGGCTAACATATGATGTCAAAAAAATTATTTTTGGAACATAAAATTGATAAATTTTATGAAATGATAGATTTTTAATTGTTAAATATTCCTTTTATATATAAAAAATCAAAATAGACATTATATTTGATGGATTATTAATATTTCAAGGAAGGATTTATATATATTCAATAGGAAATATTAGACAAGTTTTAAATGAAGTGCATAATGCACCTTATTGTTCTCATCTAGGTGTCATGAAAATGGTTCATTGGTAGAAACAATTATACCATTGGAAATGACTCAAGTAAATTATCATAAACTCCCTATAAAAATGCCTTGAATGCCAAAGAGTCTGAACTTAAAATTTTCATATTGGTGGATAGTTGTACCCCCCTATGTAACTTTAAAAAATGGGTTTTAGTGTCTATGAATTTTATTGCAGGGCTACCAAAGTCTATAAATAGGCATGATACAATTATTTTGGTTGTGTAAAATTTAACCAACATTTCCCACTTAATTCTAAGAAAAATGAAATGTGATGCTCTCATACTTGTAACAAGATTTTAAAAATTAAATTATATGAATTCAAGGTATACCCACCATTATAATTTAAAATTGAGATATAATGTTTACTTCAAGGTTATAAATAACCTTGAAAATTGCTTTTTATACCTGACTAAACTTTAATCATCATACCATTTAAAAATTGATGGGAAAATAACAAAAGTCAACAAAATCATGGAATGCATGCTAAGAATGTATGTCATGGACCAACCAAGTAAATGGGAATATTATCTGACATTAGTATATTTTAACTATAATAACACTTACTATTCTTCATTGAAAATGGTAATATTTCAAGAGTTTTTTTGGAAGAAAATGCAAAACACCACTTGGTTGTGATGCTTTGAAAAAATGGTTATTATTAGGCCTAATGTGTTTCAAGATCATGATACCCAAACACAATTAATCTATCAAAGGATCAAGGAATTCTTGGATTGTTAAAAAATTATGCTCATTTAAAAATAACATGTGAATTACAAGTTGGGGACAAGTTTTCTCAAGAGTTCAACCAAGAAAAAATTCTATAAAGTATGTAAAATTTTCCAAGAATTATCCAAGGTTCATAGGTGTTGACCGGCCGAAGGCCGCCCAAGGGCGGCAGACGGCTGAAGGCTGCCCAAGGGCAGAGAACGGCCGAAGGCCACCCGAGGGCGGCAGACGACAGAAGCCCGCCCAAGGCGGCAAATGCCCAGCACCCACCATAGGTGGCAAATGAGAAACGGCCACCCGAAGGTGGTGAAAATGGAACCCCCACCCCCCAGTGGGGAAAATGAAAGACTTGCCACAGGTGGGAAATGAAAAATGGCCGCTCGAAGGCAGTGAAAATGAAACCCCTGCCCCTAGGTGGCGAATGAGCAGCGCCTGCCCGCAGTGGGGAAAAGGAAAATCCCACCCGTGGTGGGGAAAATGAAAAGCCCACCCCCTCTCAAGCGATGAAATGGAAACCCCCACCCACGACGGGAAGACAAAAAAGCACCACCCTCAGGCAGCAAAATGAAAACCCCCGCCCACGGCAGGGAAGAAGAAAGGGTTGCCCATGCAGCGGACACCAAAAGGGCAGCCCACATGCAGCAGGCAAAAAATTTGCTGCCCACAACAGACAGTGGCAAAAAAGACCCGTAGAACACAGAAAAGGACCTGCCTAGCACGCAAAATGAGGAGAGTGCCTAGCACGCAAAATGAGGAGAGTAACTGCATGCAAAATGAGACATCAAGCATGGTCTTGGCAGACTTGTGATGTCATCTACAGTGTTTTCTCTCTTCCCAATGAAGACTAAGACTACCATTTCCCATATAAATACACAGACTTGGTCATTTTAGAGGATCTTCTCAGACTTTTGTAAAGAGCACAGCTCTACAAATTATCCACCTGAATCAATAAAATACAATTTTTTTGCCTCCATTTTGGATAGATTTGATGTGTATGTCATGACTATTGTTTGTGTTTAGTCATTATCTTCCATGCTTTCACAGGTAATGCCAACAGACCAGCTATCTACAAGGCACTGATTCTGTAGCTGAAAGGAGAAGAGCAATATTTGAGAAGGGAAGAACAGAGTAAGTTGCTTATAAGTGTGCATTCCACAGCACCTTGGTAAACCGTTGTTATGTATTTTCCATTATAGCCTCCCTGTTAGTTTTAGCAGCTTGGTTCTTCTGCCAGATGTGTAGAGTATAGCTGCATTTCTCTTGATTCTGAGAGTGGATGTGGAAGGTCAACCTATTTTTGGTGTATCACCTCTTCAGTGTAGGCAGTTTGTTCTCATGCATTTCTTCTCCCTTTTCATCCCCCCCAGTTTATAGCTGTATATCTGTATATCCATTATTTTTGCATTGCCTGAAACAAACAAGATACATTGAAGGGAGCTAGCCCTTATCTAGAGACTCTCCTCTCCTGCTTCGTCATCCCATAGGCAAGAGAGGAGTTTCCATGTTGCGGGGAGAGGGTAGGAATCCATTTTCCTGCCAAGTGGGTGCACTTCCCAGCGTCAACAATAGGACCTTTTGATATGTTGGAAAGTATAAGTCCATTTTATTATTTTTTCACTCTTCCTCTATTTCTTTCATGGGTCCATGACATTTTTCATATTACTATACTTATAAAAGTATGTTTTTTATCTAATTCATATACTTGATTGTAAAAATATTCATGGGGAAGATGAGGGGTCTATTTAGTTGGAATTAGTTCAGATTCTAAACCAATGCAGTAATAAGATGTGTAATATGGATATATAACAAGTGTTGTTCCAATGGGATTAACTCATTGAAAAAAGTGTAAACTAAAAGATGAAAATCTCATGCACAACTATTATTCTTATCTATTTTAATAAGCATTGAGTCAGTGAAATGCTAAAGGGGAAGGATGTAATATCCATAATTTAATTGACTTGTTTTGTGATACTATTATGTTGTACTTAATTCTTGGTCATAGAACTTGGATATTTTAGCATTATTTTCTATGATGAGACTTTGATACATTAGTATCTATTTGATATTTGGCATTATTCTACTATTTCTTCTTGTTCTTGATTATTCATTTGTATTGTTTGGAATTTATTATTTTTACCTATTTTTAATACAACATGAATATTTGTGTGGATTTATTATTTGATGTATTTTTATAATGTTATGTACATTTTGATTCACTATTTTTATCATTGGTATTTTATGTGTACCACCTAAGAGATGATATTGATGTTTATTTGGTTGTAAGTGTGTGAAGATACAAATAGACATGAAACCATGGTTGATGAGTGGTGTTGCATGAGTATATCATTTCCACATAAAAACACCTCATAATAGTTTTATCTCATAAGAGGGTTATCTATAAAAGTCATATAAGTCATGGGTCTTTTAATTTAACTAGCCTAGTTATCAATTTAGTTTATTATATGTTATATGTCATGTTTGATTGTCGCATTAAGGTTTCAACACGATTATCAATTGACCAATTGATTAATTATTAATAAGTATAGTATTTTACTAATGCATGAATAATTATGTTTATTCAATCATTTTTATCATTTCTAGTTTAAATATTTTGAGCCTTAATTGATTTTAAGTGTTTATTTGTTCTCTTTGGTATTTATCCTATATATGGTTTGTCTAGACACTTAGTTTTGGCCACTTTTATGACTAAACTAGCATTCAATTCAATTTATAGTAAATGACATATGTTAAGCCTAGAAATCACTTGAATTGCCCAATTTCATCCATGTAAGGGATTTAATTGCCTAGAAACATGACAAGACTAGCTTATTTTGTGTATTATCCTAATGGATCACTAACCTAGTTTGGTTCTAACCCTAGTCAAATTATGACCTAGTAATTTGCCACTTTTGGCATGTTAAGCTATTAATCAATAACATTTTTTAAAAAAATCAAAATCCAAAAAGCACTAAGCAAGACTAATTATATTTCAAATCTTAATTAATTTGTCTTAACAAAATTTCCAAATCAAATTAGTGAATTTCATTTACTAAAAAAAAGGAATTTTAGCCAAAAATGAAGTCAAGATTTAAATGAGCTAGTAAAGTGATTTATTATCTCATAAATATTCAAAAATATGACTCACACCTCACAAATATCTAAAATGAGTTTTCATGCCTCACAAATATTTGAAACTAAGGTGTCAAGATTTCATGAGTACCTTAACCCTACCTACAGTTAGACTAACTCAACCTAGGTTAATTTAGACTCAACCCAAGTTAGAATTTAACATAACCTACCTAGGGTTAGAGTTAGTTCTTTGAGATATAAATACAAATTCCCACAACATTTTTTAACAAGCATTTGTGTGTAAGGTTATTATACTAGAATACCTTCTTAAAGCCTTTGAGAGTAGTGTTATAATGCCCAATTTATGCCAAGATTCACACCAAGCCATAAGTGACTATTAGAGAGATGATACCACCATGGAAGAGCATTGATAAAAGACTAAAATAATCATAGGCTGAGCACAAACATCGTTATTCCAACAAGAAAGCATCAAATGCAATAAAGGAGTAAGAAAATTGTATTATCTTCATTTCTATTTTGTGCTCTTTTTAATTGTGTTATGATCCCCTTAGTTCTTAGGCAAGAGAGTTTAGTCTTAGTAAATTTTTATGCTTGATGTTCTCTCATTTGGACTAATAAGATACTCATTTAAAAAAAATTTACTCTTTTAACTCCTAAGGTACATAATGGCATGCCTGGTGGGACCAAGAATCCCATATGGCCAAGGAGATTAATAAGCTCGCTTTAGTTTTTTTAACAAATGCATTAAAACATTAAAGTTCAAGGTTTTAGCTTTGAATTTTATGTCTTTATTTAACAAGGTTGTAGGTATTGATGATGATTTTTCAAATTGATGCTAATTATAGGGATCAACTACAATCTCTATGTACAAAATAGATCAAGGTAAGAACATGGCTAAAATTGTTTTTTCTTTATTTTCCTTGCCTTAAGTTTATGTTTAATGATCTGTTTGTTATCTGTGTAACCTTTATTCTTTCATAGACGTGAGAATTATAAGTTTTAACATTGTTTATTAACCATTTTTTATTTGAAATAGAGTTGTTTTTATATGTTTGTAAGAAACATCGCTGATCTTACTGAATCAACATCGATTTCAAGAATCAACATCAATCTTTATGTGATCGGTGATGATTTTATTTGAGACAAAAATAGAAACCTGAGAGCTCAAATTAAATTGTTGTTTACTCACTTGATTTTGGGATTCTAAGTAGGAAAACCCTCTAACATTCTATAGGACCTGAAGGAGAGACAAAATCCTAAGCATTATTAAAATTTCACATAAATTTTGTTTGGTGTTTAAAGCCCACTTAGTTATATTTGTCTTTTAGTTATTTTTGAAATTTTTTACAAGTATGAACAAGGCCAAGGGTCCAAGATTTCAATCATGCTTCAAATTTGGTGATATTAAGAGGAATATACATCTTATTTAGAACTCCTAAGAGCTTTTTCACTTTTTGTTTATTTTTCATTTACTATCCAAATTTCAAAGTTTCTTAAGCTAGTTTTTTGTTTGTGGCAAACTTCAAACTATTGTGTGTGTGTTCTTCGCCAGTTCCTTAGGAACTCACATGACCAAAAATTCTTAGTTTATTGCCTTTATTTTAAATTTGTATTGTAAATAATGTCACGTATGCTCTCCCCAAGCTCCAAATGACTTGAGTGACCTAGAAATGACCTATAAAGTCTTTCCTTTTTCATTTAATTATTTTTATGGATTTGGATTATGGGCAAGAGTTTATCACCTCCCCACAAGTTCTTTAGGGGTGCATTGATTTGGGGTTTCATCTCCTAGCATGGTACTAACCCCACTCTATGGTGGGGTATACAAATTAGGTAAACCATTGGATGGGATAGTGGTGAGAAGTTATCTTGACCATCCTAAGGGGTACTCAAGCCATGTGGCAGCCAAAGATCAGACTCCACTAAGCATTACATGGTTGGAATCACTATGTAAATGAATAAACTCTTGCATAATAAGCTAGGCAGTTTGGATTCATTTGACATGATTGTGCCCTTGTGTTAGCCACACTTAGGACCATCTAGTATATTTGAGATTTATAGATTTTAATCAAAACCCCACATTATATGGAATTTATTTCCAAATGTCGAGTGCTCATCACTTTAATTTCATGCCATGTTTCAATGCTTGAGAGATAGAGGGGGGCATAAAAACACTACCTACACCTGTACTTTGTTTTTTAGATTAACACTTAATTCCTCAAAAGCATTTGTATATCAGAGAAAACTTTAGTTGAAGCTATGCACACCCATGTCATTTTTATATATAGGATGATCCATTAGTGATACTTCTATTTTATTTGATTTACATGTGTGTTTTTAGACTAAACTATTTGTTTGTGTTGTCATGTCAAAACAAGTCTAAAACACTCACATTGTTTTCACACCCCTTTAGCCTAAGAGGTGTTACTATGTCCATTTGTGTCAAACTTATTGCCTTAGAGATTTGTTCTAAGAAAATTTATTGGTCTCTTATTTAAATGGGGTGTTGTTACATTGCTCATTTCATTTCAAGCTTTTGCCTTGGATATTTTAGTCCAAAACCATTTACCATGACATTTATTTAAAGGTACATTGTTATGTTGTTGAATTTGCCCCAAACTCTTGTTGCTTTTGAAAACAAGTTCCAAGCTATTTTTATACCTCTCTTCTTTCAAATACATGGTTGTACTACCCATTTTGGTTTATCCATTTTATCTTAGAAAATTCAAGTCTTTTCACATTAAATCTAAAACTCAACCTTTTGAAGTGTAGATCCTAAACTAATGAGGTTCACACCGAATCTTTGTCTAATTTGGGCTTAGGTTGTCTACCTTCTATGTGTGTCTTGTGTTACTTGGGTTGATTTCATATTTGATCTATAAAAAAACACTTTGCCTAGACATAGCGATTATTATTTATTTTGCGTCTTGTCTAAAGCATGTTTTTGAGCCAAGTTATTGCTATGTACTTTATTTGTTGAAGATTGTTGTGCCAATTTTTTGAGTGTCTTAGTTCCTTTGTTCCAATAGTTTTTGTGAATAAAATTTTGAGTTTTAAGTGAGCTAATTACTAAGTGTTGCCTAAGCTAATTACCTTATTTTATTTTGTTTTTGAGTTCTTGTTTGAGTTTTGTGTTTCCAAGTCTAGACTTGTTTTTAGTGTGATTATAACCACCTTTGGAAAAATAGTTGTTATCTCTTGATCCTCATTCACAATTATTATAATTTTTTTAGACATGTTTGTCATTAATTATAACCACCTATGGAAAAATTAGTATTATATCCATAAACAAGTTTGAGCCTTTGTGTTATTTTTGCCATTAATTATAATCACCTTTGGGCAAATCAGTATTATTTAATTAGACTAGCCTCATGTTTATTTTATTCTACCCTTACATAGTTTAGTTGTTTATCCCTTTGTGTCTCTTTTATAGAACCAAAGGTCCTTTTTTTTAGACCTTGGTTGTTTTTTACCTTTAGACCCTTTTTTTTCATCAAACCTATCTATAGATATGAACATGCCTCATGACACATGTAACAAGACTATGTGTAATCTGGAATATGAGAACTTTGTGAAAAACATCCATTTTTTTAAGAGTCATATGATGATGTAGCATATTATAAGGATCCTTATCTAGATAATAACATTATATATGTTTAACAATGACATGACCTTTTAATGAAGTATTTAGTGATACCACTTTCCTATCTAAATCCTCATACTTTAACTTGCATTAGAAACCAAGCTCTAAAGTGCCTAAGGATTACCATTCTAGGTCTTCATCCTTCAACCTACATTGGAAACCAAGCTTCATAGCACCCATTCATTACTAGTCCCAAATCCCTTTCAAATATGTTAGCTCATTATCCCAACAAGGTTGTATAATTACGACTAGACAAAGCATAGTTACCATTCTAGATGTGCATCCAGTCTTTATTGAGCCCATCTTAGATGTGCATGTTTACATAGAGCTCATTATTGAATCACCGATCATTCTTCATCCATTGCCAATCTTCCCCCACTTTATAAAATCTAAGCTAACATTTGAACCATAATAGAGCCAATCATTACCTCTCCAAAAGCCATCATTCAAAGACCAAAATGTGTCCAAATCTGAGATTTTTCAACCTAGTGTAATCCAAGGCCAAGAGAACCAACTAATCCATGATGTTTTAGTTGAAGCACCTATTTATAATGAGTTAACCTATGTTGAATTACCCTTTCCCATTCCCTTTCTTTGAGGAGCTTCACTTTGAAAATCCATTCTTTGTGGAGTTGCATGTTGACCTTTCCCTTTGGTTTAGGAATCTCACTTTGACAAGCTAGCCTTTGTTGAGTCACCCCTAATGATTATAACTACCTTTAGTCAAATCTATATTTTGACCATTAAGCTATTTTTAAGGAGCCTTAATTTCATAAGCCAGTCATTAGGGAGTTTCCTATTGACCATTTTCATTTTGTTGATAAGCCTCACTTTGACAAACCAATCTTTGTGGAGTCAATTTTAGCTGAGCCTATTTTAAAAGAGCCCATTATTCAACAACAATCCATTACTTATCCAATACCAAACATTCAGCATAGAATTTTTATACCACACCATATGAAATAAAAGTTAGCTTCTATTTTTGAACTGATATTAAATTTAACATCAAAAGCAGAATAAATGTTAGTCTCAACATCATATTTAGAGTCCCTTGAGTTAGACTCAACTTCATAGTCAAAATACATTTGTGACTATTATAACATTAGTTGCACATGCCTTACAGATCAATTTGAATGTATTTTTGATCTTTCCATAGTTTTTTAGGATGATTACTTAAACATAGACATAAGTTTTCTTAGTATCTTCTACAAAGATTGTGTTTCCTCTTACCATTCCATTACCCTTCCACATGCCATTAACACCAACCAACCTAGGCATTATATTGACATTCCATCTCCTACAAGTTTTGATTAGGACTAATAAAATTGCACATTATTAAACTACATCTATAGTGGCATATCGATTGTATAATATCAAGGGGACTAAGACCACATTCATGCAGAAGAATAAAAGTCTCCTAGTGAAACCTTTTCAGAGGTGCTAGGGGAAATCAAAGTCCAAACTCAATATCTTCTAATGAAACCTTGTTTGAGGTACTAGAATACTACCAAATTCAAATATCAAAATTCCTTAGTGAAACTTTTTTCAAGGTGATATGGGATAATCAAGACAACTTTATTAGTGAAAACCTCTTTGAGGCACCAATTGCTAAACACAATATTTATTTACTTCTTGATGAAGACGTTATCAAAATATAATATTAGTATAGCTTCCATTTTATAACATAATTAAATGGTAACATTTTTTAGGCCCAAATGATAAAAAAATATGGTGGTCCTATCGAGAACATATTAAGAAGTATTTGGCCTTGCCACAAAAACAATTATGTCAAATCCAAAATCACTAACATTGTGTGTGCTTGAAAATTTTGATTTTTATTTATTTCCCAACCATAATACATTCCATTATAATCTATTTATTCATTGAAGACCTATATCACATTTCCATATCAGACCTTTTAGCAAATGTTTATCCCTATTTATGATCCATGGCCACATTTTCCTTTATAGAGGCTACTAATACATCTTGTCTCAAAGTTTAGAGGAAATAAAATCAATGACTAATAAAGATTATAACGATATTATTAGAGACTAAATCAATAGTAGGTTATTGATAGATAATCTATTTAGAAGATATGTGAGCTAGTAATTTAAACATTTGACCATTTTGGTTGTATCATATGTTGATCAAAAAGAGCATCTCCACTTTAGCATGAACAACTAAATCATTTACTTTGTCTTGCCTTTCTCATTATTTCATACCTTGGCATTTGCCTTACCTTTTCACTTGGGGACAATGCTATTACATTATATGATAAAGGTATAATCACTAAGAGGGGAGGTGAATTAGTGATCCTAGATAATTCAACTTCAATTCCAAACCTTTCAAACACATAGTCAATTACCACAAGCATTCATGAATCATACACTTCATTTAAAAGAGAGACAATACAAGATCAAGCACATAATATATGACATATGTGGGAAACCCTCTTGGGAGAGAAACCCCATTAGAACCTGTAACTGAACTACTATCCTATAATAAATAGATCCAAATTATACTAGTTACAACTGATCAAGGAACTACCATCCATTATTTTAGTGAGACTACAATCCCATAAGGAGTTACCATAACTAACTAGATGAGTTACCACAATAACTAGACCTTTAGAAAGTTTCACCATGCAAGGAGAATAGAACCCCCTAGATGTTGAGCTACCATAACAACACCTAATAACACATCCACCTTTGAGCTAGTGCCTTCAACACTTGATGATGGACCTCTGATTATCACTCTTCACCTTCGCTCACATAATCTTCAAACCTAGAATAACACTATTATGACATCATAAATATGACCTACAGGTCATACATATAATCATCAACCTAATCTTACCTTTAACTCATCCATTAGTCACCCATTCTTTCCTTTGATTCACAACACTATGCTCTCAAATGCAAATTCCACACACACATCTCTCTCAAGTCTAGAAACCATCACATTTGGTTTCACTATTTATAGAACATTCATGATCATCATCATATTGGTCAGCCAATAGGCATGCCTTAACCCTTAAGGCATATATCACATTGATACAAAACTTGATATCATCCAAATAGGTCATCCATAGCACTCATGGGTCACCCTTAAGTAGTTATACCTTTCAATTAGGCCCTTGTAGCTCTTATAGGTCTCATGGAGACCTATTAACCCATTTAACACATCATCAATCAAAATAATAACATAAAAACACTTTAAAATTCATAGGTCCACTCCACATGACCCCTTTGTTATTATCAAATGCTTACAATCATCATTTCACTCTTATATGCAACCTTAATCAACTTAAAAATTAGCCTTATTCATAAGGACACTGTGAACGAATACATAGTAAACTTATTAAGCATTGTTTATACTCAAGATAGATTGATCACACCTCTAAAATATGTAAATATGGTCCTCATGGAGTCTAAAACACTCTCTAATATATAATTCATAATGAAGCATTGAAACAACATCATTACAAGCTCAATTATCCTTCTTGGGTCACTTGCAGAACAAGCATGAATATACAATCAACTTTGAACCTCAATATCTTTGATTTTACAGACTTTCAGATCTTCAAATATATATTTAAAGATGAATATTATATTCCTCTACAAATTTTATTGTTACATCATAAACAAATTATACATAGATCAAAATATATAGCCAAAAAACCAGACACTAGTCTTTCCTTTGTTAAATTCATCACAATTAAACCTCGAATACCATGTCCTCATCTTGTGTCCTCATTAATTTAGATTAAATATGCACCATTGATCTTAATCAAACTTTAAATCAAAGTGTGCCACTAACCAAATTTTAAACTTTGAACACTTGGCCTCATCTTGTGCAATCTTATAATCTTGATCATACATGCTCCATCGATCTCTTTGAGATTGTCCTTGCTTTAACAATGCTAGACAACTATCACTTTGACCTCTTGAATTTAATACACACCATTGATATCAATTAGTATGAATACCCACTAACCATTATTCCTTGTAAAAAACTCTATCTTTATCTCTACTCAATGTTAAACTTTAAACACTTGTCCTCATCTCATTGTTTTCAAACATCTTAGAATGAACATGCTTCATCAATCTTTTTATAAGGAGATCGATCTTTAACTTTGTTAACCATTAAACACCTTGAAATAATATTGATAAATATAAACCATTATATTAATATTGTATGATTTCCTATGAACCGTTAGATCTCTATTTGGTCTTGGTCTTTAACATCATGAAAAATAGACTAAGTATGGGGACCATTGTTATCTTTTTGGAAGGCCAACTTTGCACCTCAATAAATTTTTTTACACTTAGACACATGATCTAAAATTTGGACCATATGATCTCATCACATAGGATAATCCAACCATGTGTCAAAATTATCTTAAAACCTTTTCACATGTAAGATATAATTCCATTAATCTGATCACCTAGATTTCTTCTACCACAGAGCCAACTATGTCAAGAACTATCTAGAAAGCCAACTTTGTGCATGCATATATTTTGATGCACTTCATCACATGACCTAAAATTTATTGAATATAAACTAGGAACAAAATTGAACAAACCCATATGATCAACTTCTCGTAAAACATCCACACATGTGATATATGCCATCACAAAACTGATTACTTGGTCTTACCATATTCAAATTTGGCTAAGTACAAAAAAACACTGTCAAACTACTTAGGAGCCCAACTTTGCACTTGCATATATTGTGTTTTAGATTAAGGTAAAAGCAAGTTTTGAAGGGACCCTGAAACCCTTTAATAAAGATAGAAAAATGATACGAAGATGCCCAATAGGAATAACAATCCTAAAACAAACTGTAAAACAATATCAAAATCAAGTTTTACAGGGACCTAAAACCACAGCCTATAACCTTAAGAAAGATCACAGGTTTTACATAGACCTAGAAACTCAAAAAAAAATTATAAAATAAAGATCCAACTTTTAGAACCAGTTAAAACATCCAGTAGATAAGACCAAAACAAAAACAAAAACAACAAAGAGGACCTTAGTCTTCTAGTTCCAAGATCATCTTCACAGTCTCATTTCCAACCATTGTTGTATCTTGTATGGATATTGCAGCCAAAGTAGCAAATTTTTGCTGTGCTTTCTTTCTCGAGCTCTGCCTGGTCCTCTTACTAGGCCCCTCCAAAGATTTTATTTCTTCATTAGCTTGTTTTTCAAGGTTAGTTGCTACCACACATATGCTAGAAGTAACCTCCTCCATTTTCATTATACTTTCCTTAATGAGCCTTCTCAGATTATTCTCATATTCCTTAAGATTAATTGGAATATCACTCATTTGCTTCTCCAAATTATTGATTTTAATCCTATCAGCTTCTTGGTTATGTTGCATTATTTCAACTTTCTTTTTCAGCTCTATCATTTCCTTATGCATCCACGAATCAACTTGGAAAATTGCATCCACTTTGAATTTGGCCGAATTCATGAAGGAGATCTTATTATCCCTCTGGAGAGCATCACACCTGTCATCTACATTTTCCTATGGAAAGGACTCATCCTTTTCAATTTGATTCTCCCTTTCCATCATTTTCTCCTCTTTTGTCTCTGTAGGGTCTTTATGCTGGTCATGCTCATCCTTTTCTTTTTCTCCAATCTCCATGGCAAGATTGGAAAGTAGAACCAAATGTTTCTTTTCTCTTATCAGAGCTAAATCATCAATTAAATTATTAGTTTCTTTAACACTTCCCCCCACCACATTTTATTTATCTTCATGATTAGAATTATTCTATTCTGTATTACCCTTTGTTTTTCCCCTTCGTTTTCTTTCTCACTGTTGTCTTCATCTTCCTGATACCATTCCAAATTTGAACTAAAATCCCCAGTTTCCGTCCCTTCTTCTTCCTCAACAACATTCTTCTCAGAAATTTCTAAACTTTCCCACTCAAATTCCTCTTCAACATTCTATTTTTTAAGATTGGAGGGTCTAGGTTTTTCTTTTTCTTTCCCCTTCACCTTTCCATTCTTCTTACCCTGTGCATCCTTATTTTTTTCAAAATAAGAATTTGAAACTATAGCATTGCTTTTACAGTAGCCCTCTATAATAAGAATCAGTCCTTCATGCAAAATTGGTCGAGTTTCCTTCTTTCTATGAGCAAATAGACTTTAAAGCAGCGAAAAGCACAAATAGAAAGAGAAGGAGATTCTGTCTTTATGCCTAAAATGATTAAGAAAGACAAAATGAAATTGATGAACTCTTTTGATTCTACCATCTAAGATGAAATACTCACGAATGCAGGAAAGAACATCTCTCCAGATTCCTTTTATCTGCTCCAAGTCGAAGAAATCTCCACTCTTTTCCAATTGCTTCTCTTCTGCATCCATTTTTGGGAATTTTTTATAAGTAGCACTTGAAATACTAGTCTGCTTAGAGAATTTAATGCCATCCATGGGGAGCCCTGTAACTTCTACAATGAATTCCTCTGTGAGCTTCACAATAACACCATAGAGGGTTACTCTGTCATCGACCTAGTTTTTGAATAATGCCATCGTAATATGGGGTTTAGATCCATGCAATCACTCCATATAGCTTACCACTCTCCCTTTTTGAAGAATCTTCTAAACATCCTTTCTGTCTTTCCATTCTTCACAATTTTTTGGCTCTTGCTTCCTTGGTTCACCTTTCATTTTTCACAACAAACAATATTCCAATAACACCCATACACTGCAAGTAGAACAATAGACCCAATTGTTTTTTACAAGAACTGGAAATTGCCAATATGCTGGCACATGCAAATTCCACATTGCATTCTCATGAATATACCTGTTTAATGAAAGTAATCGATCCACCTTAAGTCCACTCCTCTGAATCATTAATTTACTACTCTTGGTAGATCTTTCCCTCTTTAGAATGAATGGTATCATAAATGATAAGTGCTTTGAGATCAACATTCTTGTTTAGTGCATCATGCCATCTCACCTTTTGCCCCATTTGGACAGCATGATTAGCTATCCAGTCAGCAACTCCATTGGCTTCTCTATATGTGTGGGATATGGTCACTTTTTCAAAATTTAGAATTAAAGCTTTAATTTCCATCACCTTAGCATAAATAGACCATGAACTTGAGTTTTTGTTATTTAGGATGTTTACAATGTTCAACGAGTCACCTTCCAGCCATAATTTGGAAAATCCCAATTCAACAACTAGTCTAATAGTATATAGAGCTGCAGTAGCTTCAGCAATATGACTATTCAACTTACCAATTGGGATAGAAATGGAATCAACTAAATTTCCCATATGATCTCTCAGAATTCCTCCACATCTCGCTCTTCCTAGATTCCCTTTAGCTACCCCATCAAAATTTCCTTTGATCCATCCTTTAGGGGGGACATTCCATTTCACATTCAATCTTGGATTATCAATTTTCAGATTAGGCCTTTCAGATCCTAAGGGGTTATCAAATTGAAAGGTTTGATCAAAATCACTCTGTGATTTAAAATTCTCCTTTATAGCTCTAATAATATTATGGCCAAGCACCCATCCTGAAAGTTCTTTACTTCTGAAAATTCTATTGTTTCTTTCTTTCCATATCCCCCACCATATATGAGGAAGTGTTAGTTTCCAGAAAAAAATTAATATTAGGATTTTTTGAGGGACAACACCAAATTTTATAAGATAGATCCACACTTTTTTGATGTACCCATGTTATTCCCTAGAAATTAAGGATCTCTGTCCATACTTGCTGAGTGTAGGGATAGTTCAAAAACATATGATCTCTATCTTCAAATCCACTTTTGCATAAGATACACCTGTTAACCACATTTATTCCTCTTCTATAAATTGTCTAGGGTCAAGATTTTATTTTAAAGCAACATCCAGAAGAAGATATTTATTTTAGAGATAAGCCCTTTCATCCATGCTTGAGACCATAGAGGTTGATTACCCTTTTCCTTTGAAGTAAAGATAGTAGAGACTTTAAATTGTCCACTAGGATCATCATGCCAAATAATCTTATCCTCTAGATAGGGATAAAGAGAAACAACATTAAGAGATAATTGGATGTTTTTGAAGTCTTGAATAACATCATTTAAGTTCACCCATGAATTATTCTACCAATACTGACCCACTATAATACCATATCTTTGCTTACATCGATCAACTAAATCCTTATCTTGGAAAATCCTTATCTTGGAAATCTTATATTATGTTACACTTTATTAAATGACATAAAATTTAGTGCATATAAACTAGGTACAAATGTGATCACAACCATATGACCAACTCCCCTTGACTCATCCACATGTGCTAATGGTGACATCAACAAACTACCTACTCATATTTTCTACCATTAAACCCCAAATGTCTAGATGAAAATTATGGAGTACCAAATTAAATAAACTCATGAAAATAATCACTCAAATAGTTTTTGAATTCTAATATGACCCTTTTCACATGCTCAAATCACCATACTCATCCTTAAACATCTCTAGCCATGTCAATACTGAAGATCAACCAAGCCTCCTTCAAGCATATGCATACTTTGTCATTGTCACTCAGACTATCAAGGCACTTCATAACTCACCAAGATACTTTCATGACATCACCATGAAATTATTGATAAATTTCTAATAATTTCCCCCTTTTTCATTGATTTCAACACCCATAAATATATAACTCACCTTTCTTCTTTCTCTTCAAGCATTCTCACAATAGGAACTTTCTCCCCCTTTGACATAATGATAAATCAAGCACTAAATAATCTTGAGGACATGAAAAATACCATAAATAATAAAGGACCACCTATAAATATGATACAAGTTCCCCCTTATCTTGATCCTATTATTCTTACCTTGACAACTTTCTCTTGCTTTATGCCAACACTCTCTTCAACCAAATACTGCAACCAATGAAGAAAGAACACACAAAAGTACTAAAATATGATGGAACTCACCAAAAAACATTTGGAAGTGACTCTCCCTAATATTTTTGAGCCATTGCATCACTTGAGCATCTTTAAATCTTCATACACCATGAAGAACCACCATATAGGCTTGATATCCTTCTCTTTCAAACCACCTCAAGGACTACCAACAAAAATTCATGCCACTTGAGAATTCTCTCAAACCTCCTCAAGTACCATATAGGATAAAAATTTGAGAATTCTCTTTGAAATACTCATACCTTTCTCTTTTTTAGAAACTAAACACAAAGCACTCTTATTCTTACTAATTTTGCCTAGACTCCTTATAGCCCTACTTAGACCTTACAAAGCCCATAACTTTCTGTAGACCTAAATTCAAGACCTAAAACTTCATATCTAGAGCACTCTCATATTCCCCCTCAAGTACACAATTTTCAAATAACTATCTCATCCTCTGCAATATACTTTTTTCATAAACCTACTAGCCAATTAGTCCTCTATTTTGACAAAAACTTGAATAACTTGAAATCCACAAACCTTCAAATATATATGAATCTTTATTTGACAACCCATTTTGCTCTTTCAACCTATTAAGAATCCTTAGACCTCAAATCATAAGGCATACCAACTTTCTAGCATAGCCCAAAACTCTAAAAACTCAAAATAAACAAGGTCAACAAACCTCCTTCTAATCAACGCACACTTTTGAAACTTCTTTCACACCTAGAGACACCCAATACACACTTCTAGACAAAGATTTGAGCTTTCACATCTTTGAGAACCCATACATCCTATAACCCATTTTAGGACCTACATACTCTTAAGCACAAACTAGGAAACTTGAGAGCAAACAAAAAATCTCTAATTACACACAAAAGATCTTAAAATTTTGAAAAAAACTTAGAATACATCACAAAGAAGTGCAAAGACCTTTTTGAGCATCAAACTCTTCTTGACATGGCATCAATCTCATTAGACCACATGGAAACACACATACTAACCCTATACTATAGCTCCTTCATAAACCTCTAAAGCAAGCTTATGAACTTGTTTCCCCCTTAACCAATGACCTACGATCAACACAAGTCTCTGTATATATTGGCATTATGATCTTGAGCACACAAAGTTTTTTCTCCATAAGAAATATGTCTCTTAAAAATCATAGGCAGAGACATCCTACTTCACAATGTCCTAGAATAATGTGAAACTAGGAGTTACCCACAACTCCTCATATTCCTTCTCCTCCTTGGTCATCTGATGCTTATATTTCTTATTCTTCTTCTTAGGCTTAATAGAAGCAATATGCTCATCCACTACAACATTCACCGTCTCTTTTATGATTGGTTTGATAATGTATGGAGACAATATAGATTTAAAACATACCTTTTCCTCTAAAGAATCCACCTTGTAGTTAGGAACCTCATCATTAGGCACTGACAATTGATGTTTTTTGAATGATATATGCTCAACAATGGTAGGATGCTCACTTGGATCATACATATCTCAAGACTAGATTCAACCAGCACTTTGGTCTTCTCTTTGAGCTTGGTCTCTTTATTCACAACATGAGCAGATAATGAGAGCCCTTGGCACTCTTTAGCTTTTGAAGCATTCTCTACCATAAAAAATAGATTACTTAGACTAGTAGACCCATCATGACTCATACTTACCACCTTTGGTTTCCATGAGTTAACTTGCCTTCTTCCTTTTACTCTAGGAGTTTGATTGAACTCATTTTGACTTGATGACATTTGCTTGTAAAACCTAGAAATGTGGCCAATATTCTCAAAGTTATGGCAAACAATACTTCTTAATGGAAACATATTTTGTCTTACTATGTTTGGAAAAAAAATTCTAATGTGTCCTTTTTCATGACAAACAAAACAACCTCCTCTTTTTGAAGAGGACATACCTTGTCTAATCTTATGTGGATAATGGTTTACAAAGTGTCCCACATCAAGATAGTTGAAGCACTTAATTTTGTTCACACCTTTTGATTGATGACCCCCATCATAATTCTATGCAAACTCATTTCTTACAGATCTCTTACATTATCTAGATCTATGTCCAAATTGATTAAATGTATAATAGTAACCATTAAAATTTTCATACCTCATGGCATTTGGATATCTAATGTGATTTATCTTTATTTTTCCAGCACATTCATTCCTTATCTAATGATTTGTCTTCAAAGTATGATTGTCCATGTTCACATTAGTCTTCATCTTGTCTTGAGTTACATTCTTTTATTCTTCTTTATATCCAATACTATTTTTATCACTTGCATGCTTTTGATCTTTAATAATATTGTCTATATCACTTGAGCTCTTGTAAAATCTCATAAATGAATTCACCTTACTAGATGTCTTCTCTAACTCAGATTTCAATGACTCATTTTCAATTACATACCTTGAACATTCATCTTCTTTGGCTTTTAGGCTTGTAGACATAATTTTGAATTAATAACTAGGATGTTTGACAATATATTCATGCTCTTTGATGTCATCATTCATTATTACTTCATACACTAAATTTAACCTCATAAAATTTTAGTTGAGACTTCATCTTCTTGTTAATCTTCTTCTCAATCTTTAGTTCTTCAAGACCATTTGCCAATGTAGTCTCATAGTCCACCTCATATTTATCATTTGTATCACTCCAAGTAGACTCCTTTTGATGTGAGAAACTTCCTTCCTTATCCATGAAGAGGGATTCATATTCAAAAGGACCATCATCTTCATGATCACACTCTAAGTCACTATCTTCACTCTTATCTGATGAACATTAGTATTTATTGGTATAGAGACTTTTCTTGTTCTTGTAGAACTTCTTCTTGTTGTCATACTTTATAAAAAAATTCTTCCTCTTATCAAACATGTATGTCTTCTTTTCTTCATCTTGGTCTTCATCATGCTCTTCATCATCATGCTTATGAGGCCACTTTCTATCAAAATTTCCTATCTCTTCACAATTGAAGCATTTGAAGGGTAATTTACCCTTATACTTGCCTAAACCTACTTTAAATTTCTTTGTAAACAAAGCAATCAGTTCATCCTCATCAATATCAAAAATGTCAACCTACTTGGGTTTCTTACCTTGGAACTTCTTCTTAGGCTTCATCTCTGTCTTGAATGTTGCTTCCTTCTTCAGTGGTATATCATCACTCTTCCTCATCTCATAGGTAGTAAAGATTCCATGTAATTCATCCAAATTTAGCTGAGTAAGATCATGGATTTATTTTATATTAGATACTTTAGGATTAAACTTGAGAGAGGGGGAGCTAAATACCTTTTAAACTATAGTAGCTTCTTCAAAGTTCTCTCCAAGACCTCTGATGATGTTCACAATCTTATTAACTCTCTATAGAAAATATGCCATAAAATATTCTTCCTTCATCTTGAAACTTTCAAATTGCCTTTTGTGAGTCTGCAACTTAGCAAGCTTAACCTTTGAATCTCCTTCATAAATGATATTCATTTTGTCTCATATCTATTTAGTAGATTTATAATGGATTGCCTTGGTGAAATCAATCTATATAAGACCACAAGTAATGGAATTATTTGTCTTAAAATTATTCTCAAATAGCTTCTTGTTTATATCACTAGATGGAAGAGTAATAGGAACAACATAACCATCCATAACATATTACCATACATCAAACCCTAGGGACATAATGTATGTCCTCATCCTTTCACTCTAAAAAGCATAATTGGATCCATTAAACATCAGTGCTTAGTTAGTAGAGAAACATCCTTAATGACTACCCATATTATACCTTGGATCACCTTCAAGCTATAAAACCTTTACCAAAGGACCTGCTATGATAGCAATTATTAGAGGTAAAATCACTAAGAGAGGGGATGAATTAGTGATCTTAGATAATTTAACTTCAATTCCAAACCTATAAAACTCTTATTCAATTACCACAAGCATTCATGAATCATACACATCATTCATAAGAGAGACAATATAAGATCAAGCATATAACACATGACATATGTGGGATACCCTCTTAGGGGAGAAAACCCATTGGAAACTACAATTAGACTGTTGTCCTATAATAACAAGATCCAATTTAGACTAGCTACAACTAATCAAGTAACTACCATCCCTTATTTTAGTGAGACTACAATCCCACAAGGAGCTACTACACCTATCTAGTTAAGTTACCACAATAACTAGACATTTAACAAGTTATACCTTATAAAGATGTTGTAACCCCCTAGATGTTGAGCTACCAAAACAACACCTAATAACACATCCACCTTTGATCTGATGTCTTCAACACTTGATGCAATACCTCTAATTATCACTCTTCACCTTCGCTCACACTCAATCTTCAAACCTATAAGAGCGCTATTATGACATCATAAATATGACCTAGAGCTCATACACACCATCATCAACCTAATATACCCTTAAAATAATCCATTATTTACCCACCCTTTCTTTCACTTCACAACACTATGCTCTCAAATGGAAATTCCACACACACATCTCTTTCAAGTCTAGAAACCATCACATTTGGTTTCATTATTTATAGAGCATTCATGATCATCACCATCTTGGTCAGCTAATAGGCATGCCTTAACCCTTAAATAATCTATCACATTGATACATATCTTAATACCATCCACATAGGTCATCTATAGCACTCATGGGTAAACCTTAAGTAGTTACACCTTTCAATTAGGCCCTTGTAGCTCTTATAGGTCTCATGGAGACCTATTTACCCATTTAGCACATCATCAAGCAAAAAAAGAACATAAACCCACTTCCAAATGCATAATTCCACTCTAAATGACCCCTTTTTCATTATAAAATGCTTACAATCATCATTTCACTCTTTTGCGCAAGCTTAATTAGCTTAAACATTAGCCTTGTTCATAAGGACACCATGAATAAATATGCAGTCAAGTTATTAAGCATTGTTCATACTCAAGATAGATTGATCATAAATTCAAAATGCAAACATATGGTTTTCATATATACTAAAATACTCTTCAATATCTAATTCATCATGAAACATCAAAACAACATCAACACAAGCTCAATTATCCTTCTCGGGTCACTTGCAGAACAAGCATGAACACATAGTCAAATTTGAACCTAAATATATTTGACTATACACACTTTAAAATATTCAAATATATATTTTTAGATGTGCCTTAGATTCCTCTACAAATTCACCTTTTACTCCATGTTCAAATTCTACATATATTGAAAGATATTTCCCAAAAACTAGACACTGATCTTTCTTTTGTTAAATTCAAATATTTGAATTTAAATGATCACAATTAAACCTCAAACACCATGTCCTCATCTTTTGTTCTCACTGATTTAGATTAAATATGCACCATTTATCTTAATCAAACTTTAACTAAAAGTTCACCACTTCCTAAATTTTAAACTTCAAACACTTGTCCTCATCTCGTGCAATCTTGTAATCTTGATCACACATGCTCTGTTGATCTCTTTGAGATTATCCTTGATTTAACAATGCTAGACAACTATCTATTTGACCTATTGATTTTAATATGAACCATTGATATTAATTATTAAAAACACTTGATCACCATTTATCCTTGGAATAAACTTGATCTTTATCTCTGCTCAATGTTAAACTTCAAACACTTATCCTCATCTCATTGCTTCTAGGCATCTTAAAATGAACATGTTTCATTGATCCTTTTGTAAGGAGATTTATATTTAACTTCATTAACCATTAGACACCTTAAAATAATCTTGATCAATATGCACCATTATATTAATCTTTTAAGATCACTCTTGAATCATTGGATCTCTATTTGGTCCTAGTCTTTAACATCGTCCAAAATAGACCAAGTTTGGGGACCATTACTATCTCTGTGAAAGGCCAACTTTACACCTCAATAACCTTTGTTACGGTTAGATGCATGATCTAAAATTTATAACATATGATCTCCTCACATAATATAATCTAACCATGTGTCAAATTTCTCCTAAAACCTTTGCATGTGTGAGATATAACTCCATTAATCTACTCACTTAGATTTCTTCTACCACAGAGCCAACTATGTCAAGAACTATCTAGAAAGCCAACTTTGCACATGCATAAAATTTTATACAATTTATAAGATGACATAAAATTTATAAAATTTAAACTAGGTATAAAAATAAACAAACCCATATGATCAAATTCTCTTGAAACATCCACATGTGCAAGATATGCCATCATAAAACTACTTACTTGATTCTTTCTTGCCACATGCAAATTTTGCTAAGTATGAGAAAACACTATCAAATTACTTGGGAGCCTAACTTTGCACTTGCATATCTTATGTTTCACTTCATCACATGACCTAAAATTTATCACATAAAAATTAGGCACAAATTTGATCACAACCATATGAACAACTTCCCCTGACTCATCCACACACGATAATGGTGATGTTAGCAAACTGTTTACTCATATTTTCTAACATTCAACCCAAAATGCCTAGATGAAAAGTATGGGATACCATATGAAATACACTCATGTACACAAGCACTCAAATCATTTTTTACTTCTGATAAGACCCTTTTCACATGCTCAAATCACCATACTCATCCCTGAACATCTCTATCCATGTCAAAATTGAAGATCAATCAAGCCTCCTTTAAGCATACTAGGATAAGCATATGCATACTTTGTCATTATCACTTAGACTATCAAAGCACTTCATCTACTCACCAAGACACCTTCATGACATAACCATGACATCATTGATAACTCTCCAACATTATATTCCATTTTCCATTCTAGTTGTATCATATGTTGATTAGGAAATGCATCTCCACATCAGTAGGAATAAAAGTATCATTTAATTTGCCTTACCATTTACCTTGCCTTTTTCCTCCCCTTTACCATTATACCATACCCTTAACCCTTTTTTATCCAATTATTTTTAGCTAACCCTACTGATCACATTTAGCCTTGGTTTTGATTCATTTATATGTCATGTACATTTAGTGGTTGATGATAGATCCAATTATAGTAGTTTCTTCAGAATTACATATTTTAATGGCAATATTTGAGAGTAGTATAACAATGATCCTAAAAATTTAATCCCCCATTTTTTATTATGTTTGATTGGTTCCACTGATTATAACCACCTTTAGGAAAATTAGTGTCTCACCTTGTGATACTAATTATAACTATCTATGGGCAAATTAGTAACATTGACCCTTTGTCATTACTTCCTAATTATAACTATCTATGGGTAAATTAGGAGCAACCATTTTACCATGCATTGCCACATCACCTTATAAGTAATTTTATCACTTACCTTGCCATTTTCATTTTACCTAGAGCTTGTTGGTACTTAAATCACCACTTTTTGGATAGGTATAACTACAATGACTTGAGATCCTAATGGTACTATGTAGATAACACTCATTTCAATTTGAGTTTAGCTCAGTCACCCATTATCATGCTATTACCATTTTTCAAATTAGACCAGTATGTGTCTCCTAATGCTTTATTGAGTTAAGATACCGAGAAAATTCCAAAAACATTCATAAAGATCTATAAAATCCTAAAAATCATAAAATACATGAAAATTGTCTTAGAATTTACACATGAGATATAATATCATAAGATTTTTATGGGATGGGCCATTTTATCTATTCAATATATTTCTATACCACCTTGATATTTTTCCTCCCATTTTTAGGAAAACTACATAATTTTGAGGTTCACACAGACTATGTAGGTATCACTTGGATACATGGGGTATCTCTAGTTATCTCAGTTTCAACTTCCTTTCTTTTTCAATCGCTCCTCTTCCTTAAAGATCTTGGTACTCGTAAATATTTCATGAGTAACTACTTGTCCTTTCATTTCCCCATCCTTAATTATCTTAGTCATATGCCCTCACCATTTTGTGACTTTATTGTGTGATCATTATGTATATGACTCTGATACACTAATGACCATTTGGATTCATCCTATGATCTTTCCATTTTGTGAGCTCATTCTCATTCCAAGCTGTAGGTGTAGTAAACACTATGAATTATGAATTTATTTCATTTTTGGGTACTCATCTTTTAAATTTTAGTGTGTTTTTAACCTAAACCATACTTTTACACTTGCATGATTTGTTTGTGTTGATGTTTTCATGATTGTGAAAAGTCATCCCCTCTTCTCTCCTGGCATACTCACCATTTTGTGAGAATACTCCCATTTTTCTTCACAAGTAAATAATGTTTTATAATCATCAATTTTTTTCTATCCCATATCCTAGGAGAAATACATTCAGCCTAAATTTTACATTAGATCTTGTGTCCATGGTGTTGAGTAATGTTCCTATTATTGTGATTGAGGCATTAATTTTGTCATTGATGTCAAAGTTTTGTGAGTATCATTGATGTCCCAAAGATGTTCTTATGATGTTTCATGGTGAGCCTAAATGATGACATTGATCATAGTTCAGTAGTCTTTGAGTTCTGTATGAGGTCTTGGCACATTATTGTGGTGTAACAAGCTCATGAGCCTATTGAGAGTAGTGTTGTCATTATAAAATCCTATTTGAAGAACATTCTTGTTTGATATCATTGAGAGATAGCTTGTTTGAGTTCAAGTATTTGAGTACTAAGTGTCTTGAGAAGCCTAGTTTATCCCTATGAGAAGGTGTTTTAATATACCTAAGGACGTATAGATTAGTAGAATAAATAGTAGAATAGTGAATAGTAGTGAATAGTAATTTAATACCACATGAATAAGAATAAAGAGTGAATATTTTTGTCCACATAGTTACTGAAAGTCATATTCACCATGAGTGGTTCTCAAGGTAGAATGATAGTTCTAGGTATGTAAGATGGAGTGAAGAGTTTGAGACCATGTTATCACTTGGATTTACACCTTTTGAGGAGATGTCTCAGATGTCTCAGTTCTCCTCATCCAAGTGGCACAATTAAAACACCTCTAGGCTATGGGTAGCCTAAGAATGAGGTAAATCTTTAAATAGGGCTAGCTCCCTTGATGTACCACTTGTAGATCACTACTACACCTATACTTGTAAGGGAAAAGGGATCAAAAATTGAAAGTAAACTATCATAAAGGTGGTGATACACCAAATTTATTGATGACTACCAACCAATTTCATGGCACACATGAGACCAAGAGATTAACTAAACATACACTTATCTAATCTAAATATTCTCACATCAATATTTAATTATGAGGTTGTGATGAATGTTTAGTTAGGATAGGAGGACTAGAAAAGAGGCCTAGAATGAAACTATTTGAAGAGACTAACTCACTCAACCTTGACACTGCATAGAACAATTCACATGACCTACAAGAAGAAGATTTCAAGTTGTAAATAGGTGTGATTTTGAGACAAAAATGCTAAGGAAACAATAGTCATCACTAAGAAATTTCAATCATTCAAGTGAACAAACTATGAACAATCATATAAGAGGTAAAATCGTTAGTCTTTATTGATCCATGGTATGTAAATAAGTAGGGTTTCACCATACTCAGGTGGAGTATATTTTATAAAGGCCAAAATGGCTAGTTCTTATAGAACTTGAGAGAGAGAAGAGAAGAAAGAATTTCAAAGGTCATAAGGATAAGTTTCAAGTTGAGTAAAGGATTTATATGTGTATGAGAAGATAATGTGAAACTAATCATGTAAGGTAAAGAAGCACAAGTGTCACCCCAAGTCATTAAACTCTTTAAATGTGGCGTAGGAGTTCTCATTTTACACAAGGAAACTACATTCATCATTCACCCCTATTTGAACATCCCAAAACTGACTATGTATAGGTTTCATTATTGTAATAAGACGTAAGGGTTTTAAACATTCATCTCCATGCATTGGTTGTAGTCCTAATCATCTAAATTCCTCTAAAAGTGAGTTATTACCATTTGTAATCAAAGAAAACTCCTCTTTCACACACCTTGTACACTTGGATTCCAAAATGGATTAAATTTTACATAAAAATATATACAAAGTATCGAATGACACTTTTAAAGATCCTCCATGGCCTTATAGGAATTAGGCATACCTTAAAAAGGTTTCCACTTGAAGTTTTCACTGCACCATCATGTTCACTATGCTAGTTTTGACTAACTGAGATGAGATCTCTAGTAGACACACTTAGGAGTTTTTATGAAGCATGAAATGGAAATGGGTAGCTATCTTAAGTCTCTATATTCATCCCAAAGTTGATTTCATCTCTTAAAACCTCCTAAAACCTACACAATGCATAAAATAATCAAGAAAAGTAGTTTTATACCCTATTTATATGGATTCCTTACAAATCATCCTTATGGTAGGGAGCTTGACTGAGTCTTCTACAACATCAAATCATTTTTCTAGGAAAATCTACCATTTTGTTGTATTATCTCTTTCATCTTCCACATCAGGTCTAGACTAAGGGTTTAGGAGGGTTTTAAGTCATTTTTGCTCTTAAGGATTGTTAATGAAGATTAGACATTGGAACTACCAATAAATATAACTATATTAGATTTAAATACCTCCATCAACTTCCCTAAATACCTTGAATCTCCATGCATATCCTCAAGGGAGATGGGAACATCTCAAGTTGCTCACTCGAGCCCTTTCTTCTATTCACATTGGCCTAATGTTGGTTCTAAGACAAAAGTGGCTCTCCTTGTTGTTTCTCTACATAAAAATAGATTTAAAACCTCTTTTATGATCTCATAAACATGTCTTATTCCATTATAATCCACTCCTAAAGTTAGATTGGTCTACCATTTAGGCTTTAAGCCAAAACCCTACCTCATAAGAATGATTGCATTCTTGATGATTTAGACCATTATGTTAAATTTTTCACTTATATTCATTTTTTATCATATTTTATTAGTTGTGACTCATATTTCCAAAACTTCTATCAATGTTTCTTTAGCTCTTGGTCCATCCATTTATCACTCTTTCTGCAAAACTTGCCACTTTACACTCAAGGGGAATGCCCTCTATCTAAGACAAAATAGAGGGATATTCCCCTATTATCTTAAATAAAATGAATGTTTTAATAGATTAAATAAGTTAAAAATACACTCCATACATGTTTTTTTCCCTTGTTCATTCCATTTGACCTTCCAAAAATCACTAGAACCTAAGGCAGACTTGGAGAAGAGACTATGTGCAGGGTTTGTCATATGTAGATTTTATTATGCTTGTTATGAGTCCATATTATGCATGATTTTAATATAATTATATCCTATTTAATATTATATATTAATAATTTATTTATTCCCAATCCATCCATTACTCTAGACTTCTATGTACCCTTATACACAACCTAAACTTATAAGACTATGTGCAAGATTTGATTGTGTTTTTCTCCAAAGTATTACACCTGTAGGTTAATTTGCATGATTTATCTTAATAAATATGTTTAAAAACCTCCTTAAAGTCCATTTTAATAATTTTACACCTATTTTAACCCATTTGTTTCATATTTAGGCACTTCTCACACTCACAGTCTTCAAACTTGCTAATTGTTATCACAATCAACTATGTTAAGAAGAGTAAGGTCCTATAAGTGTAAATTTATCTTATAAAAGGTTTAACATTACCTCAGGATCCTTTGACTAATTTT
Source organism: Torreya grandis (assembly GCA_037957365.1). Lineage (NCBI taxonomy): Eukaryota > Viridiplantae > Streptophyta > Pinopsida > Cupressales > Taxaceae > Torreya > Torreya grandis. The sequence goes on from JARHVA010002357.1 coordinate 1,803,595, forward strand.
AAATCATCCTCCACTATTCAAAATTGATATTCCATTCCTAAGTCCTTATCATCAATGATGTAGAGGTCAATAGTCTATTGTAGGTGAATGTTTTCAAGTGGAAGGACCCCTATAGGTGCAAATGGGACTTAAATCATGAATATCAACTCTTATTGATGGTATCTTAGATAAAAAGTGTTATTTAAAACCATATAAAATAATTCAATCATAGAGGCATGGTTTGGTATTACAACATTGGGTGAATAGTCTATTTGGGCTCAAACTTGTAGGTGATCATTTCCTGAGTCTAGTGCATAAAAATGCAACTTTGGACCATCTAACAACCATCTCCCCTTAGTAATATTCCATTTATATCTTTTAAATTCCTTTTAATATGTGGATACTATAAGTTTTTATCACTTATATACCTCAAATATTTTATAAACCTTGTTTTAATATATCATCAAAATGTTAGGGTGTTGTGTTTTGCATGTTTAGGGATTTGATCCCTGAATATTATCGTCTCACCTTTTGAGGGTAGTGTACACTTCTATTTTCCAACCTATCTCTTAAAATAGGTATATCATGATCTATTATAACAATATGACTCCAATTAATAGTTTTATCATGTTCCAACCTCTCCATATAGATACCTTAGCTCTCTATGGTATCAACTGTAGGTGACCTTTTTCATGTGTATAGGTAGTGAATAGAATGAGAGTAATGTGCATGTTCTATGGTTTTCAATGTAGTTTTTTATTTTAAATAGTTTCAAATGGACTCTTATCACTATCAAAAAAAATTATTATCTTAGATACTCTCTCTTGATATTATGGGCTTCCATGAAGACACCTGAAGGTGTGTGTTGATGGTAGGAGACTATGAGTTTGGGTAGTGAACAAAAATATGACCTTGTGAAAAAATCCTTACTCTTAAAAATGGATAAAATTATATATGGTGATATAAAAATATTGAGGAAATTTTATACACCTCAATTTCAATGTGAGATAGCTTCATACATGAATTCACGATGGATGATTATGTATGACAGTCATAGAGTAAACTAACTGCACGATTCTTTATGACTACACCCTCATGGATAATTGCATAGAGGATGAGCCTATAATTAAATCAAAACAATATCTGAAACATGAATACAAACCATCACCATAATTTAACACCATTACCAAGACATGAAGACATTGGAAGTGGTGGAAACCTACCTACTACATAGAATGGGACCAGTCTACAAACCCAAGATGATTGGCTCATAAAATCAACTCAAAACTTGAAATAAAGGATGGGTAACATGTGAAATGGTATTAAAAGACATTTGGAATCAATATTAATAGTTGGTTTGTACATATTTGTCCAAACTAAATCAAAGCCTGCAAGGTGCATAGATTGGCAAGCAAAAGAGATAGGCCAACTTCATAATAATTATTCATAAATCACAAGACACCATTATTATAAAAACAAACATAAAATATAATATTACTAAGTGTAGAAGATAACCCCAAGAGTAATTTTTTTGAAACCTCCCCTACTGGCCGTACCAAGTTCAAACCTATTGACTAGTTCTTTGTGCATGGAAGGGTGAAGAAGGAGAAAAATGGATTTAGCTCAATTTTTAAATTTAAAAAGTAATTAAATCATGTAAATGGGTTTTAAGAATCTAAATATTCATCTCACAACCTTCTCCTATGTGTCACACTCCCTTGTGGACCATATAAATGCCAAACTCCTCTTTTTTCCAAGAAAATTACTCTTTATTATAAAGAACATTCCACTTTTCAGTTATTAATTAATTAAGACTTCTTAGGACATATGGGGAATTAAATAAAAATTTTACAACTTCACATTTCCCAATGAAATCGTACAAGTCATTTAATGCTCTTTTGACCCCTAAAATGACTCAAAAGGACATAAATATTAAAATTACTAATTAACAAGGATAATATGACATTTAATTACATTAAATTATCTATAATATATTTTATTACACAATAATATACCCCTTAAAATATATAATATTAAATTTTTTTACCTATAGGGGTCCTAATTTAACCTATAGGGTCAAGTTTGGTCAACAGACCCTATGACAAGATTTAATATATCTAGTGCACATTTTTATATTTTTTATGATGTTTATGAGATATAAATTATTTATATAAGGTTCCTAATTATTTTAATAAATTGAAATATGGAAGCTAAAATGGCGTATCTGGTTGTGTAATAATTGTGAAAGAGAAGTTTAACAAATTGGTTTGTAAGACTAGTGGTTGACACTAGGTCTTGTAATCTATCTAATGTAAGATGTTCTAGAGGTTACATAGGAACTATTAATGTGCATAATTATTCTTTTGAGTGTCCTTATAGGAGTTGAAAACAACATTCATCATTATTATGTTGTCAGGCTTGTTGGCAGTTTTGAGTAGTCATCTAACAAAGATGAGTTTGAGGTGATTTGACCAAAGCTGAAATATCCATTACATATGGAGATGCTTTTTAGGTCCTTAAGGTTAATTTTAATGTTTTTTTTTCATTATATGTCCCTATTCAAGTGCAGAGAATCAATTGTTCATGACTATGTTTTGGAGCATTTAGGTAAGTTTCTATGTGTGAGTAAGATTGGTGTTCCTGAGACTCTGGAGTTTGAGTGATGGAGTATAATGAGTTTTATGATGACCATAAGGTAATGAAGTTTCCATAATATGTTATTTATGCTATAAATGTATTTATATAGGTGGTTTTAACTTTGTCTTTGTAGATAGTATTTTTGGGCTAATTAGGCCTAATAGGTCTTTAAGGCCTAATGGAGCTTTCATGAAGTGTGAAAAGGATTTGTGACTTATTGAGAATGGTAGAGGTTAGATAAAATTTACATATAATTTTTAAGTATTGAGTTCTATGGTGAGGGCCATCTGGGCCATAGAGGTTCAAGCTGTTTTGTGAAAAGGATAGACCTAAAAACATTGGGTCTCTATCAGGCCTAGAAGAAGATTGAGGTTTAAATGTGTTTGGCCGACCAACTGGTGATCCTAATTTGATTAATTATTGTGTGTAACATTTCATAAGACATTTTTTGGGTTTTAAATTTATGGATAAGTACTTTTTCCAACCAAGGTATGTGCAAGCAAGAGTCTTATATTTATACAAGGCATAATAGGCCTATTTGGGCTATAAAAAGAATGAAAGTGAAAGCAAATAAAAGATAAATTTGATGCATATAATGAGGTCATGTACACCATCGTAGGGTAGTATAGGATTAGTCATGAATATCCAATAGAGTTTTTAAGTATGATGAGTAAGGCCATATGACATAAATCTATCAAGAAGAGGACTAGTTGAGCGAAGAGGCCTATTAGGATGTTTGAGAGATAAAAGAGTAGGGAGATAAAATTAAGGTGATCATCATAATTTGAGTGATAAAAATGTGTCATAAGGTGATCATATTTTTTAAGTGGCTGAGTTGGTTTTGAGTCACCTAGGGGGTTAGTGCCTCCTTGCAAGTTGGTGCTTACTAAAGACTAGTTAAGTGGGTGCTTGACTAGGTAGGGGTTGGTGTTCCTTGTGGAGTTGGTGATTCACTAAATTTAGATCTTGTCATTATATTAATATAGTCCATTTGTAAGTTTTATTGGTTTTTATTACCCTTGAGGGTTTCCCACATATATGATGTGTTTTGTGCTTCATGCTCTTGTATATGCTTGTTTATACATTAGTTGATCTATGTGTTTGAATGAATTCTTCATAAGTGATAAGTGGAATTAAATTATATTTTTGAAGACACTAATTCACCCCCCTCAGTGGTTTTTCTTCCAATAATTTTTATTAGATCTATTCCTTTAGGAAAGGCATAACAACCTAAAGGTGATCTTAAGAAGCATAATTTTGAAGTATGATGATGACAATGTTTATCATGGTTATAATGATGGTATACCAAAAAATGATGGTACTAGAAGAGTTAAGTAAGAATAATAAGGATGAAAAGATTAATCTTGATCAACTCTTAAACCAAAGTGAGTTATGTGTTACTATAAGACATAAGTCAAATTTGAAATAATGTCAAAAGTGTTATTTTCTAGCTTAGAATGATTATGTAGAAGCCAAGTGAAAGATCAAACCTAAGTTGACAATCTAGAAAGACTTTGAAGACATGTTGAGAGAAAGGTACAAGTCCAAATCTTCTTGATTAATGTTGTGTTGAGGTCATAACATGAATGAAATAGGTCAAGGCATCATGATTTATTGAAGAACCTTGTTTTATTCCTTGTAAGAAGGTATGTACAAATATCTTAGTGAAGTAAGTAAGCCTATGTGTTTGAGAATTTATGATTTCAAGAGATGGGTTACAAGGTATGTGTATTATGACTTGATAAAACCAAGTCACATTCATGTTACTGTATAAATATCTCATGAAGATAAGGGGAGCCAATCATGCTCAAAAAATAGGTGTATGTGCTAAAAAGATCTCTAGTAGTCATTATAATAGTTGGTCTTGAGCCTGATCTATGTTGAGTTTTAGAATTCTTCAAAAGATTGTTAAAGGTGGTTAATTATGCAATAATGTGTGTTCCCTATATGCATAGTGATATTATGTTGAATTTTATGAGTGCTCTTATGAGGGTATCAAGTATAAGAACAAAGGGGGAGCTTGTTGTATGTTCCCTTTGTTCATTTTAGTGTTTGCAATATCTGAAGATGTATTTGAGTGTATATAGACATAGAAGGTGATTGTACCTTAAGGGAATGATCAATGGTGGATAAGGGTATTTTAATCATATTACATGACTGGCATGAATGAGGTTTTCAAGACTCCATGGGTCAATAAGATCTTTCTTGAATTGAATAAACTTGTAAATACATGTGGATTTCAATGAACATCAGATGGAGAGTCTTGTAATGAATCATGAGGAATTGAAGTGATCTAAGTGATTTACTTATCTTTAAAGTCAAGTGGAACATAGATTGGTCTACAAAACCAATGAGAACATTAGAGAAACATTTTCTATGAGAACAGAGATAATTTAAGGATCATTAAATATCAGGTTAACATATTATATGCCTTAAGGAAGATCATAGAGATATGAGCTTGAAAAGCAAAGTGAAACCATGTAAATATAGTGAGTGTAAGATGACTATAGATTTGGTTGATTTGAGTCATTACCATGTGGACTCAAGTGATCATGGTGAATATCAAGGTGACATTAGGATCATGTAATGCATTTGGAAAATGTATAAAGTCCTTGAAAAAGTATGTGAATTACCAAACTAATCAAAATACTCTTACTCAGAGGTCTAATATTCCATAACAATATTGACAAAGTTTGATAAATGTTTGATAAAGGTCTGCCACAAAGATTGAGGTTTCACAGATCTTACTGTAAATTTACTACATGGAAGTTATTCTAAGCTAGTTTGAGTCATGATGGCTTGTGAAACATAAAGGGGATAAAGTGATGCATGAATAATATTTTGATATGACATATGGAAAATGAATATGTTTTATGTATAGATGACTAAGATTGTTATTTGGAACAATGTTATTGTTTGTAAATAAACCCAATGTTTATAAGTCTTTATAAGATCTAATTGAAAATGGTTATCATTACCAAGAAGATGTTTTGTCAAAAAGGGAGTTCCTTCTTCAAGTGTTACCAATTATCAATCAAGGAGAGTGATGCTCATGTGTATGAAGGCCTATGATGGTTTGGGAAAACTTGAAAGGAAAGCATGGTCTGAGGGGGAGCCTTTTAGCTCTCTGATTAATAAGTTGTCTACTTTAGTAGATATGAGCCTAAGGTGTGTTTTTATTTTCTCAAGGTCAAGGGATTAGTATTTTTATATATGACCCTTTGTCATTAATGTCAAAGGGGGAGAAAGACTTGATTTGGAGAAAGACTAGTTTGGGGAAGATCTAGCTTAGAGAGATGAGAATGATCTACTTTGTTAGAGTGTTTCCCATCAATGAAAAAGGAAGAGGTTGCTGAGGTATGTTCCTATTTTTGTGATTGAGGCATTAATTTTGTCATTTATGTCAATTTTTTTTGAGTATCATTGTTGTCCCAGAGATGTTCTCATGATGTTGCATGGTGAATGTTCATGATGACATTGAGCATGGTTTAATAGTCTTCGAGTTATGTATGAGGTCTTGGAACATTTTTATGGTGTAATAAGATCATAATATTTTTGAGAGTAGATTTATCTTAAAAAAATAATGTTCTTGGTTGATATCATTGAGAGATAGTTTCTTTAAGTTCAAGTCTTTGAGTACTAGGTGTCTTGAGAAGCCTAGTCTAGCCCTGTAAAAAGGTGTATGCATGAAACATAGTGAAGCTTGGTGAGTTGTGTCATTATAGGCATGAAATAGTGTATAAATTTGTGTAATAATGAGGATGAGGTGTTGATAGATGGACAGTTTGATTGACTAGTTCTTGAGCAAAAATATGGCTTGTAAAGACATGATGATGATGATTATTATTATTATTATTATTATTATTATTATTATTATTATTATTATTATTATTATTATTATTATTATTATTATTATTATTATTATTATTATATAGATGTGTATGAGTTTAAATTAGTGAAATTCAAAGTAGGTCATGTGAAAAATGTGTTGAATCAATCACTTGACTCTCAGGTGAGCCAAAGGGGTATGTTTTTCTTTAGTAGTCTTCTCATGAACTTGGTATTAAGACCCTAGGTGGAAGAATGAGGTATCATGATCAATTTTGGAGGATTTTGAGATCATTTAATCATGTATTAAGGTTTTATAGGTTTATCTAATAGTTATCATGAAGTTTTAAGTCTTTAAGTTGAAATAAAAAGCATAAAAAGTGAATTTAAGATCTTTCGAGTGCTGGAACGAGGAGTTGCAAACCCAATGACTTTTTGATTCTTGTTGACACATGTAAATATTGCATGGGAAGTTGATATATTATGAAGAGATGAAAAATGGTCCTATAAATGTTTTCCAAGAATTAGGAGTTGGTTTCAGAGGCAAATCTTTATGAACAAATGTTAAGAATGGAAACTAGTCTAAAACCCTCATAATGACCCGATATGCAATATCTTGATGGAAATGGATTAGAATGGATTGGATTACCTATTTTGGTGATTTTAACATGTAGAATACTCTCTCAAGTACCTCTAAGTTGAATTTTTCTATTAGATGAGTGAGTGGAAGCTATAGGAAATAACTTGTTTCTCATAAATTTTATATAGCAGGTAGATTTGATTAAGTGAAAGTTGCACAATAGATGGAGGTTAAATATTTTGAATTTGAATTAATTTTCATGGAATTTTATTAGAAATTTTTAGATCTTAAGAGTGTTAAACTAGTTATAAAAGTTGACATATTTCTAAAAGTCCAATAGTGAAGACAGTGAGAAAAACTAGGTAAAAGTGGGAATGAGATTAGGGAAATGTTGTCATAGATTAGGAATGGATCCAATTACATGGGGGTTTTTTTCAAGACATATAACACATTTAAATATTGGTTATATGTTCTGGAGGTCATTGAAAATGTTGAAAATTTTGTTCACAAGATGATCTGTCTAGTGAAGATGAAACATTGAAGGTGTAAGTTTCAAAAATTGGTCTATATATTCTATATTTTCCAATAGACCTCTATATATCTATGTTTGAATATGTTTTAAGGATAATATTCATTCATTATTACTTATTTATTTTTCCCACAAAGGTACTAAAAGTCATATTCAACATGGTTGGTTCTCAAGGTAGAATGACAGTCCTGGGTATGTAAGATGGAGTGAAGAGTTTGAGACTCTATGATAGTAGTTAATGTTTTTAGTGCACATGTTTATGTTTTTTTGGATCTATATGACCTATAAATTATTTATATAATTTTTATAATTATTTGAATAAGTTGAAATATGGAATCTAAATGGCTTATCTGGCTGTGTAATAACTATGAAAGAGAAGCTTAACAGATTGGTCTGTAAGACCAATGGTTGACACTAGATCTTGTGATCTATCTAATGGAATGTGTTATATATATCACATATGAACTATTAATTTTGATAATTATTATTTTACATGTCCTTAAAAGAGTTAAAAATAACATTCATCATGACTTTATTATCAGGCTTGTTGGTAGTTTTGAGTAGTCATCTAACATAGATGAGTTTGAGGTGATTTACCCAGAGTTGAAGAATAAATTTCATATGAAGATATTATTTAGGTATAAAATTTTCATATTAATTTATTTGTCTTCATTAAATTTTCCTATGCAATTTTAGATATTTAATTGTTCATGACTGTGTTTTAGAGCATTTAGGCAAGTTTCAATGTGTGAGTAAGATTGGTGTTCTTGAGTCTTTAGAGTTTGAGTGATGGAGTCTAATGATTTTTATGATGAACATAAGGTCATGAAGTTTCCATAAACATGTGATTTATACCTATAATGTGTTTCTATAGGTGTTTTGAACTTCATCTTTGTAGATAGTGTTTTTAGGGTAATCAAGCCTAATAGGTCTTTAAGGCCTAATGGAGCTTTCATGAGGTGAGAAAAAGATTTGTGACTTATTGAGTGTGGAGGAGGTTATATAAGGTTTCCATATATTTTTTGAAATTCTTGAGTTATTTTTTGAGTTAAATCTAGGCCATAGAGGTTCAAGTTGTTTTGATGAAAGGATAAACCTAAAAATATTAGGTCTGCATTAGGCCTAGAAGAAGATTAAGGTCTAATTATGCTTGGTCAACCTAATGGTGATCCTAATTTGATTTATTATTGTGTGTAACATTTCATAAAACATTTTTTGGGTTTGATCCTAATGGATAATTTTTTTGGTTGACCAAGGTATGTGCAAGCAAGAGTCTTGTATTTATATAAGGCTTAATAGGTCTATTTGGGCTAGAAAGAGGAATGAGAGTGAAAGTGAATAAAAGATAACTTTGAGTAAAAAAATGAGGTCATTTAGACCATAATATAGGAGTATATTATTATTAATTAATATCTAATGGAAGTTTTGATTATGATGAGCAAGTTCATTTGACCTAAATCTATCAAGAAAAGGACTAGTTGAGCAAAGAGGCCTAATAGGCTATTTGAGAGAGATAAAAGAGTATGGAAATCAAATGAAGGTGATAATAATAAATTGAGTGAGAAATAGGTGTCCTAATTTGATCAAAGGATATATGTAGCTGAGTTGGTCTTGAATCACCTAGGGGGTTGGTGCCTCCTTGCAATTTGGTGCTTGTTAAAGACTAGTTGAGTGGGTGCTTGACTAGGTAGGGATTGGTGTTCATTGTGGAGTTGGTGTTTAACTAAATTTGGAACTTTAAATTATAATAAAATATTTAATTTGAATGTTTTAGTGTTTTTTATCCCTCTTAAGGGTTTCCCACATATATGATGTGTTTTGTGCTTCATGCTCTTTTGTATGCTTGTTTATACATTGGTCGATCTATGTGTTTGAATAAATGTTCCATAATTGATAAGTGGAATTGAATTTATATTTTTTAAGACACTAATTCACCCCCCCCCCCGCATATTAGGGGTCATTATTCTAACAATTGGTATCATATTTGGTCCTTTAGGAAAGGCTTAATAGCCTAAAGGTGATCCTAAGAATCCTAAGTTTGAAGTGTGATGAGGATAGTGTTTATCATGGTTATAATGATGGTATACCAAAGAATTATGGTACTAGTAGAGTTAACTAAGAAGAATGAAAATATTAGTCTTGATCAACTCTTAAACCAAGGTGAGTTATGTGTTATTATAACACATAAGACAAATTTTAAAGAATGTCAAAAGTGTTATTTTTTAACTCAAAAGGATTATGAAGAAGCCAAGTCAAAGATCAAACCTAAGTTGATAGTCTATAAGGACTTTTAAGACATGTTGAGAGAAAGGTACAGGTCCAAATCTACTTAATTAATGTTATGTTTAGGTCAAAACATAAATGAAACAAGTTAAGGCATCAAGGTGTCTTGAAGAACTTTGTTCTAGGCCTTGTAAGAAGGTATGTGTAGATATCCTAGTGAAGTAAGTAAGCCTATGTGTTTGAGAAGTTATGATTGTAAGAGATGGGTAAAAAGGTATGTGTATGATGACTTAATCAAACCAAGTCACATTCATGTTAGTGTTTGAATGTCTCATGAAGATAAGGGGGCCAATCATATTAAAAAATTAGGTGTGTATGCCAAGAATATATGTAGAGTCATTAAGATATTTGGTTGTGAGCCTTATCTATGTTGAGTTTTTGAATTGTTTAAAAGCTTGTTAAAGGTGGTTAACTATGCAAGAATGTGTGTTCCCTATATGCATAGTGAGATTAGGTTTAATTTTTGAATGCTCTTATGAGGGTGTCAAGTATAAGAATAAAAGGGGAGCTTTTTGTATGTTCACTTTGTTCATTTCAGTGTTTGTAATATTTGAAGATGTATCTAAGTGTATATAAACCTAGTAAGGTTATTGTACCTTATGGGCATGATCAATGGTGGACAAGGGTATTTGAATCATATGACATGATTGACATTAATGAGGGATGTTAGAGCCTAAATCTATACCAAGTAATTTTTTCCCTATTAACATCAAAATATTTGGGAGGTTGAAAATCTATTGTGTTCTAATATCTTTTTCTGGGGTATTTTATCGATTTACCAAGTTTTGTGAGAGCCTGAGTATCAATGTTTAAGTCATTAGCCCTAGTTTTGTCCCCAATTTTTCCTTTGGAAGGTCAAGTTCATGTTTATAATTTGCAAAGTCCTTTGTCTTATTTTTTGCCTGGTAAAAATGTTCCTTCCCTTAAAATTTGTAGGCTTTTTGCATGAACAAAATACCCAACGAAAATATGTCTTCAGGATTTTTGTCTTGGAAAAAAATTTCATAGACTTATTTTTGTTAGACATTTTGTCCTCTTCAAAAAATTTAAAAGAATTCCATACTTTGTCTTTTCAATCTTAAGTGTTTTGGTCTTCTTGTCCATGGCAAAAAGTCCAAAGGGAACTTGCCCTTTGGGCATTTTGTCATACAAAAAGACTGAAGGAATTGTAGGGTCATTTTGCCCTTGCAAAATCTCTAAAGGATCATTTCCTTAAAACATTTTTCCCTTATAAAATTCTCAAAGGGTGTCTACCAAAAGGTCTGAAGTGTACTTTTTGAAGATGGAAGACACTTCTAATAGTTCTGAGGGAATTATAAGGCCATTTATTTCAACTAGAGGTTTCACGATGGGAATATTAACTCTGAGAAGATATAAATGTATCTGAGTCTCTTTACATACATTAATTTGTTTCCTTGTGCTTGAAAAATAAAAGTTTTGGGGCCCTAGATGAAATTATTGTGTTGCACCTTCAACATGTTTTGGTGACTAAGGTGAGGAATTTCCCAATGAGCCAAATGAAATATTTGTGGTTATCTCAAGGGGATCTTAAGGCTTTATCCCAAGAAAACACCCAAGTTAGACTTATTAAATTTATAAGGTAATGACTTATTCATTTCCTTTTACAAGTAATGAGGGCATTTTTGGGGGTTGAAAGGATATTGCACCCTTACCCATATCAAGAAGGATGGTGCAAAGGTAAATATTAGTCGAGAGTCTAAACTTACATGTAAGTTAGACACATAGTAGGTCCTTAGGGTTTTTCAAGCTCTAGGTCCTTTATGAATATTTCCCCACTTACCTTTTGGTGGGTAACATGCACAATGTTTTTAGGGCTTGAACACCCAGATTTGTGAAAAGAAGTAATGACACGTGGTAGGCCCTCAGGAATTTTCAAGATTTAAGTCCTTTTTGATGATTGCCTCACTTACCTTTTGGTGGGTAAAGTACAAAAAGCTCCTGATGGCCCAAAAATCACCAAAATGGAAATAGTTTACTTATATGAGTCCATGTGTTACAAGGAGGATTTCTTGGCATAAAAGAAACATTTAAACCTCTCACATTTTTCAAAAGAAGCTCAAATGATTAAAAGGGGGTAGTTGGTAATTAGCCATTATACTTCAAAGCATTAATGACAAACCTAATTTCAAAATGCAAAGGATTATAACTAAGGCATTTTCCCTCATTCATGTTTACCTTTTACATTCAGAGCTTCTACTTGTGTCTTTGAGCCATTTATGTACCCTAGCTATGTACAATGTGAAAGAGTGATTATGGTGAATTCTTCAAAGCTTTTTAGTTTCAATTGCATGCAACCCTCTGGATTATCAGTAAGTGTTCTTCTAGTTCCTATTTTTGTGTTCTTTGAGGAGGTTTGAAGGTATTTTGAAGGTGGTCATAGTGATGAATTCATTTGAGTTCAAAGTATTACACTAGAGGGTTAGGGAACAATGGTATCTATTTCAACATTTGTCAAGAGAAACATCATTTTTGTGTTGGATGAAATTAAAGATACAGATGTTCAGGGATTAGACTTTCTAGCCTTATTGAATATCTTATATAGCTAAACCCTCTTCCAGTAGTTTCCAACCTTAGCATGAGTTATATCTCCCTTAAAATAGCATTCCCCTTGGCTGCCCCATACATAGAGTTGGTGATCACATGTGCCAAAGTATACCAACCAAACACTAGGACTATTGTCAATAGAAGTTAATCAATCATCTACTATTTCACTCTTGAGGACCTCAACACCATGCTTGGGATTCCTCCCTAGCCTAAAAGTATCATACTCTCCTTGGATGAATGCCAATAATATGCAAAAATGATCAACAAAATAATATGGGACATTATCAACTCTTGTTGGCTAGTCAAGAAGAGGTAAAAGGTCTCTAAAATGTCTAAGAGTTTGAAAATAATAGAATTTAAGGAATTAACCTAGTATTAATATCCATTGCAACTAGAATTTATGGGGTGCCCATCATAGGTAAATTTGAGCCTTGGGTGTTCATAGTCTTAATTTATGTGTTGGAGCAACAAAATAAGTTGGACTAGACTGCTATTCTAAGTGATAGCCTACACAAGCAGATGATGTAGCTTAAGGTAGCAATTCATTCAAATGAGAGGTTCAAAAGTACATTTTATATGTCTTCTTACCTGATGTACAACTTGGTGCATAATAGGACATTTGAGGGGCTCACCAATAATCCTAATGGAATGAGAATATATGAGGTTTATCTTAAAATAACTCTGGATGGCTTCAAGAAGAATTTTTGTAGAGTTTATAATTATTTATTTAATACTATGATGAGTGTCTTTTTCCTCTACGGAGTCACAAAATAATGTCTAAGGTAGCTAGAGCCTCAACAAAATAAGTGGCTACTTGGAGTCACCACTTAAATTTCCGAGATACCTTCATGATAGATTGGTAGTAATGGAGTTAAGCTGATAGATGGTAGCCTCACATGAGATGATAGTGGTGAAAAAGATAAACAATATTTTCAAGTTTCCAATTGAGATTAGACATTATTCATGTCCTTCTATTTCCAAATCAAAGGGATTAGAGTAATAAATGGGCCAATATATGATTGACAAGATGATACCTAGGCTAAATTATGATATTAGATGGCTGGTGAACATAGAGACCAATGTGATTATACATCAATCACATTATGAAGATAACTAGTCCGATTTCACCATTGAGGAGGACATTATAAAATTAGATTATATGAGGCTAATAGTGTAGGAAGTCATTTCCTATAATATGGATCCCATCCTAAAGGACATGGAGGATGATAAAAGGACACTATCTACAGTGTATAGTCAGTCCAATATTGGATCCCAACCCATATCATATGCAGACTTCACTACTAAGTATAATTATTCCATTCCATGGAGAGCCTTTGCAATCATGAGAAGAACCTTCAGCTAGTTAAAGGAACATGGGGTTGATCTTGGTGTGTATGATACCCTTGCCCTCTAGGAGCTTAGACAAATTTGAGAGTTAAAGGCTTTCCTCCTAGATTATAGTGGTAATCCTTTAGATTCACCAATAGAAGCAAAGGGCAAGGTGAATAAAAAGGTTGGTGATGTTGAATTCACCAAGTTGATTAATGTGGATTTCATATTTGCATCACAGTCTAAGGTGGGATTGTCCTTCTCAAAGTTAACAAGCCTAGCTAAAAATTGGGATAAGATTTTTACTAGGAAGGTTACTTTGGCCAATGCCACCCCAATATCCATTACTTTATAGGGATCCCCAAAGATACCAGTAGTCCAAACATCCATCCTAATGATCAATCCAACTATAGTTCCACCTACTCCACCAGTGCAATAGCCAACCATTGTCCCTCCCCAAAATATTGATTCAAGGAAGAGAAGAGGTGAAGAAAAAGGAGAGTAACCCAAATAGAAAAGAGTCAATAGGGATCTGTAACCTCCACATGGTTTTCCTATGAAAAAGGAGGTTATGTTCAAAGACCTACCTTATAATTAACTCCATATGAAAAGGAAGGAGGATCAATCCTCATATGCTCAAAGATTGAGAGATATGAGTGATGAAATAGACTCAGATAAAGATAGGCCCATTGCATAGGTGATGAATAAGCAGTGAGCATTCACTCCTTTACAAGTAAAAACTAGGTAGAGGACTCCAAGGGAAAGACCCCAGACCCTAGTGAAGGTCTCGATGATGGGTTTATTTGTAGAAGAGGGTCCCTTAAGAGTAAGGAGTAAAGGTAATGAGGAAGAAATTTTGACCTCAAAAAACCTTCTATCTTTTTAATATGTTGTGTAGGTTGGCATTGAGGCATCCATGGAAGTTTAAACCCCTTAGGAAAGGGAATCCAATTCATCAAATATGGAGACATTTATTTAAAATGATATCACCCAACCACCAAGCGAAGGTGATCAAGGTGGAATTGAAGAATTGAATAAATCTAATGAGAGAGCTAAAGTGGATCCAAATCATGATACTCAAGTTACCACTAACTCTGAAGTGGTGGTTCAGCAAAAAGTACTACAAGTGGCTCTAAATGTATCACAAGTTATCCCTTCCCCTATAAAAGTGTCAAGTTCAACACCAGAGGAGAAGGTGAGTATAGAATAAAGTTGGGGAGAAAACCTAAAAATGGGTACCCCCACCCATACAAAAATAAAAAAGGAATTAGATCAATCAAATAAAGATGTTGAGGAAGGTAATTCAAGAAGAATTGCTTCAATTGAAATAGATTGAGGCCTCCTTCCTCACATCAAGGTCCATGATCCAATTCATAATAAAGGTCTAGAGGCCATGATTGGTGAAGAGTTTCCTGAAGGCAACAAGGAGGTCACCATATCCTCATCCATACCTAAAGCTCAAGTAAATAAAGAAGGTGAAGTGGTTATAGAACATTCCAGTAAAACAACAAGACAAGGGAGCTCCATTGAAAATTTGCTCGAGTCTCACCAATTTGGCCTAGATTTTGAAGCTTTGGAGCAGATAGAGCCAAACCTAAAAGTGGAACCTAGAGTGAAAAAAGGTGGTGAGGAGTTGGAAAGTGATGAATAAATTGAATAGTTCATGTTAAGTCCACAGCCTATTTTTATGGCACTTCTTAAATCAAATACTCTAGTGACACCACCCTTTACTATCTCAAGGCCTACATCTATGTCCAGTACATCAATGGGATTTCAAACCAAACCCCTTCTCTGGGTCAAGGAATAGGTCAATCAAAAGGACATTATGAGCAAAATTGGGGAGATCAACATAGTGAATATCACTTAGGCATATAAGGCCAAACCCCCCAAGAAGGCCAAGACACATTCCAAGACCACATTCACTACTACAAGAGAAATGAATGTGAAAATAGACATTCCCCAACTAGATGCTTTGAAGAAAGATGCTCCCCTTGAGAGTTACAATGTTTATATCTATATTATAGGGGATCCATCAAGGAATGAGCTAAAGCACAACTCATAGGTTTTGATGAACATAGTGGATCACCAAATGGACAAAGATAAAGCCACTATGGAGGAGTCAAAGGCATAGAATCAAGCTATGATCTAGTACTTGCAAAATATACTGAGTGAGCCCAAGGTAGTAAATCCAACTTCCAGTATTTATCTAGAGCATCCTCTCTTCTCAATAGAGTCATTCAATTTTGGTTGAATTGATGACCTAAAATCTAGAGAGAGAGTGATTGAAAAATGGTAAGAAGATTTGTGCACCAGGGCTAAGGAAATAATCCACTTAGCATTGAAATTCTTGAATAATATAGTGGATAATAAAAATTATTGTGATGACCAAATGCTTATCTACGAGGCAGACATAAAGAACTGGGAAGGAGTTCAATAGAAAATGGATGAGGTCTATAAGATGAGCATAAATACTTTAATAATAGAGAAGATAATTTCTCTAAATGATCACATGAGGCCAATATAATTTCAATTGGAAATCAACCATCGATTGGTGATACTCAAATATGGCATCTTCAATCTGAAAGGAGAAGAGCAATCCCTCAAGACTACAACAAAAGAGATAGATGTTTAATTAAGGAAAATGGTAAGCCTTGATGGTGAAAATGATTTAGAGGAAGATGTAGTACATATTGATCTAAAAAACCTCATTGATTCAACACAAGAGTCCTTTAATGTTGATAAAATAAAATAGTTGGTGTCACTTGATAAGTCTTGTGACCATCTTAAAGAATTCATTGGATGAAAGCAGACCATGTTTTAGAAGATTGCCACCTAGATTGAGGAGTATAGAGTAAAATTCAAATACCAAATGGGCTCTAACCAAGGGAATATCACCCCTATACTAAAAGGATATACTAGGTATAAAAACAAGATGGCAAAAGATTCTTTCATCCAAATCAACTTTGGACTATAATTGGATATTTTGGTTTTTCCAAGCTGGGACCACTCCTTTTTTCTCATCCCTCCTTTCTTCTCATTTCCCACTAGGAAACCTTTGTACTTGGCCTGTTAGTGGCACATCCCTTTTAGTTAGTTTTTATGTAATCATGTGGATAATAAAGGAATGTTTTTGTTTGTTATGCAAGAGGACAAAGTTTGTTTTGTCCTTTACGAGATCTTCTTCCACGTAGATAACTAGAAATATTCTACCGATGTGGAGGATCAATATTATCATCATCACAAGATCATGATCGTATCTAAGGAATCATGTTTGTTACAAGTATTAATAGACTCTAAACCCATGAAGGAATCCTCCAAATAAAGCATCTTTAGGAATATTCTAAGCTTAGCTCAATTATATAAGTAAAGGGGGTTTGTTCCTTTATAGAGATTGGTTAAATTTTTGAGTCACGAACTATAGCCTCAAATAATTTTTTCTATGTGATATTTCTAGTGCCAAATTGGTTTCAATTATAAAACCATTGGCATGCTTTGAGAGCATTATACATGTCTCCCTTGTCACAGAATCATTTTGTGTAGTGTTAGTCTGTTATGTTGTTTAGAACACATTGTACTCATTTTCTATTCAATTGATAAATGAAATATGTTCATGGTTTCCATTCCCTTTCTATTTTTGAAGTATAATACTCTATTTTACATGCTTATTTATTGGTAATCTAATGTACACATATTTATGGTAGTCATTTAAAGAGTGTATCTAGATTGTAAAATCCTTTGTACATTGAAATTTGGGAATAGGATACTGACAGTCTTTTTAAGGGTAGTTTCGGGCTCACATATTCAATTTAAAGGGGTTATTGAAGAATATCTCTTGTGCAATTTCATCTCATTTGTGTTTGATCTATAGTAAATTTATTGGTAAAGATGGTATAGCCATGTAGTTTATTTTCTTCATGCTCATTCATTAACCCTCCACTTTCATTTTCATTAACTAATAATCTTTTCTCACCCTATCTTACCCCTCATATAACATGCCCTTTGCATATTTGACTTGTTATTTACCTGTGAATGCATAAATATTGTACAGTTAGCATGTGTTTGCATTTTATGCATAAAATAGTAACATTGCAACCTCTTATTTAGCCCTCTATTGTTGAATATTCTTAAGAATGAAAGTTGCAATCACATTCATATCTATCTTTAATAGCTTGTGGCTGACCTAGAACAGTTTCTCATTCCACGTGATAACCCTTCTTGGGTGGATTAAGCAAGCTTGGTTATATTATAGTTAGATTATTATTCCCTTGTGCCAATAATCCCTAAGAAGATTAAATTATAGAATCAATTCATATGAGAAAGATACTACTTAGGTCCTCTCACCTTAGTTTAAGTAGATCCAGAAGTAGTAGGGAATTGACCATACCCTTTTTAGGTGCCTCCTAATCATTTTCTCCATTCAGTCTAGCCTTGATGTCAAACCCCTCCCTGAATACAATGACATTATAGTGGGTTTTCCATCTTTATTTTCCATTTCTCTTAAGTGTACAAGGTCGAGTGATAGAGGTGCATAACTGGGAACTAACATGTTTCTAGCACCATTACCAGGGACTAAATTAAAGTTTATATCACTTGTGTTATTAGGAATCTTGTAGAGGACCATGATTATTTTGCATTGTTAAGTTCTCTATTGTTACTACATTGATTTGACTATCTCTTATGCATCTAGGAACCACCAATTTCTTGGAATCTTAACCCCACTAAGGATGTTCACCCCTATGTTGTAAGAAGTTTTACAAAGTTTTCACTCTGTCAAGTGTTGTTAATATTTATGTTTGTTCTAGTCTAGAAGTTTTTCCTTCTAGTGGTGACTATATTACTTTTAAAGTTTAAATCTCAATGCCTATTATATGTAATATTCTCTATCTTGAAGAGTTTTCTTTAGATATATAAATTTGGAGGGTACAGGTCTTCCTTTCAGAAAGATCCATCTAAAGAACTTGTCCTTGAGTTAAAAGGTCCATCTAAAAGGAAACAAATGTGGAAGCTTATTATAGGTCAAAGCTCAGGCAATCAAGTAAGACCTAAATAGTTTGTCCCCCATTTCATTTACCCCCTCTTCTCACATATCCCTTTAGTTGAAGGATATCAAAGCACTTTAGAGAAGTCTAAGCTTCCTACAAGTCAAGCTCCTCTATGAAGAAGTCTTTCTCCTCTTGTAAGGCCATTAAGGCATTATTCTATTTCCCCTTCTTTAATTCCTCCTCATAGTATTCATTCACAATTGTCCCTTATTTCATCTTCAAATTTAGATATGGGAGACTGTGATATGAGAATAAGGAGGTTTAATGCAGGCAATGGTAATGAAGAGGAAGATCAAGGTCTGGCTAATAGACGTAGACTATTTGTGATCCCAAGATTTAGACCTATCAAATTTAATGGTATGCCTAGTTTCCCTAATGAATTTACCATAAAATTAAGAAATATATTGCCTAAATTTTAAGGGAAAAATGTTATGTTTGGGGAACAACATTTAAAATCTTTCTTAAATGTTATTGAAGACTATGAAATTGATGTAGAAGATGTGTGCATAAAGTTGTTTCTAAACACACTTAAGGAAGAGGCCTAGGATTGGTTTAAATACCTCCCTAATGGATCCATAGACAAATGGAAATCCATGATTGATGCATTTAAGATGCATTTTAGTGATAGTATTGACCCCAAAAAATTTCTTGCCAAATTTGAGAGCTTCAAGAAAAATCCTAACGAGTATGTCAAGGATTTTAATTCTAGATTCATCAAGGTATTGAGAAGGATGCAAAAGGACATAATACCCAATGGTGCTTCTTCTTTGATCAAGTATTATGTTGCCTTTAACAAGATGGCAACCTATTATCTTAGCGACAAAGCTCCCACAAATTTGAGGATGGATTTTAATCTGGATATCTAAATAGAGAATATTATTAAATCCATGGGTAAGCCTTTAAATAAGAGGGATGATGTCAAACTGGTGAAACTTGAAAAGCCTCAAGCATCCCATATGAATGTAGATCTAGAGGAGACTGGGAAGACTCTAGCTAGTATTGTAAAAGAAATTTCTTACAAGTTGGCCAGAGCAGAAAAGGGGCTATCTCAAGGTTCTTCTAATCATGATGATAGAAGGGATCACAAGAGAGTAGAAAGAAGTCATCCCAAAGAATAGGGTCAAGGTTGGCTAGCTTTCCAAGGTAGGAATAATGATAAGGGAAAGGGGTTTTCATGGGATGACAAGCATGAGAGAAACTAGAATCAGGGAAGTGGAAGGGAAGTACCAGATCCTTTAGCTACAAAGGTCAATATAGTTAACTATGATATCGATTGATGTGATAAGTGCTTCATTCCTCATCCTTTATGTAATATAACTGATAGTAATGGTCAAGGTGTAGAATGATTTAAATCTACATCTGATGATGATGACATTTATATTATTGAATTCTAAGAGATGGAAAGTTACACCTTCCAAGAGGAAGCTGTGAGTGCTTCAAATATTCTTGATTGTGAAGTCACCCCAGCCTATGAATGTATTACTTTCCAAGTTGTTGAACTAGATGTGATGGTTTCTTCTCCATCTATAGAGCTGATGATCACTACTACTACTCAAGCATTGTAGAGAGCATGTGAAAAGGTAATGGTCCCAACCCCAGACTTCATCTGTGAGACAAATATGATGCATGAATATGAATTGCTTGTTCATGATTTTGAGTTTCTAAGATCAATGATGAAATAAAAATATGGGGATTCACCTCCATCAGTTGAGGACTGGTAATTGATGATCCACGTAAAAATTTCCCAAGAGGAGTAAAATTTGAGAAGTAAAGATTAAAATGTTCTTCCAAAGGATAAAAACTCTATTGATCCTAAAGTGGAGGCAAAAGAGAAAGAGACCAAAGGGAGTAAAGAGGTCCAAAATTCCATTAAGCTTAGTTTTTCACCCTATAATGCTAAGCTGAAAGGTACCTAGGCTAGGAATAGAACTCCCCTATTATCCAGTATTACCAAAAATGATGAACCTAGGAAGCCTTCCCTAAAGAGTGAAGTTAAGAATGTTGGTTCTCCTACTTGTTGACAAAAGAAATTGCCCCTGGGGCAAGGAGGTTGAACTCCTACCTTCTCCTCGCAACATGGAAACTCCCCTCTCACCTTTGGGACCGGTGAATCTGGAGGGGAGAGTCTCTAGGTAAAGGCTAGCTCCCTTTGATGTATCATTATTTGTTCCAGCAAGTGCAAAATATAGGTATATACATATATACAGCTATATAATAAAAAGGGGATGAAAAGGGAAAGGAGAGTGCAGGAAAAACAAGCCTACTCTAAAGAGGTGATACACCAAAATAAGTCAACCTTCCCACATCCACACTCAGGATCAAACAAAAGAAACATACATACACTCAGGCTTGGCAGAAGGACCAAGCTACAAAAAAATGGCAGGGAAGTTCTTATGAAAACATAGGAACAGGGACTCACCAAGATGTTGTGAAATACATATTGTAAATGACTTCCTCTATTCTATACTTCCAAATAGAGCTCTTCTCCTGTCAACTGTAGAAAATAGTGCCTTGTAGATAACTGGTGTGTTGGTGCTAAACCTGTGAGAGCATCAAAAGACAATGACTGAACACAAATCAAACACTCATGACATACACAGAATATCTATCTAAGAAGAGGTAAAAACTACTTTTATTTGATTCAGGTGGAAATTTTAGCAGGGTTGTGCCTTGTAAAATTCATGAAAAGATGATTACAAAATGACCAAGTTCACAATATATAGGGAAAGTCCAAGAGGCTCATTTGGCACTCATTGGTTATAAGTGGCCTATTGTGTCTATTCATGAAAGGAAACAAGTCACTCAAAATCATTAATGAATTGTGCACTTTTTCCCCTTGAAATCTGCCTTTGTCAAGGTTAATACATGATTTGCCTTCTCATTTAATGAAAAATAGAGAAAACTAGTTGCTTTACCAACTACTTGCATCCCAAATGATCAATTCGTTGGCACTATTTCACCTACTGGAGTCGATTCTCAGATTAGCACCAGTTGGACTGACTAGTTACTCATTCCTTTCTTGTTGCTTTGGTTTTCCTCCATTTTATCTTATCTGGCCTGCTCGGCCCCTGGGGTGAATTTTCATCAAGTCACTTCATTTTTTGGCTCCTTCTAGCTAGCATTCTCTTTGTTTTTTAAAACCAACAACTGCTTCATTTTGTCAAACTTGACATCTTCATCGACATCTTCGTGCCTTGTTGGCAGTCGGATCCATGCTACACTTCTACGATATTTTTCTCTTTTAATTGCGGGCACCTTTTCCTTTGTTAACTTAACGTGTCCCTTTGTGTTTTAGACTATCTGCGGCTTGCTTGATTCTTCGGTGGGTCACTTGTTTATCATGGACTGCTCCCTCACTTTTAATGTCTTTGTGGACTTTTGTTCGTGGACATTTCCCCATAGGCAAAAAGTCTACGAAAATTGTCTGCTCGGCTTTGCATTGTATTTGAAGCGCGCCTGAATTACTTTAGACTATTTGTCTGAAGGAATTCCTTCAGACAAAAAGTCTGAAGGAATTCATGACTGTCTATTTTGATCAATATAAGCTTTGGACTTACCTGATCCTTCCATGCAAATGTTAAGTGCTTACCCTCCGAAAGGGCTTTTTACCTGAAGACTGCCCTTTCCTTTTGCCTAAAGCCTTTTATATATGTGGGGCTTAGTCAATTTTAAACCAAATGGACTTTGAACTGAACCCGAATTCTTCCTTGAAGTGCATGTTATGCTTAAAGCATTTGAACTTGGACTAAGGCCGAAACAATGAACAATGAACTTGAATCCATTGGGTACGGAGTCAGATGCAGCTATGAAAGAATTAACAATAGCACCAAATATCTGAGAATCAAAAATGAAGCTTCACCCCACACCCGAAGGGAAACACACAAGGCTTAAAACCACTACCTGTGCAAACTGCACCTAGGGAAAACCGGAAAAGAAACTAAAAACAAACTATTATATACAACTAACCAGGAATGTATGCCTCCCTCTTGGATTGAAAGGAAAACTTCTCAGGTCCCCTTCTTGGTGAGAAAACTTATGGTGCCAAGCAAACAGCTAAACAGAAAAAAGAGATGGTGACCTACTCCTCTTGCCTATCACCTGAGTTGGTTGGAATCCGAGTGGATCCGAATTGAACATGCCTCCGATATATACATACTCTTCTTGTCCATGGAAGCCTGTTGAATGCTGGTCCATTCTATTGGTGCTCCACACCAAGAAATCAATCACTGATGACTCATCACCATAAGCCCCTTGATCTACACAATTCCTCTATAATGTATCATGGTCTGATTTGTTTCCTTTTGTCTCACTAAAAACTCTGTCAGACTCGTCTTCTGCTTCCTCTTAGCCTTCTTAAAGAAGGGTGACTATGGTGATGTTTGAAATGGGCTCACAAAAAAATTGCTCATCCCACAAAACTTCACTTCCCTGTTTAAATCTTACTTCTTCAAGGCATTCCTCTAGGAAGATAGACCTCTCCTTTTCCTCCTCAAAAATCAAGACCTCTAGATGTTCAAAAGTATCCTCCTAATTTTCCTCTAACTCAAGCTCTTTAATGTAGTTGACCTCATCATCAAAATAGCAAGGAATTTCATCAAACAGAGGAGAAGAGAGCTTACCATGCATTTGTTCCTCTTCAAATTACTGGAACATCTGCATATATGCAAGACCTGCATCTTCTCCATTTCTAATGAGGTCTTCACAAGGAGCATCAATGATGATTTCTTCTTCATTGTTGCTCATGGCAACTTCTTGAAAGACTACAGATTGGATCTTTTGCTCCTCACTTGCTTCTTACAGAATAGGTTCTTCCTTGAGAAGGGGTGAAGTGGCAAAAACATGTGGAAGAGGAGGCAGTCCTTGATCTAGAATCAAATGATTCTCCTCTCTCCACTTGATCAGCACTTTATCAATATCAGGCATAGCCTAATAAATCTCTTGGAAATGTGTAGGTGGGGTGTGTTCAGGCATGGAATGTGATATTTGGTCTAAACCATCCATCACACATTAGATGAGGAATTTCTCTCTAGATTCCAACTCCACAATTCTCTTGGCTAGATCTTCTTGGAAAAGCTTTTCTTGGAGGTCTCTAGCATTATCATGAGTAGGGGTAGCTTTAGATTCTTCAAGGCTTTGAGAAAAACCTTGCTCTTCTTCTTTTATTCTGCCCCATGATTCTACTATTCTCCCCTAATTCAGGATTTTGAAATTGGACTTTTGCTCCTATAAATAGGCAGCAACTTTGTTTTCTCCAAGGTCTTGGGGCTCCTCCACAAGGTCTGGAAATTTTAACTCTATTTCAAGAAGCAGCTTCATCCTGGCCTCTAAATCTTCAATTTGTTTGGCTAGGTTGTCCTGAAAGAGTCTTTCTTGGAGGTCACCAACATGATCCTCTCCAAAGCTTAGAGCTAGTCTCTAGCATTCCTTCCTCCAACTCAAAATTTGCGTATCATGCTGAAGAACTTGGGGAGGTTGGGGAATGCAAGGAAAAGATTATGGAAGAGGGATGTGCTGGCTGGTGGTTCTCTTCTCAATGGGAGATTCACAATATGAGGAATTCAGAAGGTTCATCTCCATGGGAGGCTATTCTGATGTCTTCTAGTGTTGGAAAGCTAGGCACACAAGATTAGGAGCAGCTGTATTTGATGAGCTAGAGTGAGCAAGTGAAATTTGATAAAATGGATTTGGTGCAAAAGAGGGGGTTTTATTCAGGATAGGAGGGGGTACACAAGGCTAACTGCCTTGGAAAAATGGATTTCTTCATTTTATTGCCTCCTCTTTCATGGGTTACAAGGGTTGTGCTTGCCTAAACAAGCACTCCTAATTATACATCAACTCCTACTAATATCTGTACTACTCTTCCAGCGTATTAATTTCCATTGTCTACCTCTCAAATTCCAATGCCACCTCCCTTATAGTTACAGGGCAACTAGGAGAGCTGCTTGGGGGGAATGCATAAATATCTAGAGCTTGATTATATTCACACGAAGGAAAACAAAACCCATTATTTTATGCAAAAGGATTATACATACAAGAAATGATTTCTAAATGGCACCAGACTACTTCACCAGCTGATTAACTCAGAGTTGCTAGATGCTGAAGAAACTTGATTTACTGTAATAGGACCAGCATCAATCCTAAAACTTTACTGCGTTAAAAACTTGGGTCCCACCAGGCATGCCAAAACTATTGATGCAAGAAATTGCACTTGAGGTAAGGAGGTTAAACTCCTGCCTTCTCCTCGCAACATGTAAACTCCCCTCTTGCCTGTGGGACCTGCGAAGCTAGAGGGGAGAGTCTCTAGGTAAGGGTTAGCTCCCTTTGATGTATCATTATTTGTTCCAGCAAGTGCAAAATACAAGTATATACATATATACAGCTATATAATAAAAAGGGGATGAAAAGGGAAACGAGAGTGCAAGAAAAACAAGCCTACTCTAAAGAGGAGATACACCAAAATAAGTCAACCTTCCCACATCCACACTAAGGATCAGACAAAAGAAACATACATACACTCAGGCTTGGCAGAAGGACCAGGCTACAAGAAAATGGTAGGGAGGTTCTTGTGAAAACACAAGAATAGGGACTCACCAAGATGTTTTGAAATACATACTATAAATGACTTCCTCTATTCTATACTTCTAAATAGAGCTCTTCACCTGTCAACTACAGAAAATGGTGCCTTGTAGATAACTGGTGTGTTGGTGTTGAACCTGTGAGAGCATCAAAAGATAATGACTAAACACAAATCAAACACTCAGGACATACACAAAATATCTATCCAAGAAGAGATAAAAATTGCTTTTATTTGATTCAGGTGGCAATTTTAGCAGGGCTGTGCCTTGTAAAATTCATGAAAAGATAATTACAAAATGACCAAGTTCACAATATATATCGAAAGTCCAAGAGGCTCATTTGGCACTCATTGGTTACAAGTGGCCTATTGCATCTATTCATGAAAGGAAACAAGTCGCTCAAAATCATTAATGAACTGTGTGCTCTGTCCCCTTGAAATCTGCCTTTGTCAAGGTTAATACGTGATTTGCCTTCTCATTTAATGAAAAATAGAGAAAATTGGTTGCTTTACCAGCCGCTTGCATCCCAAATGATCAATTCACTGGCATTATTTCACCTACAGGAGTCACTTCTTAGATTAGTGCTAGTTGGACTGACTGCTTACTCATTCCTTGCTTGTTGCTTTGGTTTTCCTCCATTTTGTCTTATTTGGCCTGCTCGGCCCCTAGGGAAAATTGTCAGCAGATCACTTCATTTTTTGGCTCCTTTCAGCTAGCATTCTCTTTATTTTTTAAAACCAACAGCTACTTTATTTTTTCAAACTTGACATCTTCATCGACATCCTCGTGCCTTGTTGGCAGTCGGATCCATGCTACGCTTCTACGGCATTTTTCTCTTTTAACTGTGGGCACCTTTTCCTTTGTTAACTCGATGGGTCCCTTTGTGTTTTAGACTATCTGCAACTTGCTTGATTCTTCAGAAGGTCACTTGTTTATTGCAGACTGCTCCCCAACTTTTAATGTCTTCACAAACTTTTGTCTGCAGACATTTCCCCATGGGCAAAAAGTCCATGGAAATTGTCCGCCCGGCTTTGCATTGTATTTGAAGCGCGCCCGAATTCCTTTAGACTTTTTGTCTGAAGGAATTCCTTCGGGCAAAAAGTCTGAAGGAATTCGAGACTATCTATTTTGATTAATATAAGCTTTGGACTTACCTGATCCTTCCATGCAAATGTTAAGTGCTTGCCCTCCAAAAGGGCTTTTGACCTGAAGACTGCCCTTTCCTTTTGCCTAAAGCCTTTTATATATGCAGGGCTTAGTCAATTTTAAACCAAATGGACTTTGAACTAAACTTTGAACTAAACCCAAATTCTTCCTTGAAGTGCCTATTATGCTTAAAGCGTTTGAACTTGGACTAAGGCCAAAACAATGAACTAGATGTCGAACCAAAGAACCAGGTCTGTGACCAAAGTGTTGAACTGAGCTGGAACAAGGCCATTGGACTATGTAACCCGGAAATGATTATTTTCAAATAGCAAGGGGAGAAGGTGACCAAAATTTTGTTGTGGGCAAAAATTGGTCAACACTACTTCTCTCCCCCTAACTCTTGAGGGGTGTATCCCAAATGAAAGTGTCACTAGTCTACCTGCTAACACTCCTTTGCTTAAATACAGTGTTTATGACATAGCCTATGTTTTGAGTCAATTAAAGGTCATAGTGACCTGTATGGAATTGCTTAAACTTTAGAGCATAGGAGAAGAGACTTTGAGTATTTGGGATTCACTAATAAAGTTACTACCAATGAGACTGTTGAAGCTAAGCCTTCTCCTATGATCTAGGAATTTGACTCAAGAGAAGATGGTTAGTATTGTGTTATTTCAAAATGAAAACAAAATGAAAGAAACACACTAACTAGCATAACATCTCTAGGCCTAAACACTAAGGAGATCTTAGTTAACAAACATGAATAAACCACATAACTAAAATGAAAAATAAACCCTTTTTTACCTTCCTTGGATGCTCTAAAATGCTTGTTGTAGTGGTTTGCTTGGATTTTCTCATGAATTCTTCATCAAAGGAGGCTTGGATATCTCCTCTTCTCCTTGGCACCTTGTGGCTTTGACTTGGCTTGGCTTGGAATTAATTTGGCATGGTAACACTAGTTTCATGAAGCTTTTGGAACTAATCCTACATTATAATTTTGTACAAATTAATCTTAGAAATGATGTGCATGGCCTCTCTATTTATAGATTTTTTAGAATGTCTAGAATTAACATGAACCATCCATCTTGAGATTGAGATGTGTGGTTGAGGATTAATTCAATTTTAAAATTAAGTTTATAATTATCCTCATCATGACATTAGAAGAAGGGGCAATTAAGAGGCATGGAAGGCATTGATGAGGCATAGAGGGCATGAATCTTGATATTTGTGACATTTATGGCCTAGGGATATCTTCCCAAGAAATAAGGTCACCTAATGATGCAGATATTCAATATTCATTTCCAAAACAAATTATTCAACAAGTTTCCATGGAATTATTAATTATGCCTTAATTTGGTTTAATTAGCTCTTAAACATGTTTAAACACTTTGTGCACAAATTACTCAACTTGATCAGAATGCCTTGTTATTGGTCCAAAATTTAACTAGATTGGAATTGAAATACAATGTCAGATGCATTAGATCAATTATCCAATTTAGGATGTTACCAACAACAAATAATGAAGGCACATGTCTCATGCAAAATAATTGATAGAAAAGAGCAATCCAAAGCACCTAAGTGTAAAATTGGTATTTTGACTTAGAATGATCTGATCAAAGTTAGCTAGCGCATAAATTACATTACCCCATTTAGGGATACCCTAACTAGAATCAACACTTGAATATATCAATTTCAATTCATTTAATGCATTTTAGTGTTTTTAGGCCAAATTGTGCACTTTAGGTAGAAATTGGTCAAAAGACTGATTGGAGGTTATTGGTGGCCAGATTTAGGTGTCTACAATTTGCCCCTATTTGAGAAGGCATTTTAATCTATAAGCACATTAAGGTCTTCTCAAAGAATGAAAAGATCTTGTATGCCTACAACTGTAATGATGATAAACTAATTATATGATGCCTCCTCGAGGGAATGGTTGGCATAAGCAAGTCAATAAATAGTCCCTCGATAACAAGAGAAATGAGGGGATCAAAGAAAGGAAAGATGATGAGGTGAAAACACAATGATATTAAAAAGGTAGTCAAAATCATTAAGAATGCAAGTGGGATGGTGTATAATGGCTTGCCCAAAGGTGGTTATAAGTGTTGTACCTTGATCATGGTAAAGTGGTATGACAACACAAAGATTTACCCAAAGTAGTTATAATCATTGAGAAGATGGAGCTACCCCAATTAGGATAGATAAACAAGATAATAATATGCCCCTATATGGGCAAAAAAATAAAAGTGGTGACAACATAATGATTTGCCCAAAGGTGGTTATAATCATTGAGAAATGTAGGTGGGATGGTGTGCAATGATTTCCCCAAAAGTGGTTATAAATATTAGACCTTGATTATGGTAAATATGATAAACTTGGCCGAGGATGATGATAACTTAACACAGAGGGTAATGATGAATTAGAACAACCTACTAGTAGGGAGATGCTCATCTGAACTAATAAAGGTTAAAAAAAATTGATGATTAATTACTCCATTTTGGATATGATTAGGATTAAATTGAGATGTCAATGTCGAAGAGATGTTGATGCTACCATTGCTAAATAGACTTCTTGAAGCTGAGATTTGTTGTATCACATATTGGTAGGCATCATGGTATAACATCATGAGGAATTGGCTAAAATATTCATGAGGATTGACTCCCATAATCTAATACTCAATATGAAACAATGCAGCATTGATAGAAACCATGATGACAATGTAAACATATGAATATAGATGGATTCAAGTGTGTGTGGGCAAGGAATCACCCAATGAACACACATAAACTAAATCAAGGCAACAGTGCTGAAAGTAAACAAATAGACACACATAAAAAACAATAAAGAAATAAACAAAAAAACACTCAATAGAAACCATATGAACATTGCCCCTAGAAAATAGGTGACAACTTAACAAATAGTCAAATAGGGGAATATAAGAAAGGGAAGGGGGCGGCTGAGATGTCTCCATATGCAGTAGGTAAGTGGACACTACCTACATAGTTCCATGGATGTAATATCTAACAAAAACTTTAGGCCAAATATAGTTCTCCCAAGGAATAAGAAGA
This sequence comes from Torreya grandis, assembly GCA_037957365.1. Classification (NCBI taxonomy): domain Eukaryota; kingdom Viridiplantae; phylum Streptophyta; class Pinopsida; order Cupressales; family Taxaceae; genus Torreya; species Torreya grandis. The sequence goes on from JARHVA010002357.1 coordinate 1,833,150, forward strand.
AAATGATAACTGGTGAAAATAAATAGAATGGATGTGATAGAATAATAGGAATGGTTTTGAAAAATGACAAGCGTGTGAGAGAAAAAGGATAAAAAAGATGGGGAAACTAAATGACAAGTGATTTGCTTGTAAATTAGTAAGGGTTCCGAAAATCCTTAAGGCAAATAAGTGGTCAATGTTTTTGTTCTTTTCTAACATTTTTATAAATGTTTTTGGAGTTTTTTGAAGTATCATCTCGATCAAGAATGATGAGACACTAAATGGTTCAAGCTCATAAAATGGTGAGAGTATTCAAACTTAGGTTTATCATAAAATGGTAAGAGCATTCAAATTTAAATTGCTCTCAAAATAGTGAGAGTGTTCAAACTTAAGTTACTCACAAAATAGTGAGAGCATTCAAACTTAGGTTGCTCATAAAATGTTGAGAGCGTTCAAACTTAGATTGCTCACAAAATGGTGAGAGCATTCAAACTTAGGTTGTTCATAAAATGTCAAGAGAATGGAAAGGGGGTGACTGAGCTAACCTCAACAAGTATCAAGTGTTGCCTATATAGTCCTAGAGTAGGACTTCAAGTCACTATACTTCTACCCTACAGTGGAGGAATTTGACTAGTCTAGTAGTCAATTCCAATAAAACAAGCACAATTAGTAAAAAGGCACATCATGGCATAGGAAATGGCAAGTTAATATGTCAAGGCTCAATAAACAAATGTTACCCCTAATTTGTCTAGAGGTAGTTATAACTAGGATGAAATACCATAAATAAATGGTATTAATTTGTTTAAAGGTGGTTATAATTAGCAATAAGATTGGTGATAAGAAATGAATAACAAACGAAGGATGCAACTATTAAAACTTATATCACACTACTCCAAAATATGATCTTTTCCTGAAGTACTTGAACCAACAGATGAAACTAATCATATTCCTTGATGCTAACAATACGTAACAAATGGTAAAAAAAAACCAAGTTCAAATGGGCTATGCTTTAGAACATATTGGGTTGATAGAATGGAATGGTAAAATGGATATGGTAAGAGGATAGATAAGAATGACATTTATATAAAGAATAATAGTGATAAAACAATATAACATGAAATGGTCCTTACAAATAATAAACCTTAGTACTCAAGCATAGTACTGATTGAGATGAATAATATTCATCAACTCAAGAAGTTCATCTTTGTCTAGTGTGGAAAGCCTATATGCTCCTGATCCATAATCTGTAGTAATGATGAAAGGCCCTATCTAGTTTGGTTTGAATTTTCTTTTATGCTTCTCAATTGTGGTATTCTTTTGATTTTTTTTAAAAACAAGATCACCAACTTTAAATATTTTATACTTCACATATCTATTGTAGTGGCCTTTAAGTTAGTTCTAATATACTTGAAGATTGTTGAGCGCAATTGTGCATTTTTCATCAAGTAGGTCTAGCTCTTGTAGGTGAGATACTCAATAGTCATGATCATCTAGGACATGCTTGAAAGAGATGCACAGTGAAGGAAATTCAACCTCAATGGGAAAGATGGCATCAGTACCATAAACAAGTGAGTATGGAGTGCCTCTTGTAGGGGTATGATGATTGGTATGGTATTCCCAAAGGGTAGATAATATCAAAAGGTTCCAGTCATAACTAGCATCATTAACAATATTTTTGAGAATGTTAACAATTATTTTATTTGATGCTTCAACCTAGCCATTACCTTGAGGGTAATAAGATGTAGAAAAATATTATATGATGTTATATTTGGTACATAGCTGGTCTACATCCTTATTCTTGAATGATCCTATATTATTAGATATAATATCAGAGGGGATACCGTAGTGGCAAATGAGATGGTTGAAGATAAATGAGATGCTTTCCAATCATGTGAGGGGTATAGCTTCAACCCACTTAGTGAAATACTCAGTGGTGATAAGGATATGTTTATGGCCATTAGATGAAGTGGGGTTGATATTTTCAATGAGGCCAAGTACCATATAAAAAATGGCCATGGTTTCAACATCAATTTTAGATTTTAGGCTAGGGCATGAATCAAATTAGTAGGCCATTGACATTTGTCACACTTCTTTATATATGTAGTTGCATCTGCATCCATCATGGGCCAATAATAACTAGTTTATAAGAGCTTTTTAGATGGGACTGCCATGCTAGAATGAGCTCCACATACCCCTTCATGAACTTCTCTTAATGCAAGTGTAGACTCTATTGAAGTTACACAATGAAGTAGAGTTCCATCAAAACTATGGCGGTAAAGGGTGGATCCAAGTAGAGTATAATGAGTGGATTGATGGATAAAGGATTTTATTTATTTTTTAGATAAGTTAGGTGGTAGAACTTGGTCATGAAGGTAGTTGTAAAGGTCTGAGTATTAGATAGAATTAGGACCAATAATATCACAAATCATTGTAACAGTTGAAGGTTCATGAGTTGGTGCTGACAAATTATCGATGAAGAACTGATACTCTCTAGCTTTATCTATTTGTCAAATCAAAGAGCCAATAGTATCCATGGAATTTTTAGTTTTATTAATATCCCTTGGTATGTGCTCAAACTAAATGCTGGCAATTTGTTGCTTAAGAGTGTTGACCATGGCTTTATATGGAACCGGTTTGTCACCTTTGGTCTGAAATTGATCTATGACTTAATTGATGATTAACTAAGAATCACCATAAACTTGGAGATGAGATATGTTTCAATGCACTACCTATCAAAGTCCTACAACAAGTGCTTCATACTCAGCCATGTTGTTTGTACACAAAAAGCTAATTTTGAATGATTTAGGGATTAGATGCCCATGTGGTGTAATAAACAATAGGCCTACCCCTGATCCATGTGTAGTAAATGAACCATCAAAATACAACATCTAGGGCTGCTTCTCAAGGGGTGTGTCAATGATGATCATTATGGATTTATCAAGAAATTTAAATTTGATTAGTTGTGTGTCTATGAGAGGTGCTTCAGCAAGTTGATCTACAAAAACTTGTCCCTTGATTGTCTTCTAATTAACATATTCTATATCAAACTCACTAAGAAGTATGATCCATTTAGCCATTCTACCTTACAAAGCTATTTTAGATAATAGATACTTCAGTGGATCTACTTTTAAAATGACCATGGTCTTATTATTCAACATGTAATGGCACAATTTTTGAGTTATGAAGACTATGGCCAGACAAGCTTTTTCAATAGGTGCATAGTTATGTTCATATGTGACCTAAGTCATTGTCATCATGTTGAGCCAAGAGTGCCCCCAGAGCATTATTGGTAACTAATAGGTATAACAAGAATGGCTTTCTTGGCATAGGAGGTAATAAAATAGGTGGATTAATAAGATAGTCTTTAAGTTGTTGAAAAATAATTTACTAGTGATCATCCTAGTGAAATACAACTCCCTTCTTTAGAAGATGTGTAAATAGATGACACTTGTCTGCTAATTGAGAGATGAAGCATTTAATTGATTGGATATTACCCTACAAACTACAAAGTTGCTTTAAATTAATTGGTGGCAACATCTCGATTATAGCATAAACTTTAGCCAGATCGACTTCAATGCCCCTAAGAGACACAATGAAGCCAAGTAACTTTCTTGAAATTAATCCAAACACATATTTCTTTGGATTGAGTCTAACTTTATACTCCTTCAATATTTTAAATATCTTATGTAGCATTGTTGGATGGTCAACCCTAGTTTTGGATTTTCCTAATATGTTGTTAACATAGTCTTCAATAATATCATGCATCATATCATGGAATATGATAGTCATGACCCTTTGATATGTAGCTCCAACATTCTTAAGACCAAATAGAATTACCTGATAACAAAATGTTCCCCATAGAGTGATGAAAGCTATTTTATGTTAGTCTTCTGGTGTTATTTTAATCTGGTTGTATCATAAAAATCCATCCATAAGTGAAAGCATTTCATAACCTATCATGGAGCTGATGATCATGTCAATATTAGGCAATGGAAAATCATATTTAGGATAAGATTTGTTGATGTCTCAAAAATTAGTATAGATTTTGATCCCTTCAAGCTTTTTACTAATCGGTACCACATTAGAGATCCATTCTGAGTAGTCAATGGATTGGATACATCTTTCTTCTAAGAGTTTTTAGAACTCTATATTTATCAATACAGTAATATAAGGATGCATCTTATGTAGCTTTTGTTTTATTGGTTTGGAATCAGGATTGACCACAAGGTAGTTTAGAACTAAGCCAGGTCCAAACCTAGCATGTCAAAATAGGCCCATGTAAAGATATCTACAAATTCTCTCAGTACAGATATAAAGACTTTATGTTCCTCCTCAGTGAGAGATGCACCTAATTTTATCCATTTCAAGTCTGGTGGAGTCTTGATGTTTACATCTATTGTATCTTCAACTAGAAGGGTCGAACCATCTTCTAGGATAGTAGGTAATGACTTGAACTATTAGACTATATTAGGATCCTCTATTAGGACTTTCTCTTCAACTTTTTCTAGGCATGATGAATCTAAGTCCCCTAATGGTAGATCTGGCCATGTGGTAAAAATAGTTAAAATTTCTTGAATAATTTGATCAAATATTTATTGTGCAAAACTGAACTTGGATTCATAGGCAAGTTCATCATTGGTGGTCTCTTGATCTAAATTCAAAGAAGAATGAACATCCTCATCTAATAGCACCTGAAATAGGTTTTCACCATTAGACTAGCCTTTATCTTTACTTTTTTCTTGGTCAAAAATCACCTCAAAGATGTTTTCACTTTAGGACCCCAATGTTTTACCTTTTTTTTTTTTTTTTGGCTAAGGGTGTTCACACATTCTCCAAAATAGGCTTTAAGATCTAATGTGATTGAAAATCCTAATTTATGATCTCCCAATAGAATGTTGTCTCTAAGACCTAAAAAGTCATAGAATGCCTCATCATTCTGAAACTCATCAATCGGTAAAGTTGATTCTTGTTGGTCCAAATCTATCAGTTGGGGATAGTATAATGGTAGTGGGCTACAATGAATGACTAGGGTAATGATACAAATGGAATTGGTATAGAATAGGTTAATCCTAGCTAGGTCATCAAAGGTGAGGCTATGATTGGAATCTACTTCATTATCGACATCATCATCACTAGTTGTTGGTGATGGAGTTTGAATAAGATATGTGGAGTCACCCCTAAGTGGTTTAAATCTAAGTCCATAAGATCTTTTATACTTAGTCATGGAAATTGGATCGATGGTTCCTTGTTGATTTGGTCTAAGGCCTCTTCCTCTCTAATCGTGATGCTCCATGATCCTATTGGGAATAGGATACTTTTTACTTTTATAACAATCAGCTTGGTCGTCATTGTATAACCATGATTCTTCCACTTCAAGAGGGTCAGGTTCTAGGTTAGATGCTAGTACAAATATGGCAGGTCCCTTATCTTTGTTCTTTCATCAAAATGTATATGTGGGGTGACATTAGGTCATCCAAAGATTTTTGAATTCTAAGGAAGATTGGCAATATGAAATGTATCATAAATCACATACTCTCCTAGTCTATTATTTGAAATGGTGAAATGATTAAAATATTTAGGAGGTGACATGTGGGAAAGGGAATCTAAGGTATTAAGATTTTTGCAATTATATGGTGAAGGATCAATAAGTATGGCCTTTTCTTTATCCTACTTAGAACTTGGATTCATGTCATATTGATAGTTATATCTTTGAAATTCAACCTCAAGATGTTTGTAGTGTTCATATGGGTGTAAATCTCTTGGAAAATTCACTTCCATCCCTAAGTGAGAAAACTTGATACATTGGTGCAACATTGATGTGACTGCATGAATATCATATAACCAAGGCCTACCTATAAGCATATTGTATGACAACTCAAGATCAAGAACATGGCAAAGTGTATCATGGGTCATAGGCCCAATGATAACTGGCAAGCTAATCATGCCTTGTGATTCTCTTTCTTGATTATCATAGGCTTTGATGGTTATTTTTTTGGTTGGAGATATGCTATTATGTACCCAAGAAGCTTGATGAGCTTTAGAGACACTATGTTGAGGTTTGATCTATTGTCTATAAGGACACATTTCACTTTATGCTACTTTATATAAACTTCTATGTGCAATGGGTTATTATGGAGCAGGCCAAGGGAAGACATATCACTTTGGTTGAATGTGACTTGTTGGGATGGAGTTAGGTGTCCAACCAAAGCTTGAAATTTATCATGGGATATGTCATTAGAAATAGTGGATTGGGTTAAAAACTCATTCAAGATGTTTTTGTGGATTAATGATGTTCATAGCAAATCTAAAATAAAAATTTGTTTTGGTGTCTTTTGTAATTGTTCCATAATATCAAACTTATTATCTTAGTCAGTATTGAATGGTTTATTCCAAGGCTAAATGATTGGTTAGATGACAAGTAAAGTGGCAGATGGTTGTGGGCCTAGAATAGTAATCTTCAACCTCTAAGTTATGATTGCATAATCAGGATTAAATACTAGACCATTATTGCTAACAAATGTTGGGAATGGTGTGGAACTAAACATGAAAAGTCTCAGTTACTGGTGTAGTGTATGTGGTCACATGGTAAGGATGATTTGTCGATATAATGTCCAAAAGGGGAAGTCCTAGTTTATCGATTTGCATGTATGCACTCCCAATTCAAAGAAGGGTTATCTATGTAATTTGGTTGAATGTTGTTATTTAGCAATGGTTGAGGCTAATTAGTGCTTGGTCTAGGATTAATGGAGATGGTATTAACACTACCATATGCAATATGACCCACAACCATGTTGTAGTCATGTGCAACTGCATGGTAGGTTTGTTGGTTGTTATCATTCTAACCTTAGTTTTGTCTATTATTCTATCATTATGGGTTATACTATTAATTTTGTTGATTCTACTAGTTCAGCCTTTGATTTTGTTGTTGTACTAACCATTGTTATTGTTGTTATTGATTGTTCTACTATTATTCATTGTTATGTCAGGGAAAGGGGTTTCGATAAATTTCAATAGTTTGATTGGAAGTAAAAGCACCATTATCCAATGTTATCTCTCCATTCTCCAACATATTCTCAATTAAATGCTTGATTTGGACACATCTTCATAAATTATGCCCATTAACCTAATGATATTCATAGAAATCATTTTCATGATACCAATCAAAATAAGGAATACCTTTTAGATAATGATTTAGTGTAGGCCAAATAATCAAATTAATGGTATAAAGTTTAAGAAATATAGATTCAATAAGATCTCCTAGGTCACTAAAGACACGACATGTAGGCACAGTTCTCGTTGGAGGATGGGTTTGCATTGGTAAAGGCTACTATATTTGTTGCATATGTCTTAGTTATTGTGCTTGTGACATTGGTTGGAGAGGTTGTTGAGTAGGAGTAAGCTAAAAAGGTGGTGAAAATGATGTTTTTAGTATTTGGACATGACGTGATTCGATTACTCCATTTTCCACAACATTCTTATTATGGTTGAATTACTTCGGTCTTTCTTAGTTATTGATCTATACTAGTTGCAATGCATGTACTTGAATGCAATGTTAATTTTGGCCATTTACCTGATTCATACCTTGATTTTGATTATTTTAATTAAGCTTGATGACTCCTTTATTGATGAGTGCTCACTTGATCAACAAACCTTTATCAATGATCTCTTTGAAAGTATGTGCACATTATAGTTCTAGATGATAAGTTATCTCACTATGCAAATTTTTAATAAATATAGTGGTTAATTATTTATCTAGAAAACTATGGGTGAAATGGATTGCAAGGGCTCTCCATCACTATAGATAACTTGCAAAACTCTCACCAACTTTTTACTTTGCTTATGTTAAGTCCACTAATAAAATCTCATGTTTGAGATTATAGGAAAAGTACTGTATAAACCTATAAAAAAGATCATAAAAATCCATTACTAATTTTTTTTGCAACTTTAAAAACCAATCCAAGGCTTGTTCAACCAAGCTCCTAGGAAACAACAACGAAAGATATATGTCGTTATATGCCACTGGTTGATATGTGACAAAGAACTCAGTCAAATGAGCCTTAGGGTCACCTTTCCCTTTGTATTTGTTGAATATCAATGGTTCGTATTCTAGAGGAAATGGTATCTATAAATACTCCATGTTAAATGGATAAGAATACATGTCATCTAATTTAAAAATTTTAGTTTGTTTTCGAACCTGAATAATAGAAATTGCATCCTTCATCTATTGCAATTCTTGGGATAGGAAACTATAAGGAACATTGGTTTGAAGGAGAATATTGGTTTGGGTAGATGGTTGAGAGGTCACAAGTGGGTCAATTTAACCAAGGTATGATGGAGATATCTATTGGGGTATATTGGTTTGGTTAGGAAATGGATGCGAAATATGCATATGTGGATTAGGATGTACTTGAAATTACACATTTGGTTGTGTGATATTCTAGTTTGGGTTAGTGATAAAGGTTTGACTTAGATGATTTTGTGGTTGGGATGGAGGGATATAAATATATTGTGCCTATTGTGGTTGAAACTGGACATGCTACTAACTAATCAAACCTTGCTATTGAGTGGGAACTTGTGAACCAAGACCCTATCTCTAAATTTGTGGCACATTTTAAACCAACGATTGTCTAGTAGGTACTTGAGAAACATGGGAGCCTCTTTGTTGCATGAATCCTTATGGGGAAGTGAAAATAGGTTGTAAATTTGGCATATATCACTGACCAATATTTGTACATTATTCACTAGTCATTATTTGGTTTTGGATTGGCATATTAGTCTATGACTGAAGAGGTATATTTATCATTACCTAGCAAGGTGGAACATAAGTTTCCCCTGATTGAGGTGGCAATGTATTTGTCCTCTATTGCATTGTTACACTAGATTATACCTGATATTATGGAATACTACTCGTTACTTATTGAGGAAGATTAGGATTCATCACATTTTGTTGTTAAAGTGTGACATTGGCCATTGTTTGACTACCTAATCCCATAGGTTGTATACTTGAGGAAGTAGTTGAATGAGGTTGGGATGAAGAAACTCATATTCTTTGGTATAATGATCCACTCATGGTATTAACTATAGGCATATATTTTTGGCTATTTATTTGTGTGTTAGTACCACTTTGATTAGGATTGAATGTTGTTTGCACATTGTCTATTATATTTTTCTCATTATTTTATGTAGAAGTAGAAGACACTTCTTTAATAATGGGCATATGCAGAAAGTTGTTTACCGAAGTGTTTTACATGAATGGGTATGAACTTTGATTCTATTAACTAGTTAACTCTATCAAAACTTTTGTTGAAGGAATTAGGTCAATAAGAGGCTTACTCACCATGTTCATCTAATTGAAATTATGTGCTAGATTTAGGTAGGTTTGATATGCTATCTGCATTGGTTAAAGTGGTTTTCCATGATGTTTTTATCTCTATTAGGTGGATTAGGGTCTTGTTATGTTATTTGGACTAAATCCAAAGGATTGTTAGAAGAACCCTATTGATCATAAATTATGTTATGGGGTACTCTCACTAGGCTTGGTAAATTTTCATGGGTGAAGTCTACTAGAAACTTAGCCCTACGTCTATGGATCTAACCAAAACCTCATCTTTATTCTCTAATAAATGTCTCTCAAACAAAAATGGATCATACATGGAAGTTGTATTAATAGAATATGGTTGTTGGAGAATTGGCTCATCAACTATGGGTTTGTATCTAGCTATTATGCAGTTTGTTCTTGATCTTATTTTTAATAAAGTGGTGTATTAACCAAATAATTATCCAATGGATATTGTCTTTGTGCCCCTAATTGAGTATTATAAGAGGGATAAGAATCCATCTCATAAGTAATATTATCCACGTAGGGGTCTTTCACCATTTCTTCCTATGCAACTACATTACTAATCCCTGGATTGTACATGAGTCCACTACGAGTGTAGAAATACATGTTGGGATCCATAGTCAATTCTTTGTAATAAAAGGTCAAAGAGTTATACAAACTCTAAAAAGGACAATATCTAAAATAGATGATGTTTCAACTTGGTCTAGATTCATCAAAATGATCAAAAGGTTTATGCAAAAAAAATTGAGGAAGTAAGAAAGCATGAAGGATCTAATGTTTCACTGTTCACACAAAGATAAGCAAGTAAATGGACCAAAAATAAAAATGCCAAACTCTAAGGTTGAAGTGTTTCAAATCAGTCTAATTTAGGAATTTAAAAGTTACAAGGTCTTTTGGCCAAACATGGCATCAAAAGCTAGGCTCAAACAAGGCATGTGCTAGGAATCTTGGCTAAAAAGCATCAAAAGTTAGACTTTGAAATAGATGAAAGTTTTAATCTAATGGATTTGAAACACTTCCAACAAAAACTAGGCATTTGATCCTTGGACATGAACTTGATCAACTAGGTATAAGGTATGAAACAAAAATCACTTTAGATGTAATGAAATAACTTCAATAATAGCAGAATTATATCCAAAAATGACTGAAATATATCCAAATATATGATAATAGATAAGCCACTTTGAGGGGGAAACCTCCACAAGCTTCAATAAGAGAAGAATTCATAATATGATGATAAATGATTACCCACTATCTTCTATATATAGTCTATCTAGGCCATGGTTACTCCATAGGCTGACCTACTAATTAAAAGAAAGCATAGATAAATGTAATATAACATCAAAGAAGGATAAGTAAGCCACAAGTCGGCTAATACTATCCTCATACATGTGATAGGTTAGGGGTGTAGCATGTCCTTGCCCTTCAAACCAACGTTGTCCTCAACATTGCACAACTCTGGATGTTGTTACAAAAAATCTTCACCTTCCCAAGTTGCATCTTTACTTCTCTAGTTTTTCCACTTGATCAAATATTCCCTAATCTCTCTGATTCTCAACCTCTTAGTACGTGTTTGGATGATCTTCTCTGGTTTCAAAATGACTCATCCTTCTTCATCTAGTTCTGGGAGCTCTATCTGGGTGGAAACTTTCTATCCAATGACCTTCTTCAAATAGGAAACATGAAATACTGGGTGTATGTGAGATGAATGAGGTAACTCGAGCTTGTAAGCCATACTTCCAATTTTTGGTAGAACCTGATAAGGGCCATAATACTTAGGAGCAAGTTTGTTGTCATTTTTGTATTGCTTCAAGGACATCTGCTTGTAAGGCTACAAATGAATAAATACCCAATCACCCACCTCAAAATTTAACTCACTACGGTGTTGATCTACTTGTTGCTTCATCCTATTTTGTGCCAAGGCCAAATTATCTCTCAAACTAGCCAAAACCTCTTGTTGATGTTGAATGTGCTCTTCCACATCTTGAACCTTGGTGTGCACCTTTAATGAAGAAGTGATGGAAGGTGGATGGTAACCATATAGTGCTAGAAATGGAGATATTTTAGAAGAGGTATCGAAAGATGTGTTATACCACCATTCTACAAGTGGTAGCCATTTAACCCAATGTTCTTGTCTATCTGATATAAAACAATGGAGATACCACTCTAAACATTTGCTAACCACTTCAGTTTGTCCATTAGATTTGGGGTGGTAAGATGAGCTATGAGCTAGCTGAGTACCCAAATAAGAAAATAGTTCAGTCCAAAAATTACTAGTGAAAATAGGATCACGATCACTTATAATTATTTTTGGGGTTCCATTTAATTTGAGAACTACTTCCATAAAAATAGATGTTACTATACTTGCTGAAAATGGGTGTGAGAGAGCACAAAAATGGGCATATTTTGTAAGCCTATCCACAATGACCAAAATAGCATTCTTACCTTCAGAACAAGGCAACACAATGATGAAATCCATGGAAACCTCCTCCCACCTTTGACTAGGAATTGCTAACGGTTGTAATAGACCTGGGGTCTTAACTGTTTCACCTTTATTCTATTGGCATATCAAGCATTCTTGCACAAACTTTTGTACATCTCCCTTGAGTCCTTCCCAAAATAATTCTTTCTTAATTCTATGATAAGTTTTCAAGAACCCTGAGTGTCCCCCAATTGGAGATGCATGAAACTCTTGCTAGAGATTCTGAATCAAAACCTATGTATCCTTGTCTTGCTCCCATTCTAACCTAGCTTCATCCACCCAATCTACTTGCAATATGGACATTGCACAAAGTAATGCTTATGTGGATGCATCCCGTCTAGATAGTGCATCTGCTACTACATTGTCTTTACCCTTCTTGTAGATGATTTCAAAATCATAACTCAACATTTTGGTTACCCATTTTTTTATTCCTCAGATGATAATCTTTGATCTAAAAAGTATTTGAGACTATCATGATCCATTTTCACCTTAAAGTGTCTACCCATCAGATAAGGCCTCCATTGTTTAACTGTATGAAGAATAGCCATCATTTATTTCTCATAGACAAGTTTTTTTAGATTCTTACCTTTGAATTGATGACTTTCAAATGCAATGGGTCTTCCTCCCTGCATTAGTACTACCCCTAATCCAGACCCAAAAGCATCACATTCAACAATGAATGTCTGTGAGAAGACTGGAGTAGCCAAAATTGGAGTGGTGCACATAGTTAATTTTAGTTTATCAAATGCTTTGGTGGCATCATCATTCCAATGGAAAGCATCCTTCTTTAGCAATGTAGTGAGTGGAGCTGCTATGCTGCCATAACCTTTCACAAATATTTTATAGTAACCTATTAGTCTAAGGAACCCTCAAAGGTTTTTGAGAGTTTTTGGCATGGGCCATTCCATTATCACTTTGATCTTCTGGGGATCAACTTTGACACCTTCATGCGAAACAATGTGACTGAGGTACTCTACCTCCTATACTCCAAAAGCACATTTAGATTGCTTCACATAAAGTTGGTGCTTCTATAAAACTATCAACACCTGTTTCACATGTTGTAGATGTGCTTCCCATGTCTGACTATAAATCAATATGTCATCAAAGAAAACTAGCACAAACTTCCTTTAAAAAGGCCTTAAAATAGTGTTCATCAAGCTCTAAAAAGTAGATGGTGCATTTGTAAGACCAAAGGGCATTACCAAAAACTCATAATGGCCCTCATGTGTTCTAAAAGCAGTTTCATGAACATCTTCATCCTTGATTCTAATTTTATGGTACCCCGAGCGAAGATCCAATTTTGTGAAATGATTAGCACCATGCAACTCATCAAGTAAATCATCAATTACTAGAATAGGAAACTTATATTTGATGGTGTACTTGTTGATTTCCTTATAATTTGGGCACATCCTCCATGTGTCATCCTTCTTCCGCACCATGACCACTGGTGATGAATATGCACTTTGGCTATGCTTGATGACCCCTGCCTCCAGCATCTCATGGACCATATTTTAAATTTCACTCTTTTGTGCATATGGATATCTATATGGTCTAATATTTTGTGGTTGACTACTTGGAATTAGTTGAATGGCATGATCATGTTCTCTTTTTGGTGGTAGTCCTTTTGGCATGGCCCCAAAAATAGATGAGTGGTCATCAAGAATTATCTGTAGATCAGGATGTGTAGATCCCTGTGTGGGTTGAACTTCTATGGAGCATAATCGTGCAATAATTCCCTCTACCCCCTTTTTTAGCATCTTGGCCATCTGATGTGAACTAATCAATTGTGGAGATTTTGTATGTAATCCACGTAGTTCAATTTTCTTACCTTTAGAATGAAAGTGCATGAATAGTTCTTGGAAGTTCATCTCAATGGTACCTAAGGTTGTGAGCCATTAGACTCCCAAAACAATGTATGTGTTACCCATGGGAATAGCAAACATAGGAGAGTCGATATTGTACCCACCCATAGTGAGCTTAATACTATGGCATTTGCCTGAGCAATTAATTGTGCCACTATCTACAATCATGACCTAAAATTTTGGTGCTAGGTAGATGAAACAATTAAATCGAGTAGCCAACTTATGGTTTATAAAGTTATGTGTGCTCCCTAAATCAATCAACACTGTCACCTTCTATTTCTTGAGGAAACCCACCACCTTAAGAGTTTTTGGAGTGTTAATACCTACAAGTGCATGACAAGAGATTGTAGGTTGAGAATTTTCAGGTACCTCCTCTATATCTTCCTCATCATCATTGGAGGCATTATCTGCTTCTTCATCTTCATTTGGTCCTTCAATGTAGAATAGCTTCTTCTCAGCACATATATGTCCTTTACTCCACTTGTTGTCACAACCGAAACATAATCCTTTTGCACACTTCTCTTTAATTTACTGAGGGGTCAATCTAGTAGGTGGAGGAAATGTTGGTGACAATATGCTACAATCTTTGAAGTGAGTGAATGACTGATTCTTGTTGGCTATGAATTTTTCCTCAAATCAACATGCCAGGATAATAGAATCAGAAATCTTAAGTGGATTAAACATGCTTACCTCATGTTGAATGTGGTCCTTGAGTCCACCCAAAAATAGGTCATTCAAGTTTCCTTTAAAAATTGTCTCCACACGTAAGGATAGATTCTAAAAATGATGAATATAATCCTTGACAGAGCCAGTTTGTCACAATTTTTCCAGTTGGCTAAAGTAATTCCCTATCACACTATTTCCATAGTGTAATTGTAGCTCTTCTATAAAATTTGACCAGGTGACATTGAGAGTCATCTTTTTATTTTGAGAACACAACCATCGATACCAAATGAATTGATCAGGTTCAAGATACAAGGATGCCATGGTAACCTTCTATCCACCTAGAATCTGATGTAGGTCAAAAAAAATCTCCATTTGGTTGATCCAATTGAGTGGATTTTTTCCATCAAATTTGTGCATATCCACCTTTGGTAATAGGTTCCTCTGTGGCCATGGAGTTAGATTTGAAGTAGACTGGTTAGGAAAACCACCTTGGTGGGTTTGTGAAATAAAGTTAGCTTGATGATTTTATTGATTAATGTTCAAATCCATCATGATATCTCTCAAACTATCTTGTATGGATTATATATTAGATTGTATATCTTGCACCTCACTCTGAATGCCTTGCACACTAAAGTCAAGCTGGCTCACTTTGTTATCTATGTCAGAAAACCCTGGTACAAAGGGTTTATTACATTCCCCTTCTGACTCCATCTCATCCTTGTTAGGAGTTTTACCTTGAGTTTCAGCACCCTTTCCTTAGCCCCAATTTTGTGGACCTGCCATAAAAGGGTTTTACGATGTCGACCTTTATTAGCACTTTTGACCCAACCTTGACCAAGTGATTTTGGAGTTATTTCAGCCTCAAATCAAATTATACAAAGAAAAAACCATAGCCAAATTTTTATAATCTTTCCAAAAATGCAAATAACTCAGAAAAATTCTTTGAATTTCGCACTATAGAGCAATTTTATGAAAAACCATAAAATAGTAATAAATTTTGTAAAACATATTCAATTGAGCTGAAATTTTAATGAAATATTTATTTTATTATTTTACACCTCTAGTAAAAATTTTGCAGAGAAGTTTGCAACCATTTTTTATATATCACAAAATTTAAAAATTTAGTGTTTCACCCACAAGATTGCCCAAATCACAGCTCTGATACCACTTGTAATTAAATTACTTTAATAATAGTATAATTATATCCAAATATGAATGAAATATATCCAAATATATGATAATATATAAGCCACTTCGAGGGGGCAACCTCCACAAGCTTCAATAAGAGTAGAATTCACAATATGATGATAAATGATTACCCACTACCTCCTATATATAGTCTATCTAGGCCATGGTTACTCCATAGGCTGACCTAATAATAAAAAAAGCATAGATAAATGTAATATAACATCAAATAAGGATAAGTAAGCCACAAGTTGGTTAATACTATCCTCATACATGTGATAGGTTAGGGGCATAGCATTAGAGATAGTTTATTTTATCATAAATAATGGTATGAAACTTGGTTCTTTCGACAAATAATCTAGATAAAAGTGAATGGTATAACTGTGCTAGACAATGGATCATAACAGTACACTTGGATTGGTCTAAAAATGTAGGAACAAATTTGAACTCTATGCAAGAGGGTCTATGAAACAATTTTTGAAATGTTTTGGGCAACATAATGATGCTACTCTACCCAAAAGGTGTGGCTAAATTTTTATTTTAAAATCTCTCCAAGACAAAGATAATTTTGTATAATTTTGATAACATAACACTACTTTTCATGACTCAAAATGTCTTGGTGCATAGACTCAAAGTATAAGTGTTTAGCATAAAATGGCTTAAGTCTATCAAGTGGTGATAATGATCTTGAGTCTAAAATGACCTTTAATCCAAATGGGAAATTAAACCTAAGTTCCTTCAAGTTTAGTGCAAATGGTGAACCCACTTAACACATCAACCTTATGAACTTATAAAGGTGCAATTTTGAATTTAGATTATAAATGAAGGATTTAAAGAAATTTGGCAAAGATCTAAACTTAGTTAGGCAACATAACTATGCCAAAGTGGACGATATGACTCCTAAGTTTTTGATGGACTTTTGAACAAAGAAAATTGATGATTTCACATGGGCAACATAACACTTCTTTTTTCAAATAAAAATGAAGACCATGTGTTTTGGTTTGTATAATTTGTTTACACCAAGTTTTTACTTCAAATAAGACTGTAATCTAGGACAAAACTCAACTGATTAATAGCTCTTCAAATATAAATTGACAAGGTTGCTTGGTATTGTCGGAATCTATCTATATACGTCATTTGATCAGATTTTAAGTGTTCATCCAAAAGTAAATATGTATTATATAGTATGGTTTTTACAACCCCCTTCTCTCAAATGATAGTACAATGACATGGACCCTAAGGTGCACCTTGCACAAACAATACTTCCACGGTAAGTGGGCTTTTGTCTAAGATCTACAAGTTTCCAAATATTCTAGGGGAATCAATTAAAAAATGACTTTCATGCCAACAATGCAAAAGAAAAGCATGGATTTTGGGTCTGTATCACTTGGCTTGTTGCAAAAAGGTCTAGTATTTTTTGTAACCACTACATCTTAATGTTTGTTTAGTGTAGTGCGATGTCCAAAGTGCCACCACATCCCATGTGCAACTATAATAAGGAACCAATGAAGTCAATGCTGAGAGGTGAAACTCTAGGTCAAAGCGTCTTTATAGAACTTGTGGGAGGTGATGAAGTCCCCCTCACAAGCCAAGTTTGCATAAAAATAAAGAAAGCATGAAATAGAAAGTTTTTTAGGGTCATTTTCAAGGTCACCCAAACTTTGATGATTTTTTCGAGAGTGCTTTAGATGAATTTCTTTCTAAGCCTTAGACTAGGATATTTGTAATAGGAATGGTGCTTTTGATTCCAAAGGTTCTCTAAAGGGGACAAATGGAAGAGCATACACGCAACATCCCTCTTTTTACCAAATGAAAATCTAATTTAAACAACTAAGTGAATATAAAAAGCTTGAAAAGGTGAGTTTATTTTTAAGCCCAAATTTAAAAAATGAGGTGGTGTTCATTTGATCCCTTGGTCTTAGTTGTAACTTTGAAAACTAATGTTAAAAACACTTATTTAAGCACCTTAAATGTTACTTTAAACACCAAAATAATGTTTCTAATTCATTTTTAAGCATGAAAAAGGTGATCTAAACATGTTTTTAGCAAATGTCAAGCTTGGTCCTATAATAAAAATTTCAGCATATCTTTTAGCCTTGAAGCTATTTTGCATTTGAAATAATGAACTTTAAAAAAAGAGCTCTTGGGTTTGTATTTTGAGAAAACATAGTGATCGACGTTGGTTCTATAACCAAAGATGGTTATACTTAGTAATTGATGATGGTTATCTAACTGACATTAGTTATACCAATAGTGACTGATGATGGCTATCCAACTGATGACGATTTTACTAACTAATGTCCGTTACTGTGTAAACTCATGACAAAGAAAAATGGCAAAACAAAGTTAGAAAATTAAATTACAAGAGTTTTAATGATCAAAATGAAGATTTTAAAATGTCATAATAATCATATTTATGTGTGGAATGCATTTAGTTCCATCAGGCATGCCATATGTGATCTAGGAATTTGACTCAAGAGAGTATGGTTAGTATCATGTTAGTTTCAAAATGAAAACAAAATGAAAGAAATATACTAACTAATATAACATCTCTAGGCCTAGACACTAGGAAGAGCTTAATTAATAAACATGAATCAAACACATAACTAAAATGCAAAAAAAACCCTCTTTCACCTTCTTTGGATGCTCTAAAATGTTTGTTGTAGTGGTTTGCTCGGCTTGTGCTCATGAAGTCTTCATCAAAGGAAGCTTGGCTATCTCCTCTTCTCCTTGGCACCTTATGGATTTGGCTTGGCTTGGCTTAGAATTAATTTGTCATGGTAACACTAGTTTCATAAAGCTTTTGGAGCTAATCCTGCATTATAAATTTTCACAAATTAAGCTTAGAAATGTTGTGCATGGCCTCTCTATTTATAGATTTTTGAGAATTTCTAAAATCAACATGAACCATCCATCTTGAGATTGAGATGTGTGGTTAAAGATTAATTCAATTTTTGGAACTAAGTTTAAAATTATCCTCATCATGGCATTAGAAGAATGGGTAATTAAGAGGCATGAAGGGCATCATGAAAGGTTTGATGAGGCATGGAGGGCATGAATCCTAATATTTGTGGCATTTATGGCCTAGGGATGTCTTCCTAAGAAATGAGGTCACCTGATGATGCAGATATTCAATATTCATTTCCAAACAAATTATTCAACAAGTTTCCATGGAATTATTTATTATGCCTTGATCTGGGTTAATTATCTCTTTAAAATGTTTAATAAATTTGTGGACAAATTACTCAACTTGATCAAAATGCCTTTTTATTGGTCCAAAATTTGACTGGATTGGAATTGGAAGACAATGTCAGATGTGTTGGATCTGTTATTCCATTTAGGATGTTACTAACAATAAATAATGAAGGCACATGTCTTGTGCAAGAGATTTGATGGGAAAGAGCAATCTAGAACATCTAGGTGCAAAATTGGTATTTTGACTTGGAATGATTTGATTAAAATTAGATGGCCCATAAATTTCATTGCCCCATTTAGGGATACCCTAACCAAAATCAGCACTTGAATATATCAATTTCAAATCATTTAATGCATTTTAGTGTTTTTAGGCCAAGTTGTGCACTTTAGGTGTAAATTGGTCAAAGCCTAATTGGAGATTATTGGTGGCCATATTAGGTGTCTACATCTCCCACTCCCCCTATGGAAAGCGAGAACACCTTAGAATCCCCTAAACATCACTTAGAGGTGTATTTAGAAACAACATTGGTAGAGAGTCAGGGGGATATCAACCCATTCTATACCACTTTGTTGATTAATGGTTTGATTGTCCATAATTGCATGTTTGATTTTGATGTGTCTTGTAACATTATGCCACTAACTATGCTCAATGAGCTCTATATAAAAATAACTATAACACATGGATGATTCCTTGCCATAGATTCTAGAGAAGCACCTGTTGTTGGTGTGGTTAAAGGATTGGTGGTGTAACTCACATAATACCCCAATATATTCCTGAGCATAGATGTTCTTGTAGACTTTCCACTAAAGTTAGCTATGCTACTATCTATAAAATGGGCTGATAATATTAGGGCTAGTATTCAGATGGACTTGTCCTATGCCACTATACCTCTAGATAGGTATATGGTTCACCTGAATCAGAAGCCACAAATGCTTCATGTCCTAGAAGATCCTAAATATTAGTTGAATGAAGTGTTGTATGTGGATATGGACATTGGGAATTTTTTGGGGAGTGTTAAGTATGAGGAATTACCTCTTGACCTTAGTATCATATAGGAAGACTCCATCTAGACCATGAATTTTGATGGAGCATGTTCAAACATTGGAAATGGAACAGGGGTTATCTTCTATGCGCTTAATGGCCAAACTTATAGATATTCCTTCTAATTGTCCTTTGAGTGCATGAATAAAGTTTCATAATATGAAGCATTCATGATTGACCTCTGGATCGCCCATGAGTATGGACTCATAAAGTTACTAGTCAAGGGAAATTTAGAATTAGTTGTGAAGTAGGTCTGAGCTATTTACACCATGAAACAAAAGATATTGAAACACTACAAGAACATTGTATAGGACTACTTGGAATGGTTTGATGCTTTCAATATTGAGTATCATGCTTGAGACCTTAATCAGGTGGTAGATATACTTGCAAAGAGGGATGCAGAGTTTAAAGTTAAACATAGAAATCCCTCTTATGAAGATGAGGTAGAGGTGATGGTAAGGCCTTCTATCCCAAACAATATTGATCATTGGTAAGTCTTTGATGATGATGATGATGATCAAATAAAAAGTTTTATGTGTTGTATAGATGATTTCTAAGGAACCATTATAGATTTGGACTCCATGGTACATATATGTGATGGAAAAGAAATATTGTTTGGAAAATAAGTTATCCAGTTGAACACTAATACTATCCCTAGAGGATTGGTTAGTCTCAAATCATCCTTTGATGGAGCTGACATAGTCAAATCTAGAAATGTTTCTATATCAAAGGATGAGACTGAGATTAACATTGAGACTAAGGATAATCCAAGAAAAATCTAGATCAACACTCATCTAAGCAAGAAAGATAAGGAAGAGGTTATCAAGATTTTAATTAAGTACCAATATTGTTTAGCATGGTCATATTTAGAGCTAAAAGCCTATAAGGAGGATTTATTCTAACATGTTATCCCCCTTAAACTTAGTATGAAACCATTTCACCAAAAATAGTGGCTTAGCAATCCATCTTGGCCACCAAGATATAAAAGGAGCTGAAGAAATTAAGAGACAGTGGGATCATTCAACCCATTAGGTATTCATCATGGGTGGCCAATCGAGTCCCTGTAAGGAATAAAAATGGAGACATCCAGCTCTAACTTGATTTCCAAAATTTAAACAAGGCTTCACTAAAGGATAATTATCTATTGCCTAATATGGACAACATGCTTCAAGATGTTATTGGTTCTGAGTTGTTGTCAAGTCTGGATGGATTTTTTTACTGTAACCAAGTAATAGTGAAGGATTTTAAAAGGTATAAGACAACTTTCACTACCCCATGGGGCACCTATGTGTATGTTTGAATGCCTTTTCACTTAATGAATGTAGGTGCCACTTTCTAGAGAGCAATGGACGTATCCTTCACCAAGTTAATCAACTAATTTATTAAAATATATTAGAATGATGTTATAGTATACTCCAAGAAAAGGGATGAACACTTAGGGAACTTGGAACAAATGATTATCAGATGTAGGGAGTTTGGAATCTCCCTCAATCCTAGGAAGTGTCACTTTAGAGTATAGAAGGCAAATCTACTTGGGTACATTATGTCTAAACAAGGTGTAATGATAGATACCAAAAGGGTAAAGGCCATTGATAAGGTACCCATCCCATAGACCAAGAAAGGTATTTAATCTTTCTTCAGCTATATTAATTTTGTTAGAAGGTTTGTTTCCAAATTTGCAGAGATTACTCTACCTATCACATCAATGTTGAAAAATGATCAAACTATAAGGTGGGAAAATAAAATGCTACCAAATAATTCTAGGACATCAAGGTAACTTTAAAGACTACCCCATTTCTTGCCAATCCTAACTCTAGAAAAGATTTCTAGATCTTTTCATTTGCCTTCGAGTATACTATTATTGCAGTGTTGATATAGAATAATGATGAAGTTTATGAGCATCCAATTGCCTTTTTTAGTAAGGCATTATAAGGATTTGAGATGAAATATACCATAATGGAAAAATAATCCTTTACTCTCCTAAAGGCTATCAAATAGTTTAGATCCTACATTCTGAGTTCTAAGATTGTGGTTTATGTTTCTCATACTATGGTGAAAGACATATTAACTCAAAACGAGTCTACTGACAAAAGATGTCGATGGGTAAATAAACTTCAAGAATATGATCTAGAGATACAAACTACTAAGTTGGTAAGAGGCATAAGTCTTGTCAAGCTAATGACTGAAGCTATCTTCTAGGCTGTAGAGGTGAATAATGTATAAGGGGTTGTTGGTAGCCCTGGATCTAAGTATAGCTAATCTCCATGGTATAAATATATATTCTATTACATGAAGACTCTGAATTATCCTTCCCATTTAGAAAAAAATCAAAGGATGACCTTGAAGTTAGTATCCTAGAAGTATATTCTATCATAAGATGATCTAGCTTGGAGAAACCCAGATGGTATCCTCTTGTGGTGCTTAGTGGAACATGATATTTCTAAACTAGTTACATATTTCCATAGTGGTGTGTGTGGTTGTCACTTTTCTCCCAAAGTCACTGCACATAAGATTCTAAGGGCCAGTTATTGGTGGCCCACTCTATTCAAATATGTTGCTACTATGATAAGGAGACGTGAAGAATGTCAATGATTCTCTAAGAGAATAAAAGCATCCAGATCACTTCTCTTACAACCAATTTTTGTTGAAGAACCTTTTAGGAAATGGGGAATGGACATCATGGGTGAAATATCAAATGCTTCAAGTGCTGGTCACAACTAGATCTTAGTGGCCACTTATTACATCATAAAATGGGTTGAAGTAATCCCTACGAAAAAATCAACCCACCAAGTAGTTATTGATTTCCTTTTAAATAATGTGATCTATCAATTTAGAGTGCCAATTAAAATTTATGTGATAATGCCATGTGCTTTAGAGAAAAATAATTAGTTTCATTGTGTAAAGATTATGGGATTGATATATCATATGCCTCCAATCACAATCCATAAAGAAATGGGCAAGCTGATTCTAGTAACAAAAATTTATTGAAGATTATTAAAAGGACTCTAGATGCCAACAAAAGGAAATGGGGTGAGCAGTTGAAGTTTGTTGTATGGGCTAATAGATTGACTCTTAAGAGGTCTACTAGAAGAATCCCCTTTGAGCTTATTTATGGATCTCAAACTATTTTACCCCTTAGTTTATAATTACCTACTTACTATTTCATGTAACAAATAACTGAAGATGGAGAAGAAGTAAACCACTATAAGGAAAAGATCAACCAGATCATAGAGCTTGATGAATCTCAAAGATAAGTTGATGAAAAGCATTTAAAATTTAAGGAGAGGATCAAAACTATTTTTTATATGAAGGTCACCCTAAGATATTTTCAAGTTGGTGATCTAGTCCTAGTCTGGGATAGTAGACATGAAGATAAGGGAAAATAGGGTAACTTTGATTCCCTATGGATCGGTCCTTACACCATTGATTATCAAATAGGGAACCATACATTTTATCTTAAAGATATTGATGGATAAATATTGGAACTACCAGTTAATGGAAAACACCTCAAGCACTTTTTGGATTAAGCCCATGTCAACCCATGTGAATATGTACATGTTGTATAGTCTCTTTGTGTTTTTGTTACCCTATTTGGGGTTGTGTTTGTATAGTTTGTTTTTCCTCTTTTTCCTTCTTGGTTATCTTTAGATGCCTTTTTATAACTTTGTTCACCCATAGTGTGTTTTCCTATCTTTGTTTCAAACTCTTTAACTCCATGTCCCAATGGATAGGTACCTAGTCTGGTGTTCTTTGTGTACCTGTTGGGGGTACACATCCCTGAGCAAGAGCTGATGTTGGAACCCAAATCTACACTAAGTAATTTGTGCCTTATTTATCATCAAATTATTTTTGAGTTTTAAAATCTATTGTGTTCTAATATCTTTATATGGGGTATTTTATCGATTTGTCAAGTTTCGTGAGAGCCTATGTTAATGCCCAAGGTTACACTAGAGCAATTAGGCCCTTATCCATGAAAATGCCTAAGTACAGACTAGGTTGAGTATCAATGTTTAAGTCATTAGCCCTAGTTCTATCCCCATATTTTCCTTTGGAATTTCAAGTTTATGTTTATAATTTTCCAAGTCTTTTGTCTTGTTTTTTTCTTGGTGAAAATGTTCCTTCCCTTAATCTTTTTTAGGCTTTTTGCATGAACACAATGCATGATGGAAATATGTCTTCAATATTTTTTTCTTGGACAAAAAGCTTGAAGATTTATTTTCATCAAACATTTTGTCATCTTCGAAAGTTATGAAATAATTCAATACTATGTCTTTTCAATCTTAAGTGTTTTCAGGTCATTTGTTTCAGTCTTCTTATCTGTAGTAAAAATTATGAAGGGCACTTGAACTTCAAAAAATTTAACCACACAAAAAGACCAAAGGAATTCTAGGGTCATTTTTCCCTTACAAAAACTCTTAAGGATCATTTCCTTTGAGCATTTTGCCCTTACAAAATTCTTGAAGGGTGTCTACCAAAAGGTTTGAAGGGCATTTTCTAAAGATGGAGGAAAATTCCAATACTTCTAGGGGAATTGTAAGGCCATTTATTTTGGCTAGAGATTTCACAGTGGGAAGATTCACTATGAGAAGATATAAATGTATCCAAATCTCTTTGCATACATTGATTTCTTGCTTTGTACTCAAATAAAAAAAATTATGAGGCCCCAAATGAAATTGCCATGTTATACCTTCAACATGTTTTGATGGCTAAGGTGAATAATTGCCTGATGAGCCAAATGAAAGACACGTGGTTATCTCAGGGGGCTCCTAAGGCTTTCTCCCAAAAATGGCCAAGTTAAACTTGTCAAATTTACAAGGTAATGACTTGTTCATTTCCTTTTACAAGTAATGAGGGTATTTTTGAGGGTCAAAAGGATATTCCACCTTTTCTCATATTAAGAAGGATGGTGAAAAGGTAAAAAATTAGCTGAGAGTCTAATCTTACATCTAAGTTAGAAACATGGTGGGTCCTTAAGGCTTTTCAAGCTTTAGGTCCTTTTTAAAGATTACCCCACTTACATTTTAGTGGACAAGGTGCATAAATTCTCCAAGGCCTAAACACCTAGATTTGTGAAGAGAATTAATGGCATGTGGTAGGTCCTTGAGGATTTTAAAGCTTCAAGTCCTTTTTGAAGATTGTCTCACTTACCTTTTGGTGGGAAAATTAAAAAAAGCTCTAGATAGCATAAAAATAAATAGAATAGAAAATATTTTCTTATATGAATCCATGTGTTGCAAGGAGGATTACCCAGCATAAAATAAAAATTTGTACCTTCTCTCTCCTTTTATAGAAGAAGCTCTGATTAAAATGGGGTAGTTGGTAATTATCCATTATGCTTCAAAGCATTAATGGTAACCCTAATTTCAAAATGTAAAGGATCATAACTAAGGTATTTTCCCTCATTCACATTTAGCTTTTGCATTTATAATTTCTATTTGCATCTTCGAGCCATTTGTGTGACCTAGTTACATGTAGTGTGAAAGAGTGATTACAGCGAATGCTTCAAATATTTTTAATTTTAATTAAGTATAGCCTTCCAAATTATCAGTAAGTTCTCTTTTAGTGCCTTATTTTGTGTTCTTTGAGGAGGTTTGAAGGTATTTAGAGGGTGTTCATAGTGAAGAATTCATTCAAGTTCAAATTATTGAACTAGAGGGATAGGTAATAATGGCAGCTAGTTTAGCATCTATCAAGAGTAACATCATTTATATTTTGGATGAAATTAAAGATATAGATGTTCAGGGATTAGACTTTGTAGCCTTGTTGAAATTCTTGTAGTATCCAAACCCTTTTCTAGTAGTTTCCAACCTTGGAATGAGTTATATCACCCCTACAGAAGCATTCCCCTTGGCTACCCCATACCTAGAGTTAGTGATCGCATGTGCCCAAGTATACCAACCAAAAACTAGGACTATCATCGATGGAAGCTAATCATTCATCTACTTTTTCAATCTTGAGGTCCTCAATACCATGCTTGGGATTCCTCCCCAAATTAAAAGTATCACACTCTCCTTGGAGGAATACCAAGAGTATGCAGAAATAAATAACAAAATAACATATGATATTGTTAACTCTTGTTGATTGTCAAAAAGAGGCAAAAGGTCTCTAGAATGTCTAAGAGTCTGAAACTGGTGGCATTCAAGGAATTACCCCAGTATGTAATTCCCATGGTAGCCAAAATTTATGGGATGCCCATCATGGAGAAATTTGAGCCCTGGATGTTCATAGTCTTAATCTATGTGTTAGAGTAGTAGAAGAAGCTAGACTGGGCTACCATTATAAGTGATAGCCTGCACAGGCAAATGATGTAGCTTAAGGTAGCAATTCATTAAAATGAGAGGTTCATAGATATATGTTATATTTCTTCTTACCTAATGTATAACATGGTGCATCATACGATGTTTTAGGGGCTCACCAAGAATCCCAATGGAATGAGAATATATGAGGTTTATCCTAAAATAACTCTAGATGGATTCAAGAAGAATTTTTGTAGATTTTACAATTATTTATTTAATACTATGATGAGTGGCTTCTTTCCTCTGAGGAGCCTCAATATAATGTCTAAGGTGGATAGAGACACAATTGATAAGTATGGCACCTTGTATATTCAATTCAAAAATTTCACTTATATCATAATAAGTGGTTATTTGAGGTCTTCACATAAACTACCGAGATACCTAGATGATAGATTGGTAGTAATGGAGTTAAGTTGATAGATGGTTCCCCCACATGAGATGATAGTGGCAAAAATGATAAAAAAAATATTTTCAAGTAGTTGAGATTGGAAATTATTCATGTCTTTTTATTACCAAATCAAAGGGATTAGAGCAAGAGATGGGCTAGTATATGATTGATAAGATGCCACCTGGGCCAAACTATGATATCAAATGGCTAGTGAGCACAGTGACCAATGTGATTTTGCATCAATCATATTATGAAGATATCTAGTCTAACTGCACCACCAAGGAGGACATTATAAAATTAAACTATATGAGGATAACAATGTAAGAAGTCATTGCCTACATATGGCTCCCATCCAAAAGGAAATAGAGAATGATAAAAGGACATTTTCTGTAGTGTATAGTTAGTCCAATATTTAAGTCCAACCCATCTCATAGGTAGACTTCACTACTAAGAAGAATGATTCCATTCCATGGAGAGCCTTTGTAATCATGAGAAGAACCTTTAGGTGGTTGAAGTAACATGGGGTTCATCTTAGTGCATATGATACCCCTACCCTCTAGGAGCTTAGACAAGTTTGGGAGTTAAAATATTTCCTCCTAGATTATAGTGGTGATCCTTCAACTCCACCACTAGAATAAAAGGGCAAGGGGAAGTATAAGGTTGGTGATGTTGAATTCACCAAGTTGATTAATGTGGAGTTCATATCTGCATCATAGTCTAAGGTAGGATTGTCCTTCTCAAAGTTAACAATCCTAGATAAAAATTGGGATTAGTTTGCTACTAGGAAGGTTACTTTGGCCAATACCACCCCAATATCCATTAATTCAGAGGGAGCCCTAATGATACCAGTCATCTCAACAGCCATCCCAATTGTCAATCTAGCTACAGTTCCACCTACTCCACCAGTGTAATAGCCAACCATTGTCCCTTCCCCAAAGATTTATTCAAGGAAGAGAGGAGATGAAGAAGGAGAGTATCCCAAAAAAAAAAAGAGTCAAGATGGATCTACAACCTCCAAATGGTTTTCCTATGAAAAGGAAGGAGGTTATGTTTAAAGACCTACCTTCTAAGGAACTCCCTATGAAAAGGAAGGAAGATCAATCCTCATATGCTTAGAGATTGAGAGATATGAGTGATGAATAATATTTAGATGAAGATAGGCCCATTATATAGGTGATGAAATATCAATGAGCATTCACTCCTCCATAAGTAAAAATTGGGTAGATAAATCCAAGGGAAAGACCACAGACCCTAGTGAAGGTCTCGATGATGGGTTTGTGTACAGAAGAGGGTCCCTTAAGAGTAGAGATAAAAGTTAATGAGGATGAAATTTTAACCTCAAATGACCCTCTATCTTTTAAATATGTTGTGTAGGTTGGCATTGAGGTAGCCATACAAGCTCAGGCCCCTCAAGAAAGGGAATCTAATTCATCAAATACAGAGACATTTGTTAAAAATGTCATCACCCAACCACCAAGCCAAGGTGGACTTGAAGAATTGAATAAATTTGATGATAGATCTGAAGTGGATCCAAATTAGGATACTCAAGTCACCATTGACTTAGAAGTGGTGGTTGAGAAAGACAGACTACAAGCAATTATAGAGGTATCACAAGTTGTCCTTTCCCCTCCAAAAGTGTCAAGTTTAACACCAGAGGAGAAGGTGAGTATAGAGGAAAGTGGTGGATCAAACTTGCAAATGGGTACTCCCACCCATATAGAAATAAATAAATAATTAGATCAATCAAATAAATATGCTAAGGAAGCTACTTCAAGAATAAAATCTTTAATTGAAGTACCTCGAGGCCTCCTTCCTCACATCAAGGTCCATGATCCAATTCATAATAAAGGTCTAAAGTCCATGATTAGTGAAGAGTTTCTTGAAGGCAATACAGAGGTCACCATAGCCTCATTCATACCTAAATCTCAGGTAAATAAAGAAGGTGAAGCAATTATGGAAACTTCCAGTCAAATAGTAGGACAAGGGAGCTTTATTGAAAAGTTGCTCAAGGAGTCTCACTAATTTGATCTAGATTTGAAGTTTTGGAGCAAATAAAGCCAAACTTGGAAGGGGAACTTGGAGTGAATAAAGGTGGTAAGAGTTTGAAAATGATGAAGAAATTAAATAGTTCATGTTAAGTCCATACCCCATTCTTGTGGCACTTCCTACATCAAATACTCTAATGAAACCACCCTTTACTATCTCAAGGCCTACATCTATGTCTAGTACATCAATGGGATTTCAGACCAGACCCCTTCTCTAGGTCAAAGAATAAGTCAAATAGAAGGACATTATGAGAAAAATTAGTTAGATCAATGTAGTGAAGGTCACTCAAGCATATAAGGCCAAACCCCTTAAGAAGGCCAAGACACAATCCACGACCACATTCACTGCTACAAGAGAAAGGAATGTGGAAATATCCATTCCCCTACTAGATGCTTTGAAAAAAGATGCTCCCTTTGAGAGTTACACTATTTATAGCTACAATTTAGGGGGTCCATCAAGGAATGAGATAAATCATAGCTCACAAGTTTTGGCAAACATGGTGGCTCATCAAATGGATAAAGATAAAGACACCATGGAGGATTTAAAAGTATAAAATTAGGATATGATCCAGTACTTGTAAAAGATACTGAGTGATCCAAAGGTAGTAATTCTAGCTGATATTATTGCTCCAGAGTGTCCTCTCTTCTCAATAGAGGCATTTTATTTTGGTTAAATTGATGACCTAAAATACAAAGGGAGAGTGATATAAAAATGGCAAGAAGATTTGCACACCAAGGCTATGGAAAAAATCCACTCAACATTGAAATACTTAGATAATATAGTGGATAATAAAAGGGATTGTGATGCCCAAATGTTTATCCATGAAGTAGACATAAAGAATTGGGAAGGACTCAGTTAGAAAATGGATGAGGTCTATAAGATGGGCACATATACTTTGATAACTAAGAAGATAATTACTCCAAATGATCACATGAGGCCCAGAGAATATCAATTAGTAATCAAGCATTGATTAGCGATGCTCAAAGATGGCATCTTCAATCTGAAAGGAGAAGAGCAGTCCCTTAAGACTATAACAAAAGAGATAGATGCTACACTAAGGAAGATGGTAAGCCTTGATGGTATAAATGATTTAGAGAAAGAGGCAGTATATATTTCTCTAAAAAACCTCATTGATGCACCACAAGAGTCCTTTGATGTTGATAAAATAAAATAGTTAGTGTCACTTGAGAAGTCTTATGACCATCTTAAAGAATTCATTGGATGAAAGTAGACCATGCTTCAGAATATTGTTGCCTAGTTTGAGGAGTATAGAGTAAAATTCAAATACCAAGTGGGCCTTGACCAAGGGAATCTTGCCCCTATAGTAAAAGGATATACCAGGTATAAAAATAATTTGGTGAAAGGTTTTGTAATCCAGATTGACTTTGGAGCATAACTAAATATTTTTATTTTTCCAAAATGGCAACACTCCTTTTTTCTCTTCCCTCCCTTCTTTTTTCTCATTTCCCACTAGGAAACCATTGTACTTGGCCCATTAGTGACACATCCCTTTCAATTAGTTTTTATGTAATCATGTGGATAAGAAAGGGGAATTTTTGTTTGTTATGTAAGAGGGCAAAGGTTTGTTTTGTCCTTTACAAGATGTTCCTCCATGTAGATAACTAGAAATATTTTGTCAAAGTGGAGGATCAATATTGTCATCATCATAGGATCATGATCATATCCAAGGAATCATGTTTGTTACAAGGTTTAACAAACTTTAGGCCCATGAAGGAATCTTTCAATTGGAGAATCTCTAGGAATATGCTAGGCTTAGCTCAATTTTATAAGTAAAGGGGATTTATCCCTTTATAAAGGTTAGTTAAATTTTTGAGTCAAGAACTATAGCCTCAAAGAATTCTCTCTATGTGATCCTTCTGGTGCCAAATTGGTTTCAATTGTAAAATCATTGGCAAGATTTAAGAGCATTATACATGTTTCCCTTATCACAAAATTGTTTTGCATAGTGTTAGTATGTTATGTTGTTTATAACACATTTTAATCATTTTCTATTTAATTGATAAATGAAATTTATTCATGGTTTCCATTCTCTTGATATTGTTAAAGTATAGTTCTCTATTTTACATTCTCAGTTGATTAGTAATCTAATGTATTCATCTTTATGGTAGTCATTTAGAGAGTGTATCTAGATTATAAAATACTTTCTAATTTAAAATTTGGGAATAGGGTGTTGATAGCCTTTTTAAGGGTAGTCCTACGTTCATGGATTCAATTAGAAGGGGTTCTTGAAGGATATCATTTGTGCATGATTTCATCTCATTTATTTTTTATTTATAGTACATTTGCTAGTAAAGATGACATAATTGTTTAGTTGATTTTCTTCAGGCTCATTCTTCAACCCTCCACTTTCATTTTCATTAATTGATAATCTTGTCTTACCCTATCTTACCCCACATATAACATGCCCTTTTCATATTTGACATGTTATTTTCCTACAAATGCATAAATATTGTACACTTAACATGTGTTTGCATTTTGTGCATTAAATATCAGCATTTCAACCTCTTGTTAGCCCTCTATTATTGAATATTCTTAAGAATAAAGTCTTCAATCACATTCATATCTATCTTTAGTATCTTGTGTCTAACCTAGAACATTTTCTCATTCCTTGTGATAACCCTTATCGAGTGGATTGAGTAAGCTTGGTTGTGTTCTAGTCATATTTGTATTCCCTTGTACCAACAATCCCCATGAAGATTTAATTATAGAATCCCTTCATGTGAGCAAGATGCCACTTAGGTCCTCTTACATTAGTTTAGGCAGAGTTAGAAGTAGTATGGAACTAACCATACCCTTTATAGGTGCCTCTTAGTAATTTTATCCATTTGATCCAGTCCAGATGTTAAACCCCTCCCTAGATACAATGACATTCTAGTGGGTTTTCCATCTTTGCTTGCCATTTCTCTTAAGTGTGCAAGGATGAGTGACAGAGGTGCACAACTAGGAGCCAATAAGGTTTTCAAGACTCCATGGGATAGTAAGACCTATAAGAGCTTTCCTAAATTGAATGAACTTGTAAAGAGTTGTAAAGTTCAATTAACATCAAATGGAGTGTCTTAAAATGAATCATGAGGAATTGAAGTGATCTAAGTGCTCTTCATGTCTTAACAGTCGAGTGGAACATAGATTTGTCTAGATAATCGATGTGAACATTAGATCAAAGTTGTCTATGAGAATAGAGATAATTTAAGTATCATTAAAGAGTAGTTTAACATATTATATGCCTTAAGGAAGATCACAAAGGGTTGGACATTATCATTGATTAAGGGAGAGATTATTAAGCATTGAATTTGAGTGTTTATCTTTGATATTTAATGTTGTCATTGATGTCAAAATTTCTAATAAATATGCATGGTTATTTCATTGATTTCAATCGAATATAGTTGATATCAAAAGTTTTGTTGCAAATGCTTTGTCTAGTAATCTGAGGTATGTATGTGAAGGATTTTTATTTCTAGCATAATGTGTCTTATAGTTGTGATGAAAAATATTGTTTATAGAATATTCTAATCATTGATAAGCATCATTAGTAAGTACAAGTTTGTAGATCACATGTAAATCATATAGTAATGTTTTATCTAGACCTGATAGTATTTGCAGATGGCAAGATGAAATGAGTGAGATCCGAAGAAGAAATAGTGTGCTCTGAAGTTCTGTGAAAGTAGTGTCAAAGATGCTTTAAATGTGATATGAAGATGAGAATGCTCTAAAGAGAATGCTCCAAAGAATAGTTGAAATTTTTCTAGCATGATTGAGATTATTTGAGGTACTAAAGACATTACAGATGAGTAGAAGGTCAGCTCTAAAGATCTATGTATTTAATTCTAAAGATGCTACAATTGAGCTCTAAAGATTTGTAAGTAGCTCTAAAGAAGTTCTATTAAATATTTGAAGAAGTGATGAGCGAGTAGATGAATAATGACAAAGGTGATATAAGTTATTTCAATTATGTGCATGAAGTTTCAAGACTTGGTTTGCAAAGAAAAGGCTTGAAAGGTATTTTAAGGTTTCATGAATGCATAGTTTGAAGAGGTATCTACCTGAGAAGGTTTTGTCAGTGCCTGTTGGCACATGTATCATCTACATAACATCCTAATTTTTTCAAGGTAGATGAGAAATGGATCTATCTCAAATTTACAATCTTTTATTTTTGGAAAGAGGAGCTAAGTTTTATGAACTATCATTAAGATTAGAAGTTAATCTAAACCCTCATAAAACCTTGACTGTGACCCGACATTGAAGATATTATTCAGAATAACTTAGAATGGTTTTATATGATCATACAAGTTATTGTAGTTTGAATTCAACTCTCCCAAGCATCTTTAAGTTTAATTAGTTTCTTAGGTGAGTGAGAATACCATATAGATAAGTGCTTGTCTTTTGAAGATTTATTTTAGAAGATAATGTTGATCGAGTCAAATTTTCTAAGTGGATGAAGATAAAAATATGAGACTTTTAGTGGGTTTTTATGAATATTTATAAAAAAAATTAGATCTTAAGCATGTAAAGTTAGTGATCAAAGTTGGCTAGTCACTAAGCAAACCCTGCAGTACAGACAGTGAAGAAATTAGATAGTATTGAGTAGATGTTTCATGATGTATTTTCATGAAGAAGTGATGCATTGAAATGCATGATGATATTTTTTGGATCTTGAGTGATCCATCCATGATTTTTAGAATATTTAAATTTGGTATAAGAGGTTGAATATTTGAATCCAATTTGGTTTATATAACTTATTAGAGACTATGATAGAGAAGGTCAAAAGATTGGTTTATAAGACCAATAGCTATCATTAGATAGCATGATCTAATTGATTAAGGTTACTATAAATATGTTTTAGGATCCTATTCACAAATTAAAATACATTTAAGATAGTCAATCATGTATCATATGTTCATGTTTCTTTTACTATGTTTTGGATTCAATTCACAGTTATGAGTGAACATCTTGTAGAGGAGTGTTTGAGTCTGTTTACCCTAAGTTGAAGCATCAAATAAATTTTGTGATAACCCTAAGGTCATGAAGACTCTGAACATATATATTTTTTCCATATCTTTTTTACAAAATTGAATGTATAAATTAGTTGTTTAAGGTAGAGTTTATGTATATGTTGTCAGGGATCTAGAACATAAAGTTCTGATACCACTTTGTTAGGAACGTGGAAACACAATTGATTACTTTTCTATAAGCAATTTTTACACAAAATTGAACCAGAATGATTAAGTAACTAGAAACTTGAAACAGCAAAGAATATGAGAAATAATACTATCTGTATTAACACTCTTCCAGAATATAATAAAGAAATCTCACTCTCCTCTTCACACCTCTTGGGTGTACAGTTTTTCTCTCAAGAGTTCTCTCTCTCTCTTTCTCAACCATAACTAACTCAAACACCTGAGTTGTTATCCCCTCCTTGATAGCTTTAGCTGATCTCCTTGACCTTGCACCTTGCAAATCTCCTTTGACCTTGCTTTCTTTCTTCAATGCTTTACTTTCCTTTTTACAATACATGCCTCATGGGTCTCTTAAATAGGATCCAAAGCATACAGTAATTAGACTTATAATTACAATAATTAGAAACACAGACCCAAGACTTAAATTAGTCTTCACATGTAAACACTCAGACCTCTTAAAATTAGATGAGTCTAATTCTAGAAATGCATTCTGGAAATGCATGCAAATGTATGCACACGCACAGGTGACCGACGTCAATTGTTGTCAGTCTATCTATGACTGACGTTGGTCGATCCCTGGTCCCTGCCTGATCGAGGTCGACAATACTACCGATGTCGATTACTGGTTGAACTCAGCAACCTCCTAATTAGCATCCTGGTGAAGCTTTTAGCTCCACAACTTAACAATCTCCCACTTAGAGATAAATAGCTGCACCTGTATAGCAACATCCACTAATCATCTCAAACACCTCCATCTTCAAACTCAATCTTGAAGACCAACCACCACATATCTTGTGATGCTACACCTATCATCCAAGTCCCCTACCACATCTAAACCTACATACCCATGTAGAGAAGTGCTTGACCCTGCATAACATAAATACCTATTGTTGGTCCCTCTCAGATACCTGAGAATCCACTAAACTTTCTGACAACTCCCACTGCTTGGGAAAACTTAGGTCTAGTACTCATGTACTTAACCTCATCATGTGAATTGGGACACTATTCTATGAACTGTCCATCCATAGGTGTGCTAACCTATTTTGCATCTTGCATCTTGAACCTCGCCACTGCCTTATTCACACAATCATCCTGAGACAACATCAACCTGTGATCTTCCCTGTCTCTAGACATGCTTATGCCAAAGAATTTTGTTGCTCCCAGATTCTTCATGACACCCATCTGAACTAACTTTACCTTTAGCTCAGCAACTCCCTGCATGTGTTACCTTGCAATAAACATACACACTACATATAGTAACAAGATAATGTAGCTAATATTATCCAACCTGGTAAAGGAAAACACAATGGTTAAACCTCCATTGTCCTGCAGCCTGCTCAAGACCATATACCCTGGCCTTCTATCTCACGTGTCCATCCACTCTCTTCTCTAACCTGGGAATCCATTCATCTGTCAGTGTTTTTATCTCAGTTGTACTCCCACTCAATCAAAAACCCCTAAGAATGACCTGTAATCAAATAATAACCTGCTCCCTACAGCCTTGCTCTGATACCACTTTGTCAGGGATCTAGAACATAAAGTTCTGATACCACTTTGTTAGGAACTTGGAAGCACAATTGATTACTTTTCTATAAGCAATTTAAACACAAAATTGAACCAGAATGATTAAGTAACTAGAAACTTGAAACAGCAAAGAATATGAGAAACAATACTATCTGTATTAACACTCTTCCAGAATACAATAAAGAAATCTCACTCTCTTCTTCACACCTTTAGGGTGTACATTATTTCTCTCAAGAGTTCTCTCTCTCTTTCTCAACCATAACTAACTCAAACACCTGAGTTATTATCCCCTCTTTGATAGCTTCAGCTGATCTCCTTGACCTTGCACCTTGCAGATCTCCTTTGACCTTGCTTTCTTGCATCAATGCTTTACTTGCCTTCATTACAATACATGCCTCATGGGTCTTTTAAATACGATCCAAAGCATACAATAATTAGACTTATAATTACAATAATTAGAAACATAGACCCAAGACTTAAATTAGTCTTCACATGCAAACACTCAGACCTCTTAAAATTAGATGAGTCTAATTCTGGAAATGCATTCTAGAAACACATGCAAATGCATGCACATGCACAAGTGACCGACGTCAGTTGTTATCGGTCTATCTATGACCGACATCGGCCAATCCCTAGTCCCTGCCTAACTGACGTCAGCAATACTACTGATGCTAATTACTGGTTGAACTCAGCAACCACCTGATTAGCATCCTGGTGAAGCTTTTAGCTCCACAACTTAACATATGTGCAGGCCTTTTATAAGTAGTGATTTGAAGAAGGGTTCAAGTGGTGGTTGGACCTAAAAGGTGTTATAGACTTAAATAAAAATTGTCTAAGGGATATTTGAGTGGTTTGTGATGTGTTCCTACCATGTGAAGTGTTTTGATAAGATTTAAAGATATCAAAGGTAACATGTTGTTGAGAAGGCCTTTTAGGTATCCATAAGCCCAAAAGAGGAGTAAGGGCTAATTGATGTATCGTTGACCTAAGTTATTTGAATATATAGATGACCTAGAAGGATATGATCAAATGACTTGAATAAAACTAAGTCAGTTAGGCCTATGTGAGTGTGTGTGCTTAGAAAAAGAAAAAAGGGTATGCTAAGAGTATGTGAGAGCAGAACATGATAAAAAAATAACATAGATCATTTGTTAGTAGAATGAGGTCATGTGGGCTAGTAGAAATATCATGAATATCTAATAGATGTTATGCAAGAGAGGATTAAGGTTAGAATACCTATTCAAGCCATAAAAGGTATAGTTGAGTGAAGAGATCTAAAGATCAATCTAAAGAGAGCCAAGAGATGAAAGAGTAGATCATCATCTATTATAAAATTAATAAATATTTTTGAAAGTGATAAAAAAATTAGGTGGTTGATTTGGTGATGAGTCATATAGGGAGTTGTAGCCTCATTTTAAGTTGGAGCTTGCTAAAGCCAAGTGGGTGATTGGTAAATTAGGGGTTGGAGTTCCTTACTGAGTTGATGCTTATCTAAAGACTGTCAAGTTGGTGTTTGATATATTGGGGTTGGTTCTCCTAATTTAAGTGGGTGCTCAACTAAATGTTGATGTTTGTCTTATATTACTATAGTCTAATTGATTCATCATAGGGATTTTTTCCCTAAGAGGGTTTCTCATGTATATGTTATGTTCATATGTATCATGCTCTTATTTTTGTTATTTATGATTGTTGAGTTATACATGCATGTTAAGATGATTTATATATAGTTAAGTGGAATTGAATGAAAAGTGAATGATTCACCCCCATCTCATTCACATTATTTTCAATAATTGGTAATAGATCAGGTCCTTTGAAATAAGATTGATAGACTAAAGGAGATCCTAAGAAGCAAGGATGACTAGTCAACAAGCTCAAGGAGGTTTCTCTACAAGTAAAGCTCCATTGTTTAATGAATCTAAATATTCCTTCTAGAATGTTAGAATGCAGATATATCTAATGTTACAAGGACATGATATTTGATAGTTAATAATGGATGGCTATATTTCACCCCCAATTCCACCAACAGATGTAGCAGGTAAGAAGACTAGCAAAAATAAATCCAAGGTAATGAATGCCATTTTGTGTGGCCTATCAAAGGAATACATAGTAAAGGTAATGCATTGTGTTTCATCAAAATACATATGGGATAAATTGAAGACCATATATGAAGGAGACACCAAGGTAAAGATGGCCAAGCCATAGAACCATAAAAGATAGTTTGAAAGTCTGAGGATGAATGAAGATGAATCTATTGCATCCTATTTGTTAAGAGTTGATGAAGTTGTCAACATCATTAAAGGACTAGGATAAGAGGTGAAATAATCTATTTTTATTCAAAAGTTATTGAGATCAATAACTTCCAAGTTAATTCTTAAGTGTCTATAGTAGAAGAGATGCAAGATTTAAACAAGCTAGAGATGGATGGGATCCATAGCATCATGACTACCTATGAGATGAGAATAGATGGATGAATACCTCTCTCAAAGGAAGTAGCTTTCAAGGTTTAAAATAAGTTAAAGGTACATAAGGATAAAGATAAGGTATATTTAGACATTGATGATGATGAATTGATTGTTATGTTTGCTAGAAAGCTAAGAATAGTTTTAGGCAAGTATAAAGGTAAGTTTCCATTCAAGTGTTTCAATTATGTAGATATTGGACATTTTGTAAATAAGTATCCTCATAAATATAATATTGAGGATGATGATATAAAAAATAAATCCTATGGGTTTGAAGAAAATAATAAAAGTTTTAAGAAATATGAAGGCAAGAAGAAGTCATTCAATAATAATATCTTCTACACCAAAGAAGATAAATCATCTAATGTGAGTGATTCAGACACATTTGACAGTGAAGATGACAAAAATGAATTTTATCATGACAATAATGAAACCCTATTCATAGGCATAGAATCAAAAAATGAGGGTTGTTCACATGGAAAAGATCTTATGTTTGATATAGAATCAGATAAAAAAGAAATTATATGACAGTGAAGAAGCTAAAGTAAACCTTGAAGAAGAACTCATGAATGCTCTATAATAACTAAAGATTGTGAAGAAAAAGAAGAATAAATTGAAGTCATTAATTCAGGACTATGACGAGCAGATTGGATTGTTTGAAGAAAGGACGTGTAATGCATCCAAAGAATATGAAGAGATCATCCAATAAGATGGAACCTAGACTGAGAATATGATAGTATGCTTAAAGACTAAAGAGCAAGATTGAAATAGATATGAATTGAAATATAATTTTTGAGGGTTGAATTAGATCAAGGTAAAAATCTTTGTGAAGTTTGACAAGAGCACTAAGGCTCTAGATGATATCTTGAGCAAATAGAAATTTACAAGTGTCAAGACAAGTCTTGGATTCAAAGAAGACCAAAAGAAGGCACCTCAAGTTAAGAAGAATACTGTTGAAGACAAGAAGGTCAAAAGATCTATTAGATAGACCAATTTTATAAGACATGTTAATTATTTCAATGGTTACTATTTTACATGTAGTTAGTTTGGTCATAGATCTAGAGAATGTGAATATCTTTTACGAATGAGTACTCATGGAACTATGAAAGGAGAAGCAATTGATCACAAGGAGATCATGTTCATCATTAGTCAAATGGTATGTGTAAAATTTTCTATTACTACTATCATGATGTAGGACATATTACAAAATTATTTCTTAATAGAGCAAGAAGGTCATTCATTCAAGACAAGAAGATTCACAGTCATGCCACTAAAAAACTGATCAAGAAGACAAATCATGTGAATGAAGTGAAGGTTAAGCAAAAGACAAAAGAAGAAGAGCATTTGAAAACTCAAAGTTTAGACAATGGATGCGCAAGACACATATCAGGAGACAAGAAAGGTCTTGGTTTTCACATGACTGATCAAAGTAGCAAGAATGGAGAAGTAGCCAATAAGAAGAAGAGTGACAAAGTGAGTCATGATCAACAATAAACCAAGGTAGGATGTTTGCTACTATATATCAAAAATCAATAAGGATTGTCAAGAACACTTATTTTCTGCATGTGTTGATAAGGTAGCCAAAGAAAAGAAGAAGAAGGTTGATAAATTTGATGTTGAGATCAAGCCTAAAAATCCAGTCAAGTACCGAAGGTTACTGAAGAACATTGAGCCTAGTAAGGATATGGAGATCTAGGACTCTCTTGAGTTCATGTTATTTTAGTGCCCTATAAAAAGGGGTGGATCCATTAAGCTTCATGGATACATTCTTCTATCATCAAAAGCATGAGGTTACAATCAAAAGATGATCTAAAGATAGAATGCAAAACTTTTGGCATATAAGAGGTAAGCTTTTGAGATCTATTTGTTTAAGTGATCCTGATCTATGAATATGAAGGGGGGATCCCTATTTCTAAAATTGGTATTGGTTTATGTCAATTGGTATTTAGTATGGGATAACCTAATGTGTATCATCAAATAGTTTAGTATCTTATTCAGCCATGTCAAATAAAGGTATGTGATCTTGAGTTCCTAGTTATTTGAAAGAAGATGTGCTTGGTATAAAAATGAGCTTAGTATATCCATGTTTCTTTGTCAAGAGAGTGATTGCTTTTGATATGCATAGAGTTAAGGAGAGATTTTGTCTATGATATTGTTTGTTGAGCATTTGATGAATAAACTAGGAAAGTGACCTGATTGAATTTTTTTTGAAGACTATATGTCTTTGGAAGAACGTATCAGCTCACAGGAGGAGAAAAATATATTTTTAGTAGTTGTAAATGATCCTTGATATCTACTACTAATAGAAGCATGGTGTATGCTAGGTTTGAGGGGAAGCTATACAATTAAGCTAACTGACCCTGATCTATGTTGAAGTAGTATTGTAAT
This sequence comes from Torreya grandis, assembly GCA_037957365.1. Lineage (NCBI taxonomy): Eukaryota > Viridiplantae > Streptophyta > Pinopsida > Cupressales > Taxaceae > Torreya > Torreya grandis. The sequence goes on from JARHVA010002357.1 coordinate 1,873,197, forward strand.
CTACATTCATTCTGAAATATATGATAGGTTATAGAAGACCTTTGTCATTAATGTCAAAAGGGGAGAAAGATAAAAAAAGGGAGAACGTTCAAAAAAAGATGAGAAGATGGGAGAAAGATCAGAAAAGATGATAAAAGGAGTAAGATCAAAAAGAGAGAGAGAAAAGGAAAGAACCAGGTCTAAGAATGATTTCCATTAAAAAGTGGTTAATAGTGTTTTCTGAGTATGTTTGCCATCAATGACAAAGAGGAAGATTATTAGACATTTTCATTGATTAAGGGAGAGATTGCTAAGCATTGACTTTGACTATTGAGCTTTGATATTTAATATTGTCATTGATGTCAAAATTCTAATGAAGATGCATGGTTATTTCATCGATGTAAATATAATATGGTTGATATCAAAGGTTTTTGTGCAAATTCTTGGTCAATTAAGCTTTGAGTTATGTATGTGGAGTTATGTTGATAGCATAATGTGTCTTTTAATTATGATTAAAGAATACTATTTACAGAATGTTATAATCATTGAGAAGTAGCATGAGTAAGTACATGTCTATAGATCACATGTAAAGCATATATTAATTCTTTATCTAGACCTTGTGAGATAGTATTTTTAGATGAAAATATGAAATGAGTGGGCTCTAAAGAAGAAATAATGTGCTTCAAAGTTATGTGTAAGTATCATTGAAGATGCTCTGAATGTGCTATGAAGATGAAAATGCTCTGAAGAGAATGAGTTAAAGAACACTTGATAGTGTTTGGGCATGAGTGAGATTGTCTAAGGTTGTATCTAAGGTATTTAAGACCTTATAGATGAGTATAAGGTCAACTCTAAATATTTGTGTGCTCTGAAGATCTATATAGCTCTAAAGATGCTACAATTGAGATCTGAAGATCTGTAAGTAGTTTTGAAGAAGTTCTATTGAATATATGAAGAAGAGATGAGTGAGTAGGTGAACAATGATAGAGGTGAGATAATTTGTTTCAAGTATGTGCATGAATTTTCAGGACTTGGTTTGCAAAGAAAAGGTTTGAAAGGTATTTCAGGGTTTCATGAATGCATAGTATGAAGAGGTGTCTACCCGAGAAGGTTTTCTCAATGCCTTTTCACATGTGTAGTAGCTTCATGAGATCCTAATTTGTTCAAGGTAGATGAGAAAGGGTTTTATCTAAAATTTACAAGCATTGGTTTTTAGAAAGAGGAAATAAGTTTTATGAATGATCGTTAGGACTAAAAGTTAGTCTAAACCCTCATACAACCTTGAATGTGACCTGATGTTGATGATATTGTTAAAAAGATATCAAAATAATTTGATATGATTATACAAGTTATTAAAGGTTTAATTCAACTCTCTCAAGCATATACAGGTGTAATTTATTTCTCAAGTGAGAGAGAAGACCATACAAATAAGTGCTTATCTTTTAAAAGTTTGTTGTAGTAGATAGCGTTGACTGAGTCAAAGTTGCTATGTCGATGAAGATAAAAATATGAGACTTGTATTTGATGTTCATGAAGGTTTTTTAATAGGTTATAGATCTTAATTTTATAAATTTAATGATCAAATTGGGCCAATCGTTGAGCAAACCCTATGGTGTAGACAGTGAAGAAATCATACAATAGTGAGTAGATGTTTCATGATGTATTTTCATTAAAAAGTGATGTATTAAAATGCATGATGATATTATTTGGATATTTATTGATCTATCCATGATTTTTATAATCTTGGAAGTTGGTATAAGAGGTTGAATCTTTGAATCTAAGTTTGCTTATCTGACTGATTAGATTCTATGATAAAGAAGGTTAGAAGATTGGTCTGTAAGACCAATAGTTCTCATTAGATCACATGATCTAATTGATTAAGGTTGCTTCGAGGATGTTTTAGGATCATGTTCATAAATTCAAATCCCTTGAATATAATAAATCATATATCAGATGTTCATGTTTCTTTGACTGTGTTTTGGAGTCATTGGTAGTTTTGAGTGAACATCTCGAAGAGGAGTGTTTGAGCCTATTTACCTTGAGTTGAAGCATCAGATGAAGTTGGTGATAACCTTGAGGTAATGAAGACTCTAAATATTTGTTTTTTCTATATATTTTTTTTTTAAATTGGATATATACCTCAATTATTTAAGGTGGAGTTTTTATATATGCGTAAGCCTTTTATAAGCAATGATTTTAAAAAAGGGTTTAAGTGGTAGTTGGACATAAAAGGTGTTATAGACATAAATTAAAATTGGATAAGCTATATTTGAGTGGTGTGTGATGTGTTCCTACCATGTGAAGTGTTTGGATAAGATTAAAAGATATTAAATGGTAGCATGTTGTTGAGAATGCCTTTTAGGTCTCAATAACCCTAAAAGAGGATTAAGGGATAATTGATGTATGGTAGACCTATTTTAGTGATTTATTCATGACTAAGACATGTTATCATAATCTTATTTAACATATTCATGGTTTACCTAAGTTATTTGAATATATATCTGACCTAAAAGGATATGATCAAATGACTTGTATAAAATCAAGGCAGTTAGGCTTGTGTGAGTGTGTGTGCTTAGAAAAAGAAAAAATGGTATGCTAAGAGTATGTGAGATAAGAAAAAGATAAGTGAATTACATAGATCATTTTCAAGTATAAATAGCTCATGTAGGCTAGTGGAGACATCATGAATACCTAAAATAAGTTTTACAAGAGAAAATTAAGGTCAAAAGACCTAATCAAGCCATGAAAAGGGCTAGTTGAGTGAAGAGATCTAAAGATCAGCCTAAAGAGAGTAAAGAGATGAAAGAATATATCATCATCTATTATAGAAGAAACAAGGATTTATTAAGGTGATCAAAAATCAAGTGGATAAGTTAGTGTTGAGTCATTTAGGGGGTTATAGACTCCTTGCAAGTTGGAGCTTGCTAAAGAAAGTGGGTGCTTGGTAAATTAGGGGTTGGTGTTCTTTGTTGAGTTGGTGCTTAGCTAAAGACTAAAAATTTGGTACTTGATAGTTTGGGGTTGGTGATCCAAGTTAAGTCGGTTCTCAACTGAATGTTGATGTTTGTCTTATAAGACTGTAGTCTATTTGCTTCATTAATGGGTTTTCTTCCCCAAGAGGGTTTCCCACGTATATGATGTGTTCATGTGTATCATGATCTTATCTTTTGTTTTTTATGATTGTTGAGTTATACATGCATTTTAATATGGTTCATATATAGTTAATTATAATTTAATGAAAAGTTTTGAAGACTGATTCACCCCACCTCTCAGAGACATTATTTCCAATACAGAGATATGAGCTTAAAAAGTATAGTGAAACCATGAAAATCTAGTGAGTGTAAGATGACTATAGAGTTGGATTTTTTTAGTCATTACCATGTGGATTCATGTGGTCTTGGTGAATATTGAGTTATTAGGATCATGTAATGCATGTGGATAGTGTATAAGGTCCTTGAAAATGTATGTGAAGTACCATATTGATCTAATTACTCTTATTTAGAGGTCTAATATGTCATAAAAATCTTGACAAAGTTTAATAAATGTTTGATAGAGGTCGTAAATATAGATTAAGGTCTCATATACTTAATTGGTAGTTTTCTACATGTAAGTTATTTTAAGCTATTCTAAGCCATGGTGGATCTATCAAGTGCTAAATGAGGAGTTACAGAGTCAAGAAAGATTTTTTTATGATTGTTGACATGTGTGATTATTGCATGGGAAGATAAGCTCTTGGGGAGATATTTAAAAGGATCCTATAAATGTTTTCCAAGAATTAGGAGTTGGTTTTATGGGTAGAGCTTTATGAATAAAAATTATGAATGGAAACTGGTCTAAAATCCTCATAATGACCCAATATGGAAGATCTTGATGGAAATGGCTTAGAATGGATTATATGACCTAGTTTGGTGATTATAACATGTAGATAACTCTCCCAAGTACTTTTAGGTGGAATTGGTTTGTCAGATGATTGAGTAGAAGCTATAGGAAATCCCTTATTTCTCAAAAATTATGTATAGCAGGTAGGGTTGACTGAGTCAAAGTTGCAAAATGGATGGAGGTTAAATAGTTTGACTTGTAATTCATGTTCATGGTTGTTTTTTAGCAAGTTTTATATCTTAGGAGTGTTAATCTGGTCATACAAGTTGACCTATCACTAAAAGCCCAATAGTGAAGACAATGAGAAAAACCAGGCAAAAGTGGGAATGAGATTAGGGAAATGTTTTCATGGATTAAGAATGGATCCAATTACATGGGGTTATTTTTGAATACCTATAACACATTTACATATTGGATATATTTTTTGGAGCTCATTTAAAATGTTGTTCAAAAGATGATCTGTCAAGTGAAGATGACATAGTGAAAGTGTAAGTTTTAAAGATTGGTCTATATATTCTATATTTACATTAGACCTATGTATATCTATTTTTGAATATGTTTTGAGGATATCTAAGGATCATATTCATGCATCAAGATTTATTTATTATGTCCACATAGGTATTAAAATTCATATTCACCATGATTGGTTCTCATGTAGAATGATAGTTCTAGGTATGTAAGATGGAGTGAAGATTTTGAAACTCTATGATAGGATTTAATGTATATAGTTCACATGTTGATGTTTTTTAGGATTTACATGACCTATAAATTATTTATTAAATTTTGAGAATTAGTTTAAGTAGTTGAAAAATGGAATCCAAAATGGCTTAATTGGATGTGTAAGAACTATGAAAGAGAAGCTTAATAGATTGGTTTGTAAGACTAATTGCTGACACTAGATCTTGTGATATATCTAATGGAAGATGTTATATAGGTCACATATTAACTATTAATGTACATAATTAGTATTTTAAGTGTTCTTATAGGAGTTTAAAACAACATTCATCATGACTATGTTGTTAGGGTTGTTGTTAGTTTTGAGTAGTCATCTAGTAGAGATGAGTTTGAGGTGATTTGCCTAGTGTTAAAGAATCAATCAAATATGAAGATGTTATGGAGGTTTAAAAGGTTCCTGTTAATGTATTTTTATTGATGAAATTTCCCTATGAAATTATGGATATTTAATTGTTCATGACTATGTTTTGTAGCATTCAAGTAGGTTTTTATATGTGAGTAAGATTGGTGTTCCTGAGTCTTTGAAGCCTGAGTGATAGAATATAATGAGTTTTATGATGACCCTAAGGTCATTAAGTTTCCATAAATATGTGATTTACACCTATAATATGTTTCTATAGGTGGTTTGAAATTCATCTTTGTAGATAGTGTTTCTTGGATAATTAGGCCTAATGGAGCTTTCATGAGGTGAGCAAAGGATTTGTGACTTGTTGGGTGTGGAGGAGGTTATCTAAGGTTTATAGATTTTTCTTAAAGTTTTGAGTTATTTTTTGAGGTCCATCTAGGCCATATAAGTTTAATCTATTCTGTGGAAAGGATAAAACTAAAAACATTAGTTCTCTATTAGGCTTAGAAGAAGATTGAGGTCTAAATGTGCTTGGCTGACCTAATGGTGATTCTACTTTGATTGATTCTTATGTGTAACATGTCTAAAGAAATTTTTTGGGTATAACCCTAATGGATAAGTTCTTTGGCCAACCAAGGTATGTGCAAGCAAGAGTCTTATATCTATACAAGGCATAATATGCCTATTTGGGCTAGAAAAAGGAATGAGAGTGTAAGTGAATACAAGATCACTTTGAGGAGCACAAGGAGTTCATGAAAAATATTATAGGAGAGTATAATATTAGTCATGAATTTCTAACAAAAGTTTTTAGTATAATGAGTAAGGTCATATGACCTAAATCTATTAAGAAGAGGACTAGTTGAGTGAAGAGGCCTAATAGGCTATTTGAGAGAGATAGAAGAGTATGGAAAGAAAATTAAGGTGATCATAATTAGTTAAGTGAGAAATAAGTTTCCTAAGATGATCAAAGGTTATAAGTGTTTGATTTGGTGATGAGTCACCTAGGGGGTTGGTGCCTCCTTGTAAGTTGTTACTTGCTAAAGACCAGTTGAGTAGGTGTTTGACTAGGTAGGGGTTGGTGTTCCTTGTGGAGTTGGTGATTCACTAGATTTGGATATTGTCATTATATGATTATAGTCCATTTTTAGGGTTCATTGGGTTTTATTCCCTTTTAAGGTTTATCATATATATGATGTGTTTTATGTTTCATGCTATTATATATAGTTGTTTATACATTGGTTGATCTATGTGTTTTAATGAATACTTCATAAGTGATAAGTGGAATCGAATGTATATTTTTGAAGAAATTGATTCACCCCCTCATCTCAGTATTTATGCTTACAACACATAAAAATATGTATGCAATTTCCACTTACCTATTGCATCTACAGTCAACTTAGTTACTCCTTCCTTTTCTTCTATTCCCCCTCCATTTTGTTTGTTTTGTGTGTCATTGTCTCCATATAGCCTATGAGAAATTGTTAGCCTTTTGTTCCTATGTTATTTTACCTATATCATTTCTACCTAGCTTAGGGGTCACCCTGTCTCCAAGAGTAACACCTTTATCCATAAATAATTTGTTTTCTGTTTACACTAACATTGTGACTAACCATTATTTATGTATTATTGTTTGTTTAGCTTAATTTATTTGTTTTGTGTGGTTAAATTAGTTTGATTACTGCATTTTTTTTTATTTGGATTATTTTATTATTATTTTGTTCACTTTGTTTATTTGTGTGTTTTGTTTATTTTATTAGTGTTTTGTTGTTTGTTTTTATTAGTATTTTGTTGTGTTTTCATTTGTTTTTTGTTTTTTTGTTGTATTATTTGCTTCTTAGTTGCCATAAGATTATTACATTTTGTTTACACTTAAGTATTTATTATTCATATTTACTTTAGTTGTAACTTTTTGTCTTTAGTCTTACTCTTGATTTATTTGTTATATTTACACTTGGGATTTGATTAGCCATATCTTATTTCTATATATTATATATTTATGTTTAAATTACATTTTTCATGCTTAGGATATAATTTTTTATTTTATTTATCCATAACTATCATTCATAATATCAAAATATAAAGAAAAGCCATGCTCACAAAGTCTTCTAGCAATGGTAGCATCTCTCCAATATGTCAAAAACTAGCCAATTACCCTAACACATGCCTAAACCCATGAGTAATAAATAGGAGAAACAAATAATTTATTATATGTTTATATAGATTAGAATCTCTAAATAAATATTCATGTGAATCATACAACATAATAAGATGATAATCTCACAAGATCATATCATAAAATAATATCCATCCTTTTTAGACTTCCCCCTGAGCCCCATTTAACAACATGATTTTTTAACCTATATCTCGTGTTTGTTCAAATGTGCATCTTAAAACTCACATTTAGGTTAGAAATATATTGTTATCATTTTCCATCTCATCATAAATTCATTTTACAGATTTTTTCACCTAAGTTACCCTTACCAATTTGCCCCATTGTGGCAAATTCTTTTTTTTAGGCTTCCCCCTAAGACCCGTTTAACAACATGATTTTTCAACCTATTTATTGTATTTATTCACATGTGTAACTTAGAACTCACATTTAGGTTTTAAATATGTTGTTATACTTTATCATCTCATCGTAAATCCATTTTATAGATTTTTTACATAAGCTACCCTTGCTAATTTGCCCCATTGTGGCAAATTCTATTTTTGAGACTTCCCTTAAGACCCATTTAACAACATGATTTCTCAACCTATATCTTATGTTTATTTAAACATGCATATTTGAAATCACATTTATGCTATAAATGTGTTTTTTATCCTTTGTCAATTCATCAAAAATCTATTTTATAGATTTTTCACATAAGCTACCCTTGCCAATTTGCCCTGTTACGGCAAATTCTATTTTTTACCAATTTAATGATTATAACTACCTATGGAAAAATAATCATCTATATATTTCATGCTAATGATTATAAATATCTTTGGGAAATTCATTATTCTTATCACTCCTATTAGGTGTGGAGCCTAATTGTCTTTCAAGATAAGAGGTTAAATTCTAATGTTATTTTAGCCAAATTTGGATCCCATTCTTTGAATCGCTCATGGCACAGGGGTTTGCAAGGGGGGGAACCCATTCAACAAAAAAAATTATTAAAATTGACTTGAAAAATTTAAATTTTGTAGTCAATCTAGGCCATTGATTAAAAGTTTCTAGATCTAACGGTAGAGGTTATGTTTAGGTGTTTTTCACTCTAAAATGTATTGATATATGGATGAGATGTATGATGGTGATAGATGATGAAAATTTGGTGCACATAGTGGAGGAAAAAAAGATAAAGAGATGTAACAAGGTTTGTTATAGGATTTTGTTTCTCCCTTGTATTGCTAGAAATAATATACTAGATAAGTTTGGTGGATGTAGCCCATTTTGAGTGAACCACATTAAATCTGGCATCTCCTATTATTATTATATGCATGTTTATGTTTATGTTTACTTTTTTAGTGTTTGATTAATTTATTTCATAGTTTTTATTTTATGTGATTTTGGGATAGATCTGGGTTTTAATTTATCCTAACAGTTCGACTCACCCTTCTAGGGCAAATGTATGTGTTCCTAATTATAACCACTTTTAGGTAAATCAATGTTTCCTACTTTCTATTCCTAATTATAACCATCTTTGGGTAAATTAGTGTTATTTTAACTTTTTGTTTCTACTTATAAATGTCTTTGGGTAAATAAATATACATCTTAGTGACCTTCTAAGGAATCTATCTGTGCCACTACTTATAACCACCTTTGGGCAAAATAGTGTCACACCTTTTGTTACTGATTATAACTACCTTCGGGCAACTAAGTAACTTTACCACTATTACTATCTATAACCACCTTTGGTTTTTAGTAATCCCTCCCTCATTTGCATCTATATTGTGTCATTTTATTTTTTTTAAGGGAATGTTCAATGATTCTAGTTTTTTTCCCACTCCCTCGAGGGGGCATCAAGGTATTATCAACCAAACTCTAGGGCATGAACCATTCATATTAACAACTTTTGCATTCTTTGAAAAGACATTATTATGCTTGTGGCTTGAAATGCCTTCACAAATAGGTTCAAACTATAGACACTTATATTTTTCCACTTCAAGCCTAAATCGGCATTCAATTTAATTTTTGGTAAATGACACATTTTAAGCCTATAAATCACCTGAATTACATAATTTCATTTGTATAAGGGATTTAATTACCCAAAAATGTGATGTGAATAGATTATTTGGTGCAATACCCTATATACATTACTTTTAGCATGTTAAGATATTAATCAATAGCATTTAAAATAATTGTCAAGAGCCATAAAACACTAAGCAAGACTAATTATATTGAAAATCTTAATTAACTTGTCTTAACAAAATTTTCAAATTAAATTAGTGAATTTCATTTACTAAAAAAAGGAATTTTAGCTAAAAATGAATTCAAGAGTCAAATGAGCTAATAAAGTGATTTATTATCTCATAAATATTCAAAAATATGACTCATACCTCACAAATATCTAAAATGAGTTGTCATGCCTCAGAAATATTTGAAACTAAGGTGTCAAGATTTCATGAGTGCCTTAATCCCACCCAAGGTTAGATTAACTCAACCTAGGCTAATTTAGACTTAACCCAAGTTAAAATTTAACCTAACCTACCTAGGGTTAAAGTTAGTTCTTTGAGTTATAAATATAAGTGCCCATACCATTGTTTAACAAGATTTTGTAAGGTTATTCTATTGAAATACCTTTTTGAAGCCTTTGAGAGTAGTGTTATAATGCCTAGTTTATTCCAAGCTTCACACCAAGACAGAAGTGACTATTGGAGAGATACTACCACCATGTAAGAACATTGATAGAAGACTACAATTATCATAGGCTGAGCATGAACATCCTTATGCTAATAAGTAAGCATCAAATGTGATAAATGAGGTAAGAAAATTGTATTGTCTTCATCTCTATTTTATGCTCTTTCTTATTGTGTTATGTTCCCCCTAGTTTTTAGGCAAGAGTGTTTAGTCTTAGTGAATTTTTATTCTTGATGTTTCTCATTTGGTTTAACAAGAGACTAATCTACATATTTTTTACTCTTCAAACTCCTAAGGTACAATTTGATTCAATTTTGAGTTGAGTTTTAGTAATAGTTTTCAAGTTGTTCACGTCAATGTGATTTTTGAAATGAGTTATTTCACTATCATATCTTGATATGGGTTACAGTATTTGGACATGACATTAGTATTCCTTGTGATTTTTATAATTTCATAGTTTTTTATTTATGTTTATTTTGTGAAGTATGATTTTTCTTGAATACATAATTTATATATATATATATATATATATATATATGTATGTATGTATGTATGTATGTATGTATGTATGTATGTATGTATGTATGTATGTATGTATGTATGTATGACTTGGTACAATTTAATTCAAGTGTGAATTTTTAAATATATAGGCTTGGTGCATGTGTCAATTACATAAGACATATACCTTGTCTTGAAAGGAATTAAACATTAAGACATACTATGTATGTTATGCAAGTATTAGATTCTAAACTTTAGCTAAATCTTGCCTTAAGGGGGATTTGGTAATAATTTTTTATACATAACATTGTTTCAAGTATTGATATGTTTGTTTAACTATATTATAAACAATGTTATGTTATAATATATATATATAGAAATATGTTTTTCAAAACTAAAAATGCTATATTAAATTAGGTTGAACCACTTGAGGATGTGGATAATGATAAATATAGTAAGGAATATTTTAGGATTTGGATCCTTATCTCAATCCATTTGTCACTTAATTAAAATTTCTTTAATATTTAATGGGGTTTGGTTTGCCTATGAAGTTACCCTTTTTTTAGGCACCTTCGGTTGAGTTTGAACCCAACTCAATTAGGGTTTGGGAATATAGCTGATTTCAAGTTATCTTATTTTTAGAGAATTATTTTTTGGAAAGGAACCATACATGTGGAAAACAACACACTAACATGTGTAGTAGAATTTTCTAGGTCTAGTTGAGATAGCCAACATAATAGATGGATGATGGGTAACTCTATGGATTGGGTTGATTATTTAGAGGAATGGGATTTTGGATGACAAGTAGTATGGGTTGTCCATGATAAAACAAAAATAGTTATGCCACATCATGATGTTTTTTTATGGCTTATAATTGATAAGATATGTAACTCCAAGGTCCCTTTATCTTTATGATAAAGAGGAAGTGAAGTTTTAGGTCAATGTTAGGAATGGTGAATTAGTTGTGATTAGGTTAGATAACTTAGGGAATATATTAATCTCTATTAGGTTAACTAGATATTGTAAACTTCATACATGAATTGAATGGTATACGATGAGGGTAGTCTTAAGGAGAAAATATGAAGGGATGAGTAGATGACTAGGCCTGGATGACATTATATTAATGACTTTTGTTTTAGGGTAATATGATAATTGGGGGATCAAAAATCCACTTTTGATCATCTAGATTGTTAATGGAGTTTAAAATAATATGGGGGATGGGTTTGGATTGGAAAAATTTTCTCTTCAGTTCAATGTTAATATCATATTGAATGTTGATGCTAGGACTTAGGGCTCTAACTCTAATAAAAAGACTTGTTCTAGGAATGTGTGGACTCTATGAGAGTGTCATCCAAAAAGTAAGACAAAGTTGATATGTAAGTGTAAGATATTATTTTGAATGTGTTGTAAGGATTTTAATTTATATTTATAAATATGTGATCAAGGTTTTATGTTTTTTCTCATCTTGATAATGCTTTGTGTGGAAACTATTTTGGTTCTTGTGCACATCTTGATAAGAGTTTTACAAATAAATGTAACTAAAATGAAAATAAATTTGAAATTATTGAAATAAAATTGGAAGTATTTTTTTAATTATTTTTGATATTTTAAAATATATTTAAATGCATGTAACACTAATATTGAATTCTAAACTAGGAGTGCAAATGTTCATTTTACCCTTTCCTAGATGCAAGCTTTTGCCTATATACAAGCTAAATGAAAGAAATTTGTCTTTTCCAATTAATAATTAATGAATATATTATCAAATTAGGGAATTTTTAACATGAAAACAAAACAAAATCATATTTAAATCCTAGGGAGTTCAACTTCCAAATATTTATAAATTATTTTATGCATGCAAGCTAAAAACTAGTTTTTGGATGTCCTAAATGATTATTTGTTAAATTAAATGATTTGAAATGAAATAAAAAATAGTTGAAGTTTTAATTTTATGATTTCTTAATCTTATAATAATGTTTTTTTCTTGTGCAAAAAAATAAAATCAAATCTAAAATGCAGAATTTATTTTATCTAGTTTGCATAGTTAGTTTTTTGAAGGTTGTATGTGATGGTTGTACCTTTTTTTAAATGATATTTCCTAAAATATTTATAAAACTATGTTCTTTAAAAATAAATAAAATGCAAATTTCCAAGAAGAGATCTAAACTATGTTTTTGGTGCAAGGGAAAAGAGATCATTCTTTTTTCTTTTACCTTTTTTTTAGAAAATGGAGCTAATCTAACGAAATAAAATAAATTAAAAATTATTACAAACTAGTAAACATTAATAAAAATCAAAATTAAAAACCCCCAACCTGATCAAGGTGAGATCAGATGGAAGCAAATATTGTTTTATTATAGATAATCCTATGTATGCTAGCTCCTTGACTCAACATAGCCATAGGAACTCTTTGACAAATAGTAGTAGTACAAAATGGAATCAAAAATAAGATAATATAGGGGATCACAATCCCAAATAAGGAAGTAGTTGAATGTGAATAGAAGATATTTTAGGTGATAACTATGAGTAAAGATTTGATCTGATCCATTTCAAATCACCAACCATGATTCATCATAAGTAAAGAATTATGATTGAAAACTACAAACCAACTTTTTTATATAAATTTTTTCATGATTCTAGGGATGTCAAACAGTCAAAAATCTTGTAATGTTAATAACCATTTGTGTGATAGTTTGGGGGTAAATCAGTCTATTTAAAAAGACTTCATAAAATAAATATATAAAAAAATTTAAAAATATTATTATTAGTTCAAAAAGGAAGTAGTTCATTATGGCTATCTAGTCCACTGATTGCATGGAATAGACTATTGATTTAGTGGATTTCCTTCTCTAAAACTATATAATTTGACATTAAAATGACCAAAGGTGGAAAAAGAGATATTAGAATACTAAAATCAAGTGTGCTTGGGTTATATAGAGTTAGAATATACCAATCTCCAATGTAAAATTTAGATATAAAATTAATCTAAGATGGAGATACTTGTAAGATAAGCATGGATCTTACAAGAGAAAGTTTAACTATTGATTAATTAAAATTTGAACTTAGGAAGGGTTGGGAGTGATAAAAACAAGGGTGGGAGTGTGTTGGGTTATTAGGAGGGTTAACAAAAAATAAATAAAGGAAGAAACATAAACAAAGCATATAAAATGTGTGGAAGCTGAAGTTTCAAATGCTAAAAATGGGAGATAGGCAAACCATGATGAAATTATCATAGTTTTTAGGTGGTGAAGATGATATCATCATTAAAGTTGATGAAACCATTGTATATATGATGAAATACCACATTAAATTTTAAAAATATTGTGTATCTTTTTATTTTTTCATGGTATTTTTCTAAATTGTCCTGGCATAAACATCACAGAGGGGGCAGTTTCATCCTATGAAGTGGTAATTTTATCACCAAGATCAGTGGTTTCATCCTTTGATGGGAAAATTTCATCTTGAGTGAGATTTATAAAAGACTAAGGATTAAAAAAATCAAAAAAAAAAATTAAAAACTTTAAAGGGGCCAAATATAGAGTAAAAGGGTAGATTTTTTAGAGATATCTAGGCCCGAGTGTATGTTTGGAGGTCATTTCATCATCATTATTTTTTTCTAAATTTTGGATCATGTAATTTTTGGGTGCATACATATATCCCCTTTGGGATGATAATTTATCATGAATTGATGAGGATTTGGTCTCAATTAGTGGCATGTTGAATGGAAAAGAGGGTTGTAAATACTTACCTTACTATGTGGCACAGTGAAGCCAACTGAGACTTCATGCACCCGCAAGCAAAATATGGGAATCAAGTGTAGTTTAAATAAAAACATAAAATAATAATATTTATCCAAAACATGAAAAATAATACTTACCATGTGCATGGGGATGTGTGAACTACTTAAATTGTCCCATCGAAAGATTGAATCTAGTGCCAAGTGTTGTGTACCTACAAAATCGTTATAACATGTTATAAGAGATATAAAATTGTTAAAACCATTAATTTTTTAAGATTAATCATGTAAATTGAGAAAAAATAAAATACAGAGGCATGAAATATGAGTTTTTGAAATAAAATTTATAAAAATGGAAAGTTTTTAAACTATAACAGCCAGTTAAAAGGCCTATATATAAAAATCAACCTAAAATATAAATCATTTAAACCTATTGAGTTTTGAAAATTCTAAGATCTAAATTTATATTAGGAAAATTAAGCTAAGAATTATATTATGAGATGATCATAGAGCATATATGGTGAATCTACTAGTTGCAAGTGGAACAGGGCATGCACATGTCAGTTTTGTTAACTTTTCTATTTTTGCCCCAATTTTGAATTTTTTCTCAAAAATAACTAAAAACTAATTAAATTTTAAAAAACATTATGCAAATGTGTTAAGGGAGGGATTAAAATATGAAAATGTCAATTTTTTATGAAATTAGTTTATTTTTAGCTAAATCAGGGGGTTTAGGGGTTAGGTATGATTGACGATAAAAAATAATACATCAATATGAAACTACTAGCCTTTACATATAAATGGTTATGACTTCATCATGTTGGTTATGTGAGTTTTGAGGCTAGGTTAGTATTAAAACATCAAAAATGAAGTATTTGTGAAACTGCCACATGACAAAAATGAAATCACTCTAAACGTTTGGGGTGGTTTTATAATTATTGCCTACAAAAGGTGAGGGTTTCTTGTAGTTAGAAAATAATGGCTTCTTGGTCAACTTATAGAGTTTAATAAGGGTTAGGGGATCATTTAAGATGTTTTTCTCACAATGGCTATTATGCTAGAGCCAAACTAGGGATAAAGAGTGGCTCACTTAGATTATGGTGCTACTAACTATGAATAAGTTATCCATCTTAGATAGATCAAGAATCTTAAAGATTGTTCAGGTGGGATTATGCCCTATTTAAAAAGGCTACATTTTTAACTCTTTACATAATATGACATGGGCTATAAAACTTTTTGGTTTCCATAGGCTGCTAAAGAGGGGACCATCACTCTTATGTATGCCTACAAGATCATAGGTTTCCTGACAGTAGGTTGACTAGTGGTCATAAGGGAGGCCATTGTTAAGATATAATATGTTGGGTGGGAAGAGAATTTTAGAGACACCAAAACATCCAATGTGGGTTCAAAGGCTAGAGTTAGGATTTAGGTTTTAAGGTATCTACTATTCTCAACCTCTAAAAGGCCATCATTTGGGTCCTTTCTTCTTTAGTAGTAGGAGACAAGAGCACATACATGTTATTGTATAGTTGGTTGCCTATCATGCACCAAATAGAGGATAGGGGAAAATGTTATTCATGAGAATGGTAATTCCTTACTTTCACTTATAGTTATTTACACAAGATTTCATTGTTTGGATCCCTCTTTATTAGCCATCTCACACTCATCATGAGTTGGGTATATAAGAAGATGCTTCCTTATCAGATGGGAGTTTTTATTGGAGTTGTTGGGGCTGTTAAATCCTCACATTAGATATACATAGTCTCATTCCAATAATTTTTCTAGGTAATGGGGACACTAATGGTGGTTGATCTCATGTCCTTACCATACCAAGAGATGATTGGTCAGTGGTAGATGAGGGATTCTACCATGCAATAATTGTAGGAGTGATGTATATTAGGGACCAATAACTCTAGATCAAAGTGCACCTTATTGATAAGGTGCCACAATATTTTAGGTTTCCTTTCATAAGAAACCTCCATGTGCCTCTAGTGGTGTATAGAGGCATTATGGAGTCCAAATTAGGGAGAATTTAGAGATTGCCATGACATTATTTGATAACAAGAGTTCCCATAACATAAGTAGCTAGGATGAGAGGGTGTATCAATAGACCATAGGAGAAGGTTGAATATACCCATGGCTATCCTAGTGGTACTTCTACTAGTAGGCCAATAATAGTAGGTGCCACAAACACCACCAACACCACCATAGCAAGATCCCATGCAATAGGGATAGGGATCAATGGGATAAGAGGTGGAGTTTTTTGAGATGGATGAGAGGGTGATGAGGATGAGTAGTATGAGGATGACTTGGACTTTGACTAGCATGAGGTAGACCTAAGTAAAATAGTTCATTTTTTTATTTCAACTCTTCATGTATTTCCTTTTAACATAATTTACTTAGTTTAGTTTATTGCTTTTGATCTCTTCTAATTAGATGTGATATTTATCTACTTATTTGTGGTTGTAGATACATTTATGGGATATAAATCTATGATTAAGGACATCCTTATCAACCTTTTTCATATGGGAACTAATCAGACAAGGGATTAACTACTAGTAGATCATAGATTACCTACCAAGATAGATAAGCATACATATTTTTTCCTAGTGTACCTATTTCTATGACTCTATCCAGTCTGAGAGTGGAGAATGTTAGTTTAGATGTGAGAGATACATCATTAGAGGATTAGGTTTAGGATCTTACTAATTCACTAGTTGAGAGGGGGGTTAGACTTTTCAATCCAATGGATAGGAGGATATGTAGCCTCATAGGGAGGAACTAGTTGAAGGTAGCCCAGGATCCATAGTCTTTAACATTCTTCAGTGTCAAGAACTTCTCAAACGAGTAGGATAGGATCATAAAGACTTACAGTTTTACATTTGCATAGACATTATACTATTTTTTTTATCTTTTTGATATTTTGAGACACATTATCCCTCTACAAAGGTGGAATGAACTTGAAACATAGATTTTAAAAACTCTACATTATTATGATATATATGAGATATTTTGGTCTATTTAGTGACTTGTCATAAAGTGTTATGTTGTTTAATTTTTATGTATGTTCTTTTAGTTTACATGATTTATATGACTAAGCATGTGATGATATACAATATATCGCTTATGTTTTAGTAATGTTATGTAAATGCTTATAAATGTAAAATGTGAAAACTTAATGTATGTAAATAATGCAATAAAATAGATATATAAGAAACTATAAATGTATTAATAGTTTTTTCACATGTGATAACCAAGATATTTCATTCACACAATATATGAATTTTAATTTTTAGCAAAGGGATGAAATGGGAAATAGGATATGCATGATATGAATAAAATGACAACTATACATCAAAATTTTCACAAAAAATAAAGTTGACGTACTCCTTACAAGTAAAGAGGTAAAATTTAGTTATTTCTAAATGCATAAAATACTAACTTCATTGGATTCATTTAGAGTTAACTGTATAATAAGATTACAAGATAAGATTAGATCATGTATTAGTCAATAAATCTATAAAATAAGTATAAAGACCTAACATATCAAGCCTACTCTGTCAAGGGGTGTTTCTAATGAATTAAAACAACTTATTATGAAAGTAAGATGATGTTATACCTTCCAAGCAACTATTCTCCCTCATAAACAACCGATAAGCATGTTTTCCCTAGATTTAGTGATCCAAGTCTTTGACAATGAAGTATAGCATGAGCCTCCATCTTCTCCTAGTTCACCAATGGCTTAGGTTCATAATATTTGTCAATTGGATGAATACATGAAGCTTTTCTACAGTAATTTTTGCATGTAAGTTTGTATAACTGAAGCTTGAAAATGGTGGTCTTGGCTCACTTATTTATAAATTTCTAAAATATCTAGGATCAACCATGAACATCCATATTGAGATCAATATGTGTGTCTATATACTAATTCAATCTTATAGAGATAAACAATAAATATAGCCATTAATATTTTCAATAATGGAGCATTGATGAGGCATGAGAGGGCTTAATCTTGATATTTTTCCTATTGACAGACTATGGATACCACCCCATTGATGATGTCATGGGATGATACATAATTTAATGTTGAATTTCCATAATTATACATTCAACAACTTTCATGTAATTTTTACTTGAGCTCTTGATTTAATTTAATTTACTTAAGTGACTTAGATTAATTTTCTACAATTCTTTGGAAATCTATTGCACAATTAATCAACCTGGTAACAAATGTCATTTTACTAAGTCATAATTTGATTAGCATATAATTAGAAGAAGGTACCAATTACATACAGGATATTACCCCAATTAGGGTATTATAGATGCAAAATAACACATGCATGTGATATGTGTTGTTGAATGATAAGAATCTAGTGGTCCAGGACATCATTTTACATGGTCATAATTTGACTCAAAATGATTTAAGAAAAGATAATAATCACATAAACTACATTGCCCCATTCAAGGATACATTAGCATAAATTAGCACCAATACATGACAAGTTTGAATGATTTAGAGAGTTTTAGTGATTTTGGTTTAGATTGTACATTGTCACATTATATCATTTAGATTGATAATTTCAACACAATAGTGATAGGAATTAGATGTCTACATTTTTCTTCTATTTGAGAAGGCATGACAAAACATTTGTTTTAAGCAACATGTTTTCAAAGAATAAAAAGATCATTATAATAAGTATAAATAATTTCATTCTTTTTTTCCATTAAATTTTGCATGAGTGACGGAAAGATACGGTTATGAAAATGCCTCAAACATCATTTGGGTAGCCCATGATGCCCCCTTAAGGGGAAGATAGAAAAAATTGAAACATTTAATGGGTGGGCCCTTAATCAAAATAAATAATCATGTTAATTTTAAAAAAGAGGTTGCAAAATAGAGCAATTAGAAGAAAGTGGGAGGAAAATGGATAAATAGAGCTAATATAATAGCCCAAGAGAGGTAAAATAGAGCAATTATAGGCCCAAGGGGTGAACAAATTACTATATTTTGACCCTTGGGGGTAAAAATAGTTCATTTTCACCCCTATCTATAGTAAATCAAAGCTCTATGATTTTTGCATGAGAGAGCTAATAAAAATGGCTAATATCTCACACTACCATCACCTTGGAAAACACATGAGAGTATCAGAGGCCACTAGTGAGAGAACCATCAGTAGGTACCTTTTTTGGCTTTTAAATTTTGAATTTATGAAATTTGTTATGAGTAGGAAGTAGGAACATTGGCAATCCCACTGATTGCTCAATTTTGCAATCGGTGAGGTCACCTGTGATAACGATGAGATTGCCACAAAAATAGTAAATTTGATGCCCATTCAGTAAGTTCATGATTTAGAGTAACAAGTACACCAATTCATCAGTGAAATCACATTTTTTTGGCAAAAATCACAAGTCAAATGGTGGATTTGTCTGGTCAAACATTGATTTCATTGATAATAGTGAGATTTCCCTATATATTAGCAAGAGTGACTTGCACTTTAGTAGAAATGATAAAAAAATGGTGGGAATGCCCTATGAAATGATAGAATCACCCTATAAATGGTGAAATATCCAAAATAAGGAAGGATGGGGCTTATATGAGATTAATCTAGGCCCAAAATTAGAAGAAAAGAGAGTAGGTCCCATAGATGATTAGTCTAGGCTCTAAAATTAGGATAATCAAGGTAGATTGGATTAATGAAAGGGAAAATAAGTGACCTAATTCCCTATGTCTGATTTATAGGAGAAATTTGGATTTATTACATCATAAGAGTGATGATCGTGTGTTATTCACTAATAGGGGATTTAGATAGATGAGCTCATGGGTATTCTTGAGGCCGTAGAGCTATACCACCTAACACGATTGATAGTGATTCAAGTATATAGAGATTACTTATCAACTCTTGTAGAGAGGTGGCACTTGAAGACCTCTACATTCCATCTACCAACTAGGGAGGTAATGGTGACATTAGAGGATGTGTACCACATATTATAGATACTAATGCAAGGTCTCAATATTACCTAGATGTCAATGGGTTGATGGACTATTCTAGAGGATTTTTTGGGTGTGATCACAAACCTAGAGGTTATGGATGGAAACATAGATATAGATGTAATAGAGCACTTGGATTGGCCTCTAACTGATGGAACAAGAGTAGGATAGGGGGTATTTCACCTAGAGGTTGTGATATTGATGGCTTTTATTAACAACCTCATTTTAGCTGATAAGAATAGATGGTTCTTTCCTCTCAATTTGATCAATTTTATTTAAGAGATGTTTGATCAATTGACTCGGTTTACATGGGGGTCAATCATCTTGGCCAAGTTATACAAGGACCTATGGATGATATCCTACTAGTGATGGTGTAGTATAGGCCATAACACACTTTTCTAAGTCTAGGCATGGGAGCATATTGTAATTGGGCAGCTAGTGGGGCCCAGATATCATAGGGGAATAGAAGATCTAGTGTATTTTGGATGGCACTTGATAACTTAATGTTTATAAGTTCATTTAGGGGACTTTCCTTATTATCAATGAGATATAGATGAGATGGAATATAGGGACTTCATTTGTCACCCCTATATAGTGACATAGTAGACTTGGATTGAGGACTTATTTGTGATCAGTTATATGATCAACCTTATTATATTATAGGTCACCGTGATTATGTTGTAGAGAGATAAAGGTTAGATTGAGTTAACTGATAGTATGGCATGCATCAAGATATCCTAAAAGGTCCACATGACTTTTCACATGTGATTAGGGAGATTCAAGAGTGGGGGCCACTAGTTCCTAAGGCTAAGGTAGTATTAGACTATGGAAGAGTGGTACATGTGCTATGGGAATATGTAGGAGGGGTTGTTGATGTAGGGGTTATAGATGCATATGCAACATGGTGGTCCAGAGTTAGATCGATCTAACTAACTAAGACACTACCATAGTAGCTAGTTTTGTGTCAGAGGTGGGTCAGGTTGAGGAGACATTGGAGATAGGCCCTACACAAGGTCAAGTTCTAGTGTAATTAATGATTCCACATGCTATTCTATTTTAGTTAGTGCATGTTTAGGCACAACATGATCCATTAGTTAATATAAATATTGTAGACCTGGATAGATAGGATATTGATATCAAGGATGCTCTAGGTGATGATGAGGTCTATGGGATAGATATAAGAGGGGTTAGGACCTCTAAGATAAGGATAGGTTTTAAAGACGTAGGGCCATCTAGTACATATATAAGTACAAGAGAGGCAAGGCCCTCCAACATAAGGAGGTTTGTGGAAGACCAAGAACTCTTAGATAGGCTAAAAATAGAGATCACTACATGCCTCTTAGAGACTATAGGGTTGAAAAACATTGTAATTAGGTTATAGGCATAGTTAGCTATGACTCAAGGAGAGACTACGAGGCTACAATCTCTCATTGTAGCTAGAGACATAGCTATTACCACTCTAAAAGGGTAGGTGGTTTAATTGATAGGGGTTTAAGCCTTGTTATCCACATGAGACATGGAGCTACTGATAGTGGTTGGTGAGTGAGATTGCTCAAGTGGATAGGGAGAGATTAGCTTCCTAGATAGAGAGGCTCATAGAGGAGTGAGGTGAGGCTCATTAATCCAATATGGATAGTGGATCAAGATCAGTTGGAGCCTTGGTTAACATGATTATGGCCAAGGATGATGGATTTTGTGTGAAGGATGATGTCTACATTCCAAGGATAAGATATCTTACTATAGGTGGTCATATGAGGTAATAGATCATGTGGAGAAGAAAGTGGCATCCTATAGGGAGTATATGATATCAAAGTAGACTAGTTGGACCTTCATGTCTATACATGCTACTAAGTCAGAGTGATTAGTGGTAGAACCATTAGCATAGTGGGTAGTCATGGGGACTCCACCACCATGTCCACCATCATCACTAGCTTTAGGGATGGGTCAGAGCTTCCAATAGATTCCTCCTAGGGATGGTCATGATCAGAGATGATTTTTTAGCTCCTATTTTTTATATTATGATATGTATAAATATTATCACAATGTATAAAACCTTATTTTGAGATATATATATATATATATATATATATATATATATATATATATATATATATATATATATATATATATGTGGCATCCATTTTTGGCTTATTACTTCTTATATATGGACTCTTAATATTCTTGTGTTGTCTCATGATGTTTATGTTGTTCTTGTTATGATATGATGTTATATGCCAGTGTTAAGAGATGCACTTCCTTAATTAGTATATGGATGTTGAAGTATTTATGGTTTTTTCCATGTATGATATGATGTTAGAGGATAAGTTATGAGATGCATGCCTAAACTAATCATATAAATAGTCATCTAGACTCAAAGTGTATGCCAGGAGATGCACGTCCTGCATAGATAATCTTTTTTGTTTTTAATGTTTGGATGTTGTACATCATTTTTAGGTATTAGATATATAGGATAGTATGTTTAGAGATGTTTATTGGCACTACATTTATTATTGGACTTTGGATCACTTGGTTTTTACTTTCACAAAGTGAAATTATGCATTATAAGTATGAATAACTTATAATAACATTGTATTTCTTTTTACAATTGATTGGTTTAAATGTGAATATTTATAACTAAGGATAATGATAAAATTTACCAAAACCAAAGTTAAAACTATTTACATTTTAAAAAAATAATAATAAAAATGAAAGATAAAAAAAATGTAACCTAATTTAAAATCAAGATACGAATGATCAAGAGTTAAGTCAAAACAAGAATGTATTTAAAACTAACAAACAAAAACAAAAATAAAGTCAGATTTTTTTTTAAACAACCTAGAATTAAGACATAAATAATCATGACCCATGTGTTAACCTAGTGTACTTGAAAAACTAACAGATAAAAAAAAATTTAAACAAGTCAAGCCCAAGTTAAGGTCAGACTCAAAATGTTTATGAAATGTATTCAAACACAATATAATAAACAAGATAAAATATTAAAATAAAAGACAAAAAGAAAGGCACAACACTAAAAAAAAGACATAAGAAAATCACAATAAAAAGAAACAAAATCACAATAAAACACCAAGAAACAAACAATAAAACATTAAATAAAAATGAAAGAATAGAAAAATAATAATAAATAAAATAATAACACAACAATAAAAATACAACAAAATACTGACAAATAAAAACAACTATATAACCATGCATGAATAAAAATGAAATAATGAACAACAAAACACCAATGCAAATAAATTAAGAGATAACAAAGCACAACAATAAAAATAGTTACAAAACAACAACAAAATAAGAAAAATAAGTGTAAACACAACAAAATAAGAAATATAAGTGCAAACACAACAAAATAAGAAATATAAGTGCAAACACAATAAAATAACAATAAAAATCAAATAAACACACAAACAATGGTTAATCACAATGTTAGTGTAAATAGAAAATAAATTATTCATGTAGGTGTAAGAGAGATGTTACACTATGTGACAAGATAACCCTTAAGCAAAGTGATAACAACACTTATACAATTAAATAAGAATAATGGATACAAAGTTCCCCCCAAATGATAAGGAAATAATGACACAACAAATAGAAATTTCCCCTTTTTTATAAGAGGTAATGGAAAAAACAAAAGGTGGGGGGGGGAGAAGAAAAAGAAGGGATAGTTGAGCTGACCCCAGATACACAAGGCAAGTGGATGTTGCCTACATATTTCTATGGATTCAAGATTCAACCCCAAATTTGGGCCAAATGTATTTCTCATAGGATATGGGATAGAATAAAATTAATGATAAAGAAACAACATTTACATCTAGAGGAATATTGGAATGGGCTCGTAAAATGGTGAGTGCGTGAAAAACAAAAAATGGATTAGGTTAAAACCACATTAAAAGACAAGAGATGAGTAGGTAAAAATCAACTAAAGTGTGAATTTAGAGTGTCTATTGCATCTAAGCTTGAGAAAGAGAAAAATCTCACCATATGAATAATGTACACAAAGGTCACTCACAAAATAATGAGAGCATGGCTTGGGTTACTCATAAAATGGTTAGAGCGCTTCAGTATCAAAATAAAAAAGGTACAATCCAATGTTTTTGGTCATTTATTGTGTCAATTTATAATATTTTTTGTGTTTTTGGGATAAGTAAACAAAAACATAATATTAACAAAGGGTATATGGAAGTACCTAACTAGGGAGATGCAATTCCACAAGTAAGAGTCTAAACAATAGCTAATCTAAGTACAATGGGGATCATGAATAAAAATGATGGTATAGGGAACTAACCATTCAAGGAGATGCATGTCTAAGGATAAGAGTTCTAATAATAGTTAAAACTGGTTATAATGTCCCATGTGATCCTATCAAGGAAATAATTCCTACCAAACATTAGCAAAAATAGAATAGTACATAGTAGTAAAGAAATCCTAAGGAACCATCCAATAAGCAAAACCCATGTGTTGATATATCCTTGTGAATTTTTAGATAAAAGAGGTCAAAAATACTGATCCATCTAAACTACTATGTAGAGCGAGCATTGAATGAGTATAAAATGCCTTGAATCATAATCAGGATCATAATTGGTTATTGAGTATAATGGTCTAGGGTAAAATGGTCAAGAATGAATATGAAATCAGTACAATGGAATATAAATGATCCAAGTGATAATGGTCTAGGGGAAAATGGTCCAAATTAATGCAATTACAATGGTCTAGAATTAAATGGTACAAAATTTTACAACAGTCAAGAGCTACAATGGTCTAGATGGTACAAAGGTTCAGGATATAAGTATAATTGTGGAATAAATGATTTTGGCACAAGTTGCCCCCAAGTAAGGGCCCTTGTAGACAATGGTTGAAAAAATGTTTTCAAGCATAGAACTACATGAGGTGTATAATATTCATGGGTTCTGAGATCTCTTCACCATTTTGAGTAGCCAAACTATATGCTTCCAATCTATAGTTAATTGTAACCATGTATAGGCCTAGCTAATTGGGTTGGAACTTAACCTTCTTATTACATTAAAAATTAGTGTTATGTTCATTCCCCTTCAAGACCAAGTCACCAACATCAAAATCCTAAGGGAGAATGTGCTTATCATAGCTTCAATACAATCTATTCTAGTATGGTCCCAAGTTATCCAAGGCAGCCAAACATTTTCCATCAAGGAGTTCTACCTCTTATAACCTGGAAACTCTATAATATTCATCATCCATAATGTTATCCAAAGAAACCCACAATGAAGGTATCTCAACCTCGATTGGGATAATAGCCTCTATGCCATAAACTAGGGAATACATAGTGGCTCTTGTGGGGGTTTGATGACTAGTGTAATATGCCTAGAGGGTAGGAAAAATTTGTAAGTGCTAATTATAACCAGCATTTTTGAAAATATTCTTTAGGATTACAAAAATATTTTAATTAGATGTCTCAACTTAACCATTGCCTTGTGGGTTATATGGTGTGGACTTCTTATATTTAATTTTGAAAATGGTGCAAAGAGCTTTAACATCTCTATTTATAAATGATCCATCATTATCAGATATAATACGAGTTAAGATATCATATTAACAGATGATATGGTAATGGATAAATTTTGTAATTTGCTTCCCAGTGATGTAAGTGAGAAGAATAGCCTCAATCCACTTAGTAAAATACTTAGTAGTACTGAGAATATATTTTTGGCCATTAGAGAATGTTGGGTTTATTTTCTTGATGAGATCAAGACCCCATATAGAGAATGGCTATGGTGTATTGATCGATTGTAGTGGAAAATAAGGTGTGTGTATAAAATTACCATGTTTTTGGAAATCAACACACTTCCTAACATAATTATGAACATTTGTTTCCATCTTGGGCCAATAGTATCTAGTTCTAAGGAGCTTATTGGCTAAGACTACACCACTAGTATGGACCCCACACATTCCTTCATGAACATCCTTAAGCACTAACATTGATTCTTCTGAATATAAATAACAAAGAAGCATTCCATCATAGCCCTTATGATAAAGCATGTTCCCAGAGAGGGTATAACAGGCTAGGTGATGGAGGAAGATTTTTCAGTGATAGTGTGAAAGATCAAGAGGAAAGACTTGGTCATGGAAATAGTTATAAATGTCTTATAACCAAGGGAGTTTAGTGAGGTATTTGGACCAACAATTATACATATCCTCTCTAAATGTAGTAATATATGAGTAGGATATAGAATATTATTGATGATAAATTGATACTCTTTGACACTACATGCAATTTGTACCATGGACCCAATTGTTTTCATTACATCTACTAATATATTATTGGCTCGTGACACCTATTCAAACTTTAGGAACTTGAAGTGGGAGTTAAGATTTTCCATAATGTGCTTGTAGGGTAAAAATTTGTCATCTCAATTTTGATGTTGATTTATGGTCTAATTAATGATCAATTGAAAATTTCCATAGACCACCAAATGTTGTATATCCCAGTGTATTTCAAGATGAAATCCTTCAATAAGAGATTCATACTCAGCCATATTGTTGGTGTAATTAAAGTTGATATAAAAGGCCTTGGTAATGATATCCCCTTGTGGTGTGACTAAAAAAATACTAGCCTCAGATCCATGAGATGTAAAAGATCCATCAAAGTATAGCTTCCACTATTTAGGTTCATGATCCACTTCTTTTATCACCATGATAGAATCATCTGAGAAATTAAATGTGACTAGTTGAGTATCTATAATAGAAGCTTCTGCAAGTTAATCTAAAATGACCTACCCCTTAATAGCCTTTTGAATTTGTACTCTTTGTTTCAAATTTGTTTTCTTCATTTTTATCTATCTCAACACACAAATCGGCTCTTCTTCAAGATCTACCACTCCATTTTTGACATCATCCTCTTCTTCCAAGGTGTCTGTACTTATAGAGGCTTTGAATTTTGTTTCTATTGCCATGAACAGACTTTCCTCCTTGTCATTATCTGATATTTCTTTATTGCTCTCCTCGTCTAAGCTACTATCCTTTTTGGAATAGAGGCTTTTCTTGTACTTATTGGAATTTTTATTATACCCACTTTGTTTGAAGTTTTTCTTAAAATGAGGCTTGCTTTCGTTCTTTTTCCTTTCATCATTATTATTTTATTCATCTTCACTATCATCCTTATGAGGACACTTGGCAGCAAACTGTCCTATCTTGCCACAATTAAAGCATTTAAAGGGTAACTTACCTTTGTATTTTTTGGACCCCTTTTTAAGATTTTTGACAAAGAGTGCCTCCTTTTCATCTAGTTCATCATTGGTTTCATCACTCGATTCAATTTCTTTATTTTTTGCCTTTTTTGAGGCTTTGAAGGCTACCTCCCTTTTAGATGATTTTTTTCCAGTCCTCATCTCATATGCCATGAGAATTCCATGTAACTCATCCATTGTTAATTTGTTTAGATCCTTTATTTCTTCAATCGTAGAAATTTTTGCATCAAATATTAAAGGTAGAGACCTTAGTACCTTTTGGATGATTATGGATTCTTTGAATTTTTCACCAAGCCCTCTGATAATGTTGAAAATTTCATCTACACAAAGTAGATAGGCCATAATATCTTCATCCTCTCTCATCTTCAAACTTTCGATTTGTCTCCTGTGAGTTTGAAGCTTGGCCATCTTTACTTTGTTATCTCCCTCATAGATGGTCTTAAGTTTATCCCAAATCTCCTTAACCGAGTCACACTGCATTACTTTTACAAACTTAGATTCTGACAAACCACACAGAATAGCATTCATGGCTTTTGTGTTGTTTTCACCAGCCTTCTTTCCTATTGTATTTGTTGGTGGAGTCTGTGGCATTGTGTATCCATCCATAAAAGCTCACCAGATGTCAAAACCAAGGACCATTAGATATGTTGTCATCCTTATAATCTAGAATGCGTAATTTGTCCCGTTAAACAATGGAGCCTTGTTAGTGGAGAAACCTTCCTGAACCTGATGACTGGCCATGTGTGCCTCTGAGATCTACCTTCTAGTGGTTAAATTGATCCTCAAGGAACCTGACTTTGATACCAATTGCTAAGCACACACCACACTGAGGGGGGGTGAATCAATTTGTAATAATAATTTACTTTCTTTCTAATTAACTTTCATAAAGAAACCATTCACATAAGAACAAGTAAATGCACAACACATAATTTACATTGAAAACCCTCAGTGGGAAAAAATCACACTTGAAAAGCTGCTTGGATCTACTATGCAAATCCAGCCATAAGATTAATAATTCTTTTTACAAAAAATTTGTAGGCACCAACCTACTTGGAGACACCAATCCCCAATGCCAAGCACCAACTTAACAAGAGACACAATCTCTTTGAATTGAAGCACCAACTTCACTGCCAAGCACCGACTTAGTGAAAGACACCGATCTTTTTGTTTTGAGGCACCGATCTCACTTAAACAATTTCCACCTTCTCATCATTGCTTTGTCAACAAATGATGGCACAATCAAGTTTCACTCTTTTCCCTCTTCTCTCTCTTTTCCCTCTTGTTCTCCTTGTATATAATAGAAATAATTATTTCTTGTTATTTGTATCCAATATTTTTTCACCTTATACAACCTTCAAAGGCTTTTCTCAAAGGAGGTGTCCCATCCAAGAGGCACCACTTCACCAAAAATGTGACCATTGACATTTTCGTTAACATTTCTATTGAAATTTCAACATTTTCATTCACTTCTGACAATAATTCCATTTGATATTTCTATTCATATCCATTACAATTCCTTTGACATCAATGATAATTATTCCAACACCATCTGCATCTATTTTAGAAACCTATTTTGTGCATAAATAAGCCCCCTGGGCACTTGTAAAAAACATCTAGAGTTGGAGTATGCTTATGCAGTTGGGTTCATGAGTTAAATATGTTGTTTGAGTGAATTGCAGAGCAAGGCAAGCTTGTGAGAGTATTATAGAAGTGCTTATTGTCCCATAATGTTATTAGACGCTCCATGAGGACAATTGGCCTATAATTCTTGATGATTCTATCTCACATAAGGAGGCACAACTCTAATTTATCAAAGTTTTCCCACATTGGGTTTCTCTAGGGTAAATTCATGTCATTTACAACTAATATTCTATTTCTAGCATGCACTTGTACTTAAAATTATATGTTTCAAGGTTGTAATAAACATTGTTTACAAGCAATAGCAAGATATAAATCAGAATTTCAATCGTAAGACATATTAGGATAAATGTTGGAGAATTAGGAGTGGAATATCTAACCTAATTACATATCACATTGCCAACATAGTATATTGTGGTCCATGGTTTTGTGGATTTTTTTGTGTGATCAGTTTTGAAGGTATATGCCCTTGACAAGATTAGCTAAAACAAGAGGAGAAGGTAAATGGATTCCCTTGTAACAAGAGATCTCCACAAGGAGGTGGAATTAATGAGTGGGAAGAAGCATGGCTTATGGGAAGAAAACATATCACAAGAAATTGAAGAATCACACAAAGAGAGGTTCTTGAAGTTGGAGGTTGATGTTGCAAACTTGCAAGCATTACTCAATCTATGCACAAAGGCATTCATTGGAAAACATCCCCATTGCATTGGAGACATCCAAAACAAATGAGGAAGAAAAAAAAGAGCCAAAATGATGGTGGACCAATGTATCCTAGTCTTCAATAAAACTAAATAGAAATATAAATACCATTTATATAGGTTTACACCATGTTGGCAAGATTTTATGTCGCTATGCTTTCTTGGATTATCTCACTGACTCGCCTAATTGGAAGCAGCATAAAGCTTACAACATTAGAGAAATCATTGATTAATTGGTGATTTTCCTCTTTGTTAAATAGGGAACTCCCTTGTATGATGTGGGGTTTTTGGGTTTTTTGTACTTTTAACTAGAAAGTACCAAAAAATAGCAAAAATGAGAGGAGAAAACTAGAAATAGAGAAAAAATGGGAAGAAATAGAAGGGAGAAAGGGAAACCACAGTAGAGTAAATGTAGAAAACTATTTCGATAACCTTATTTTGAATGGAATGGGTTGGATAGTTCAATAATGGAAACCTATATTCTCATAAAGGCGAGAAAAACATACTTTAAACAAAATAATAAAGCACATCATTAGAATGGTTTCAAGACACAAAGTACTATAGAACACCTCTATATTTTTGACTTGAAATGAACACAAAATCTCATTTTCCTTCTTTCAAACATCAAATTTACTCAAGAGCATGACCCATTTAGCCATGCATCCTATAAGAGTTACTTTGGACAATAAATACTTTAGAGGGTCCACTTTAGAAATAACAATAGTTTTATTATTCAACATGTAATGTCACAACTTTTGGGAAGCAAACACCATGGCCAAAAAATCCTTCTCAATAGGTGTATAATTATGCTCATATGATACAAGTGTTCATCTCAAATAAGACATTTCATGTTCTTTTCTTTGTTCATCATGTTGGGCCAAGAGTGCCCCCAATGCATGTTCTATGGCTAAGATATAAAGGAGTAATGGTTTTCTAGGTTTTGGTGGTCTCAAAACTAGTGGGTTGGCCAAGTATGTTTTGAACTTCAAAAATTCTTGTTGACATTCGGTATCCCATTTAAAATTTACCCCCTTCTTCAAGAAGTGTGTGAATGTATGACACTTATTTTCCAACTATGAAATGAATGTATGAATAGATTGAATCTTTCTTGCAGGCTACAGAGCTATTTAAGATTAGAAGGTAGAGGCATCTCCATGATAGCTTTGACCTTAGTAAGATCCACCTCATTCCCTCTATGATATAATTAATCCTATAAATTTTCTCTAAGTGACACCAAATACATACTTCTTAGGATTCAGATGAACCTTGTACTCATAAAGTCTCTCAAATATTCTTCATAAAACATCAAGATGTATGGCATGTGTTCTTGGTTTTTTTAGAATATCATCAACATAGTCCTCAATAATAGCATGCATTATATCATGGAAGATTATATTCATCACATGTTGATAAGTGGTACCAACATTATTCAAGCCAAAATTTATGATTTGGTAATAAAATATTCCCCATGGTGTGATGAATGCAATTTTGTGTTGGTCCTTTGGAGCTATCTTGATTTGATTGTATTCAAAGAAACCATCCATGAGAGATAATATATCATACCCATCAGTAGAGTAAATAATCATGTCCATGTTAAATAAAGGGAAATCATTTGTAGGACATGTTTTTTTTATATCTCTAAATTCAATACAAACATGTATGCCCTATGGATCTTTTTACTGGGACTATATTTGATATCCATTCAAAATAGTTCAATGTTCTAATGAAACTAGGCCCTAATACTTTTTATATATCATTCTTTACTAAATAGTAATGTGTGGATGCATTTTTATCAATTTTTGCTTGATTTACTTGGCATCTAGATGTACAACAAGGTGATACACAACCAAGTTAGGTTCCAACCCTGGTATGTTTGAATAAGCCCATGTAAAGATATTAATAAAATCCCTTAGAATGGTGACAATATAGTCATTCTATTCATCGATGAGGGATGATCCTAGATAAATAATTTTTGGATCATCATAAGTTATGAGGTTTACTTCAATTATGTTTTTTACAAGGAGTGTAGAACCATCTTCTAAAATAGTGGGTAGTGTTTGATCCTAATTTTCTTTTT
Organism: Torreya grandis; assembly: GCA_037957365.1. Lineage (NCBI taxonomy): Eukaryota > Viridiplantae > Streptophyta > Pinopsida > Cupressales > Taxaceae > Torreya > Torreya grandis. Next base: position 1,904,850 of record JARHVA010002357.1, read on the forward strand.
TTAATTCAGCTTCTGGTTATTCATCTCAAAGCTTAGGATAGTGAGATGAATTTGATTTTGTCAATTTAGGTAATGTCCAATTTGAAAATATCTCTAGAAAGTCTAGAGAAAGATTCTCAAAGACTTTGTCTTATTCGGTAGTGATACTGGCACTGGCTATAGAGCTAGGACTTGGTGGACCCTGTGCTTCCTTCAAAGATGAACAAATTTCCCCATCCAAGAGTGCTTGAAATAGTTTTTCACTCAAGGGATCATCTTTTTCTTTACTTTTTCCCCAACCATTGAGTGCCTCAAAGAGGTTTTCACCCAAAAATCTCTATGTTTTATCTTTTGTGTGACCAAGAAAGTTTGCCTTCTCTCCAAAGAAGGTAGTAGAATCTAAAGAGAAGTCAAAGCCTTGCTTATGATTAAAAATTAGAAATACATATATGAGGCCCATGTATTCTTAAATAGACTCCTCATTATAAAAATCATCCAAGGGTATGACATAATTTTTTTGGTCTCAATCTATAAGGTTTGGGTGGCAAAGGTTAAGTGGATAATAGGCTATAATGGTCATAATATAATTAGATTAAAATAGATCTATGTCAACTAGCTCATCGTAAGCACTATAATAGGATGTTAAATTACTACCAATAGTCTCATCATCAGTCAATTTAGAGTAATCACTATCAAAATACATGAGGTTACCTTCGTGTGGTATAAATCTGAGACCTTGACTCATAGTAGGTTTACCAACTGATAATAGTTCTAGGATACCTTGCTCTTGTGACCCAAAGCCTTTACCTATATAATCCAAGTTATCCATAATCTAATTAGGGATAGCGTACCTATGATTTTTAAAATAATTATGAATCCTATCATAATATAACTAATCTCCTTTAGTAAAATCTTCCTTGTTTTGATTTGGTGAAGTAGCTAGTACAAATACCACTAGTGGTTTCTACGCACTTTTCTTCTTTTTTAAATCATGTTGGGCTTATAAGATGCCTCATAAATTTTAGGTATATCATAAAAATTAAGAGACTTGGATAATTTTTCAATATTGAAGGCATCTTTGAGATGGTACATGGAAATGCTTGTGTCATCAATAGTGAGTTGGTTTGTAAATGTTGCTAGAAATAGATCGACCGAAGTGGAATCAAGATCACTTAGGTTGATATAATTAGACTTGGGTGGTTTTGTAAATTTGGCATATCAAGGCTAAATACCAACAAATACATTGAAAACTCTTCATGTTGTCCTTGGTCCTTAGATGATGTGTTTGATCATCATAGTGTTCATTATTTGTCAAGTTAAGGGAGTGAGTTTCAATGTCTTATCATGGTCTTATCTTAGATGTGTGTCATGAGTTTCTCTAGCATAATTTAGTGTATGAAAGTTATTTATATTATTATAACCTTTTAATGGTGGTGAATATACATAAAATTCTCATGGATAACTTTTAAGAAGATATAAGGTACTCTCTATGACATTCATTGACAAATCTCTTTTGAGAAACTGTGTATTTTGCCTAAAAGAGAGGTTTTTTGGCCTTTAAAATTTAAATATGGAATAAAAAATCCAAAAAATCATTTATATTACCTTTAAACACCCTCATATTCATGACTTTGCTTTAAGTCAAATATGTGATACTTTAAAATTATCTCTCATGCAAGTTAAAGCGTTGTTTTTAGCCCTTAAAAGCTCCCACATGCCAATTTTGCTCATATTTTGATCTTAAAAAGAATTATTATTTTTTTAATATCCATCATGACTCGTGGTATTCCTAAATATTCCCTAAATTGATGGTTTCAAACTTGAAATATGAAGACAATGCAAAATAAAGGCCTTTTCTATGTGCTTTCATACAAGGAGTACAAATTATACAACCTTTACCATATAATTAAGGAAAATAATTTGAATATGAAGAAATTATAGGTATTAAAAAATATAATTAATAAAAAATTATTCAAAATAGACTCAAAATCAGTTCCCTTCATTCACCTTGATCCTTTGCACATCAAGAGAGCCCTTTAGGTTTGTAGATGGTATAGCCATGAGAGAGAAAATCAAGGTCTAAAATTTTGGATAGAGAAAGGAGTCTAATGTAGATTAAATTTATGGTAATTGGTTCTCTATGTATATCTTTCACCTTCATGAACCATTCTTTATAAGTTAAGGTACTCACTATGCCTTCTTCATCTAAGAAAGCAACCAGTTTTCTAAGATTTCTCCTTATCTAGGCAACATGGTAGAAAAAATTAAGTTTGTGGAGTTTTTTAGGAGCATGATCCACCTTATAATGACATTATTTAACTTCATTTCACATATTTGAGGTTATATGTATCTCAATAGATAAATCAATGGAAAATTGTAGTCTATAAACAATTTGGAGAGATTGTACGGTTCATAGTGGTTTCAAGATGTCAAAATACAATTGGTAACTATATAATAGATCTCATTATTGTTCATATGTCCTCTCCTCATGTTTCTTAAATTTTCATGAAGCGTCATAGCATAAATATCATCAATCATCCTCAAACACCTTCATACTCTTAGTTTAGCATATATTAAGGTATTTAAGCATATGTTAAGGTTATTAGTAGAGTCCTAGGTTTATTTTTCACTATAATTACCTCATTTAAAAGCCTATAATATATTATATCTTGTTGAGGGTGTGATAATTCTTAATTAATACCCTTTAATATGGTCTTAACATACACTACATATGCTCTTTTCACCTCCATTATGTTATATCCATTCACACTATCTTTTCACTACCTTTCAAGTTTTCACTACCATCTCCATTATCATTTCCATGTCAATCATCATATTACCACCTTCCACTCACTTTCACCTCATGTAACCATTGATAAAAAGTGTCAAGGACACTAGGGAGCATAAATAATCATGCCAATGTGTCTGTAGACCTCAAAATAGTGCTAATGAGAGGGAAAACATCCACCTATAGCTAATAAGAAGTATAGTTAGAGATGTACTTCATGGAAATGATGTTTTGAAGGACTATAAAGCATGGTTATCAAATTAATAAGGTTCAATCATATCATCAAGTTTCTTAGAAGGTAGGAAAGGCTCATAGTCATGATTTGTGACCTTCTCAAATTCTAGTTCTGACATATTCCATACAAGGGAACCCTATATAGACATCTATGGTCATGGTAAAGAATTAGATGAGATCAAGCATGCAAATAAGGACAAGTTTGAGGTCTTTAAAAATAAAGTTTTAATCAATAGGATTTCAAGATATTGTTATAACATTGGAGTGACCTTGGAGTTCTATTGGCTTTGTTCAAAACCTAAGTCTTGTCATAGTCCATACAAGATCCAAATCTCTCTACATAGTCAAACCTTCAAGGGAGAAAAGTCTATTTTCAAGAAAGTAGAGCAATGGGTATGAAGAGAATAATGTAGTCAAGAGTGAATATGAATAAAGATCAAAGGAAAATTCATGGTATGAATAATTTATATTAGGTCATGTACCATGAATGATCACCTACAACAGGGTTTTTGAAGGTTCTTAAAGTGTGCAATCTTGAATCACATCAAAACTATCAAAAAGGTGTTGCTTTGCCTTCAAATTTAATGAGATTTTCTACCTAAATTTTGATAATCATTTGGTATGCTGTGGTGAGTTATATCAAGACTCTAAGTTTAATCACATGATAACATAGTCATTCACCACATCCAAACATCACCTACAACCTTATAGATAGGCCTATCTCCAAGTTTATGAAAAGGATGAGAGCAACACAGTATATGATAGAGTTCCATGTTAAATGGATGTTTCATGAGAAATAATGATGATATTAATAAGATCAAGACATTAATAGGGTTTCCTAAAGTAAATTACAGTCAAGGTCAACCTTGTAATGATCACCTATAGCCATACTAGGTGGTCAACTTCATCTCGTACATTCACATACCCACTACAGGTGCAATTCAAGATAGACTTATTTAATAAAGAAGCATGAAAGTTCAACTTTGAATTAAATTGGTTATTTAATGTCTTTATACCTTAATCAGCATCGTTTATCTCTATTAAAGTTACTACCAACTAAGCAAAGTATAGTACATAGGCTTGTATACAGATTAGAGATCGCAAGAACCCTAATATGCCTTTGAAGAGTAAGTATACTAAAGGAAATGGGTAAGAATAAGGTATCAATTACTTCAGATATATTAAAGGTTCCAATTGAAGGTGAAATGGATATCAAACACTTACATACCTCCAATCATCATCTATGTCTAGTGTTGGCAAGTTGTAAGGTTTGAGTCTTTGAAAGGATATTGTATGATCATCACTAGCATAGGTCGAAGAAGTGAATAGTGAAAGGTAAGAGTCATTGAAAAAAGGATTTTATAGCATAATAAATCCTTATTAATTATTATTACATGAAAATACAAATGTAAAACATGATGACACATGTCCTTTAAAACACAGTCAAAAGATGCTACAAACTATTTTCCTTTAAAAGTTCTCATTTGCAAAGAGAGAAAGAGGATTGTTGGCTGGTTAAGAGAGTGGAGTTTCATATTTGGATGATGAAATAAATGTCCTAACATATCTATATCATTCATACACCCTAATACAAGCATTAAGAGGTCAAAACATAGCTGGTGTAGTTAAAGAACCAAGAAAATTGCAATAAACAGTCAACTCCATTGCCTATTTTGAGAGCATTGGTCATTTTGAGGCATCTGTAGGTAAAATTATGCCTCCAAAATTGGTATAAATGATTATTTTACCTATATAAATATTTTTATGCCATTCTAAAAATCATACCATAGGTATAGATAGTCACTAATTTTTTATAAACCACCTACAGTCGACTAACAGTCATAAGAAGAGATAAATGAGTGATTGAGAGGAGTTTTGAAGAGTGACAGAGGTTGTTTAACTCCATGTAAGGTTTTGAGGTCAAAATAAATAAATTATAGTCCTCATATTATCGTTTAGGTAGATCATACTCAATATTACAAGTTAAAATACCCTTGAGGGCTAGCTAAGTGAGAAAGACCTAAAACATGCATGTGTGCTCTTAAAATTCTTTGTTTATTTTTATATTTGTTGAAGATGTATACACTTACAAAAAGAGGTTTCAAAGGTATTATCAATGTTTTATGATATTTAAAATCTCAATATGAAATAGTTAATAATAAAACTTAGTCACCTAACCATCAAGGTTTTGTTGTCACTTAGATTTACCCCCTTTGAGGAGATGTCTTAGCTCTCCTCATCCAAGTGGCACAATTGAAACACCTCTAGGCTATGGGTAGCTTAATAATGAGGTGAATCTCTAGATAGAGATAGCTCCCTTAATGTACCACTTTTGGATCACTACTACACCTATGATTTCAAGAAAGAGGGAGAGAAAACTAAAATTAAACTATCCTAAAGGTGGTGATACACCAAATTGATTGATGACTACTAACTAGATGCATGTCACCCATGAGACCAAGAGACTAACTAGGCATACACTTCTATAATATGAATATTCTCACATTATTATTTCATTATGAGGTTGTGATGAATGTTTAGGCTAGAAGGATTATACAAGAGGCCTAAAATGGCACTATTTGAATATACTAACTCACTCAACCTTGACACTTCATAGAATACTTCACATGACCTACAAGAAGAAGCTTTCAAGTTAGAAATAGGTGAGAGAATGAGACAAAAATGTTAAGGAAATGATAGTCATCACTACATAATATCAATCATTCAAGTGAACACACTATGAAAATTCATAGAAGAGGTATAAATTAGTATTCTTTATTGATCCATGGTATGCAAATGAGTAGGGCTTTTCCATATGCAGGTGGAGCATGCTTACAATAGCCAAAATGGCTAGTTCTTATAGAACTTGGGAGGGAGAAGAGAAGAAAGAAGTACAAAGGTCACAAGGAAAATTTTTAATATGATAAAAGGAGTTACATGTGCATGAGAAGAGAATGTGAAACTGATCATGCAAAGTTAGAAGAGACAAGTGGCAATCCATGGCATGAAACTCTTCAAATGTGGCATGAAATTCCCTTTGTTGGCTCAAAATTATCTTCATCATTCACCACTATTGTAACATCCAAAAAATTACTAGGGATAGTTCTAATTATTATAATGAGAGGGAAGGGTTGTAGATATGTTTTTCCATGCATTGGTTGCATTCTTAATCATTTGGAATCTTATGGAAGTGATCCATCACTGCTTGTAGTCAAAGAAACTCCTCTTTCACACACTTTCAAACTTGTCTCCAAAAATGACTTCATTTTTCATGAAAATCCATATAATGGAGTTAATTAAATGTTTTAAGACTATCCATGGCCTTAGATGCATCAGGAATACCTTAAAAGTAGCTTATTTGAAGTTTTTCACCCTTTTCACTATCATGTTCACTATTCCAATTTTGACTAGCTGAGATGAGATCTCTTGTAGAAACATTTATAAATTTTTATAAATCATTATATTGACATAGAGAGTTATCTTAATTCTCAATATTCCTGCCAAAGTTGATTTCATCTCTTGAAAGTCCCTAGAACCTGCATAATATACAAAACAATCAAAGGAAGCAGTTATGTACCATGTTCGTATAAATAGGGAATAATTAAATTAGATTTAAATGGTCTTTGGAGAGTCCCATATAGGCTCAAATAATTTCCCAAACCATTCTAGTTCATTTGTATATATCTCCTTCCTTTTTTTCCCAATCAAGTCCTTAACTAGGGTTTGTGAGTATTCTAGACCACTTCTACTCTTAAGGTTCATTCATAAAAATGGGACATTGTAAATACAAAAAAAATTCAAAAATATGATGTTAAAAACCCCTATTAACACCTCAAAACCTCTTGGATCTCCATGCAAAGCTTCAAAGAAGATGTGAGTACTCATAGTTGCCCTATCGAGCTCTTTTCTCCATTTACATAGGCCCAATTTTGTCCTTGAGTCAAAAATGGCCTTATTTTTTATTCTTTACATTCCAAAAGCTTGATCACATCTATCATGATCTCATAAACATTTCTTATTCCATTCAAATTCTAATCTCATGTTAGAATTGGAAGTGACTCTCTATTTGGCTTCTAGGCCTAAACCCTGCCTAATAGGCCTGACTACAACTCTTGTAGGTTTGGACCACTTTTGTGTCTTCAAGAATTTATTCATGTTTTATAATATTTTTATAGGTGTCATAAAACTTCTCACACCTCTTATAAAGGTTAATTTATCTCCTGATCCATCATTTATCACCCTTTCTTAAAAAAGTAGGGTTTGTGCTCTTAGGAAAGTACCCTTTGTCTAAGACAAAACAGAGGGTAATTACCATATTTAATTATATGATTTTAATTTTTTATAGGATTATCCAAGTTATGGATACCATATTAACAAAATTTTATCCCTTGATCAGGTCATTTGACCCCTAAACTCCTTCAAATTCTAAGGCAGACTCCTAGAAAAGGGACTGTGTGCAGGGTTTCAAGATGTGGACTGTGTGATGCATCCCTATGGTCCTATCTTTGTTACATGTACATAATGAGAGTTATATTATAATAATATAATAATTATTGATGTTTTCTCATCTTCACTCATAAATTCATCCTTCCATATACTCCTTGTATCCCTTGCTTAGTCAAGACTGAGTATATATTCATGATTGTGTTGGCTTCAAGGCACTTATACATGTAGGTATCCCTATATAATTTAGCTTAATGATAATTTATAAAACATCCTTAGAGTCTCTTAGGGTCATTTTTTATCATACACACCATGTTTAAATATGTCAACCTTTAGAATGTAGCTTCTTGGCTCACTACTATGTCATAATCAACTACAATTGACTATGTTATGTCAACATGGAGCCCCATGGGTGTTGGTTACCCTTATATATTATATTATATCCTTTTAAATAATTTTTAATATTTAAATAAACCTTTCATAGTAATATTCTAATGTTTATAGGCCCATTATTCCTCAAGTTCATTTTGAGAGCTCTAAGAGCATCTACAGGCAAGTTGTATATGAATGACCTTGGAGTGAGGCACACATGTAGGTGTTTATACGATAAAAAATTAATATACAAACCTATCCTAATGGTATTTATACCCAAAAAGGTCCACATCACTCTCTATTTCCACAAGAAATAAACACATTCTTAAACTTGTACTTAGGTGGGTTGTAGGTCAACCTCTTAGGCAAAATACACTTGTAGGTGTATATAGAGTTCAAAACACAATACATCATCTTCTTTGAATGACCTTAAGGTTATGAATGCTATATTAAACCATATAAAATTATTCAATCATAGAAACATGGTTTTTATTATAAACTTGAATTGGAAATTCTCTTTGGGGCTCAAAATTATAGATGTCACTGCCTGACATTAGTGCATAAAAGTGCATCTTTGGGATCCTCTAGCATGAAGACCAGATGACCAAATCACTTCCTTCCTTTTGAAATATGGACTCCTATGTGAATAATACAATACATAGTCACTTATATGCACCAATTTTACTAACAACCTTGTTATATGACCTTGGCAAAAAGGCTCAGGTGATTTATTTTCACCTTTTGGGGATTTGATCCCTAAACATAGTTATTGAGTCTTTGAACATGGTTTCCCACTTCCATTTTTCCATAAAAACTCTAAAATAGGTCTATGATGAACACTAAAACACATTATTACTACATAAATGAGTTACTTCATGTGTTTCAACACTCCATATGGCACCTCAGCCCTCTGTTAAGACCACCTATAGGTGGGCATTCCACTATGCGGACAATATATGTAAGTATGGGCAATTGCATTATTTTTTGACTTATCATGAGTTTTAAGCCTATTAAATTTCTCCAAATTCACTCTTCACACTATCAAGGACTTTATCTACCTTAGATACTCTTTTCCAACATGATTGGTCCTGATGAGGTACTTGTAGGTGAGTATAATGGTAGGAGACTGTGAATGATTATATTGATTGTCACAATCCCTCTCATAACAAGTGAAAATATTTACTTGATTATTCCCACTATGATGATGTATTAAACCTTTCAAGACCATATTCATGACCCCATGGATGCATTAAAATCATTAATTTATCTCACTTAGATGATTGTGTGACAGTCAGAAGCAATTGACTGTATGATATGTCTCTTAGTTGTTACTCCATGGTTATTCTTTTAAGGATAAGTTTGAATGGAGAATAGACCAAGAGGAGATTATGAACATGAATATAAACCTATCACCACCCTCTAACACCATTTCCAAGACATGAAGACATTAAAAATGGTGGAAATCTATCTGCAACATTAAAGCATGTCTTCTCTTGAAACCTAAGATACTTGACCTATAAAAACACTTTTAAATTCTAAACCAAACATGGAGAACATGAGGGGAGATAGTCAACATCATCTGGAATCAATCCCAGTAGTTAAATTGTATAGAATTCTCCAAACCAAAGCAAACCATATAGGATGCATAAATTGGTAAGCAAATTAGATATGCCAACTTTTTAGGAATGGTTCATAAATCCTAGGCCACCATTCATCTACAAAAAAACATAAAATGGAAGCTGACTGAGTGTATGACACCCCTAAGAGCAATTTTTTTGAAACCTCCCCTGCTTACCATACCAAGTACAAACCTACTGACTAGTTTTGTGTGCATGGAAGGGTGAAGGAGAAGAATAGTTTTATCTCAAATTTGATACTTATAGATTATTTCAAGCATTGAAATGGGTATGATGAATCTGAATATTCATCTCATAACTTTCTCCCATGTGTCACATCCCCTTATGGGTTGTACAAGTGTTAAACTCTTCATTTTCCTAAGAAAATTGCTCTTTCTTCTAAATAACTTATCACTTTTTAGTTATAAATGGTTAATTAATACTTATTAGGACACATGGGGCATGAAATCACATTTTTAAACCTTCAAATTTCCCAAGGAGGCTGTATAACTCATTTAATGCTCTATATTGACCCCCAAATGACTCTTAGGACTAAAAAGATATGACCAAGGCTAGATACACATAAAATCACATTAAATGAGCTATGACATACTTCATGAAATTATATTAGGCCCCAAAAAACATATAAATATCAATATTTTACCTATATGGGGGCCAATTTGACCTATAGGGTCAAATTTCATCAACAGGTGTCATAAGCTAAGACTGCTTAAAACCCTAGGGTAGTAAAATCAATGCATATAGAGCATAAGGTGACTTTTGTACTTATACCAAAGATTTTTAACACTCTTAGAACATATTTAAAATTTTTAAAACTCCTTAAACTCTTTCCTTGGAGGATAAAACACTTGCATACCTCTACCTTAAGCAAAAACACTGACTAAGCAATCACTCATATAGGCACAATCATAAGGCATGGAGAAAAAGTAGAGTTTGGGAATTCAAGCACAGTTACAAAAGTTTGAAAAAAAATGATAATAAACTTATAGGAATAGATTTAACCTATCTTACCACCTAGAGTTGCCTTCAACCTCAAAATTCAACAAAACCTAAAACTAGTCTTTTAGGCCTAAAAGGCCTATATCACCTTGAGGCACTTGTAGACCCTATCAATAAAAAAAGACATAATTAGAAGGTATGATGATATGTTTTAGGTCCCATTAATATTTTTTCAATTAGGGAGTAATAATGGAAAGTTAAAATTTGTCCTTTAGAGCAAATTTGAATTATATAGTCTAAACATTCATTCGAGCTTCCTATTCAAGAGCTCATATCTTTCACTAAAAGAGGATTTTGAAAAAATGATATTATCATGATTTAAATACCCATATACACTTATAATCCATTAAGGATTTATTTTTATTGAGGATATGAGGTTTATAGCCCATCGCTAAGAGTATAAGCATGTCCAGAATGCATTCAAAACCCTACAAGCAAACTTCATTATGTATGTATCTTTTCACACCTTTTTCATGAGAAACCAATATTATTAATAAATTTTAAGGGGTTTATGGACCAAATATTCATGGTAATAATTTATATTTTGGAGGTCCATACTTATGAACCATCATTAAGAAGGTTCACTTCCAAAACCCTCCAATTGACCAGTTTTGATAAAAGTGAAGTTCCTTGCATTAAAAAATCCATGAATCATCCTAGAAACTATTTAATGATGAATTTTAATCAAATAGGGTCCTATAAATGGTACTTTGATGTATGAAATTAGATGGATATGGTAAAAAATAGGGTTTTTTAAGGAAAAAGTGTAGAAAATAGAGATACAAGGCAGTTTAATAGATGTCAATCAATGGAGAATGATTTTTCACTTGTTATTCCTCATAAATACATCAAATTCTCAAATCCATGCCTATAAATTCCCCTATTGGTCTCTTCAAAATAGCCAGTCTATAGAAATTTAAGACAATTTGACCTAGTCAAATACTTTGACTAATTTACAAGTGTTGCTTGTTTAAAAAGGGTCATTTCATGATGTGAGGAATTGATTCATGTCTCAAAATCATTATATTTTTACAAGTTCTAAAGGTTTTATATAGTCTTTCAGAGCCATCAAGTGCAATAAGTTAGGCTACTAGGCCTAATTGGCCTAGTAGACCTATTTGGTCAATCAATTAAAGTTTAAAATGATGTAGAAGGGTTATCAAAAGAGTTCATGTAGATTTATCACTATTAATAATGGATATTAGGTTGAAATAACATGAGATAAACTATTTTCAAGTGCCATTTCAATGCAAAATTGGTCCTTGAGTTGTCAATCAACACATAACTGGTCCTTACCATGAGTTGATTGATCTAAAGTGCCATCAATGCATATTCCATAGTCTTCATACATGAGTTGGTCATTCACTTAATTTGATCTCATGTTAAGAAGATTAATTTTCCAATATATGCATAGAATTCTATAAAAGGAGTTTGAACAAGTCAAGGATGGCCCACCACCTTGTTTTCAATGTCAAATAGCTCATGAAAGGAACATGCAAGGCACTAGACATAGAGAGATGTGATAAAGGACTATTGATAACTATTATAACTAAAATAATCTAGAGTTGATGATTGGTTAACTCTTCCTTCTCTCATTTATGACATTCTCTTAGCTTGTTCTCTTCTCATGCTATATATTCAAGATTTTAAGCCTATTTTTAAGATCCACTCTCTTGGGCATGATGAAACTTTACCAAAATTGAGCTTTATAACCCATTAATAAAAATGACTATTTTAGATTCCTTGATATAGGTTTAGTGTGATTATGTTAGTTTAATTTACACATGTGGTAGTATTTTCTCCCTTTGTGGGTTTTAATCTCACCTAGTTACTAATATGTCATCTTATGCAGGTCATACAGTGTTTGATGTTGAGTAACTATGCTAATAGTGGAAATATTGACTAGTTAGTGCCTTAAATTAGGCATTCTATCATTGCCCTCATGTTTTTTTTACTTGATGGAACCTTTATGTGAAATACTATTGCATAGAAGTCCCTTGGAGTTGTAAGATTCAGTGATTTACATTGTTTATTAGTGTTAGTTGGAGTTCAAATTAAGTGGATGAACCATAAATATAGGTGTATCACCATTTATAGAATAAGATTTATTTTTTAGTAATATTTTTAACCTTTTTCACCCCCAAATCAAAGTAGATTTTAGGAAAAGGATTCAATTTGATATATCAAAGAAGATAACCTCATAATCTAGAGGTTTGGTCAAGACATAGATATCCCACTACCTATAGACCAATCCAATGTTAGTCCAAGTTTGAATGAGATCTAATCAATCTACTTCAGCAGGGTGTAACTTGGGTTGCTAACAATTTTGGCATGCCTAGTGGGGCACAGATCCATCCATTGAAGTATTCATTTGTATCATCTTGATCTTCACAAGTAGTTTTAATTACTCATATGGTCATCATTTTTAAGATAAAGGGAAGTTCTTATTCATTTGATTTTCATGTGTTTTATGGTGAATGATGGAAGCATATAGGGCAAAATTCTATCATTCAATACCTTATCAACGACCATATGATCCATCCTAGTTCTTATATGACCCCTATAAGCCCTACATTCACCATGATCAATAATGTGAGAGACTTTATTAGGCCTATGATCCTTGCGAACCTCATTCAGCTCCTTAGCAATCTAATTATCAATTTGATCAATCATGGTAACCTCATGGCATTCTTGATCATCTCATCATAGTTCCAAGACAATCCATATCAATCATTAAACAAACCTTGTTTGGATATGAGAAACAAATGGTGAGTATAGACACTCAAAAGAACTATGGACAGGAGATCCCCAAGCATGAGATTGAGAGAATGAGAGATTCATTACATCAATCTAAAGAAGTGTGCACAAATTGTATAAGATAAGGCCTTTCAAAATTCAATGGTGATATCCTTGACATAGGTGGTTTAATTATAAGTATTGAAGAGAAGTTGGTAGTTTATGAGAGACATCAGTTCCCCATTAAACTACCATTTTCTCTTCATGAATATCAAACAAACATATATCATAGCCCTTAAGATTCCATTTAGACCTTACCAACTCTTCTTACTTGGAAGTCTATCCGAGAGAGAACTCAAAATATGGAAGAAGTGTGTTTTAAGGAGGCTAAATTTCATGTTTAATAGCAAATCATATCAGAGACTTCATCTTCTGATCAGTAGGGAAAGATTTCTAATGATTTGGTTCATGACTTTGAGGCTCACCTTGCTAAACAAGTTGAGCTTGCAAACTAACATCTTCATCAATCAATAGTAGCTACAAAAGCAATTCCATCTCAGCTAGAACTTCCTCAATTCATGCCCAAGGCTAAAATGAGTGCAAAGGAAGAAGTTCCTAAACCCAAGTTCATGACTTGGAAACAAGTACAACAGTCTAGGGAGAGAGATGAGTATTCAATCATAAGCCCAAGTGTTATTTTGGAAAGCAAGCAAAAATTCATTCAACCTCTACTCCCTCCTCAAGATCCCAAGGCCTTCCCTTCATGGAAAGCTATTCAAGAGAACTTGTAATAGAGAGAGGAGGTGATGGTAATCTAAATTGAGTAGCCACATGAGTAAAATCAAGCATCCATAGTAAAAACATTGAATTTATCTCATCTTCTTGAGTATTTTCAGGGATACACCATGCCAATTCTTGAGAATGATCCTCTCCTTTATGATGCAAATGAATAAGGTTTAGCTGAGATAAATGAAGATGAGAGTGACTTGAGTGAACAAGAGAAGGACATTACCATTGAGACACCTTTTGGCAAGGATAGACATGAATTATTCTTTCATAATGCCAAATAATATGAGTTGCTAGATGAGTTTTAGATGCAAGATAAGACACAAGAATAAGAGGTTTTAGTTGAGCAATAAGAGGTTGTTTCTTAATAACTCATTGCTCACATGGTAGTTTTCCTCCAAGAAGATGTTTCTCAAGAAGTTGCCATAAATAAGTATAGGCTAGCCAAAAAATATGTCTCAAGGTGACAATGATGAATTTTGTAGAAATATATGAACATTTACAATTAATATCAAGCTCTTCAAGGTCTCACACTTCTTATGGAACATGTTAAAGAACAATTAGCTACTGACCCTATCAAGATTTATCTACAAGAAGAGCAAGTACATGATGATGAGAAAAATGAAGAAGTGTTTGTTGAGGTAGTACCTCAATTTGATACTCCTAAATACAAATCAAGTGAAGATATTTATCCCTTAGCATTCCTAATGAAGTTTAAGATGTCAATAATGAAGGTCTTGACAAGTCACCATTCCATGTGGAGTAGAATGAAAGTATCAATCCAAACATGGCAGATCATTGGTAGTCCATGAATGAGGCATAATTAGCATTGTTATTGAAAATTATGAGGATATATGAGGAGTATGATTGGGTTTTGAACTCACATATACAATCCATTCACCTAAGTATGGTACTAGAAGGCTCAGTTGCTTCCTTAAGAATCCAAGAACATGTTAATGTTCTTATCTAAAAGAAAAAACTATCAAGAGTTAGAAATCATACTTTAAGGCTCCATGGGAGTCAATCAAGTTTTCCATTTGATCATGGAGGAAAGATTCTGACTTCAGGTTAGCTTTTTTAGTTTGTTGTCTTGTTTAATTAAGTGATTAGCATAAGTAGTAGTATACTACCTTGTTGTTATATTTGTCTTATTTTCTTATTTCCTTAGGTTAGTTGTGTTTGAATCTTAGATTAGTTGTGTTCTTAGGTTATTCTATTTACAATAAAAAATGGTGTCACCAAGTTTAAAATCTATTTGGCATTCAAGAGATTCATCAAGTCATGTTGTCATGTTTTAGATTGTCATTATCATATGAAAATCAAGTGAAGTCTCTTGACCAGTAGGCTGGTCAACCACTATGAGTTTCCAAAAATGTTGAAAATTTGTCCTGTCAAGGCCAAATTCCAACCCCTACATTAAAAAATTTTCATGTTGTCTTTGTTCCTCAAATTATATGTTTGATCATCATAGTGTTCATTGTTTGTCAAGTCAAGGGAATGAGTTGCATTGTCTTGTCATGGTCTTGTCTCAGATGTGTGTCATGAGTTTCTCTAGCATAATTCAGTGTATGAAAGGTATGGATATGATTATAACCTTTGAATGGTGGTGAATATACATAAAATCCTCATGGATAAATTTTAATAAGCTATAATGTACTCTCTATGGCATTCATTGACAAATCTCTTTTGAGAAACTATGCATATTTTGCTTAAAAGAGAGGTTTTTTGGCCTTTATATGTTAAATATGGAATAAAAAATCCAAAAAATAATTTATATTACCTTTAAACACCATCATATTCATGTATTTTATTTAATTCAAATATTTCATACTTTGAAATTATATTTCATGCAAGTTAAAGCATTGTTTTTGGCCCTTAAGAGCTCCCACATGCCAGTTTTGTTCATTTTTTTATCCTAAAAAGACTTATTCTGGTTTTAATCTCCATCATGAATCATTTTATTCCTAAATATGTCCTAAATTTGTGGTTTCAAACTTGAAATATGAATATAATGCAAAAGAAAGGCCTTTTCTATATGTTTTCATATAGGGGGTACGGATTATATGACCTTTATCATATAATAGAGGCCAAGAATTTAAAGATGAAGACATGATAGGTATTATATAATATATTTAATTCAGAATGTTTCAAAATAGACTCAAAATCAGTTCCATTCATTCACCTTTTTCATTTGCACATCAAGAGAGCTCTTTAGGTTTGTAGATGGTACAGCCATGAGAGAGAAAATCAAGGTCTAAAATTTTGGGTAGAGAAAGGAGTTTGAGGGAGCTTATATATATGTAAATTTTTATCTATTTATATCTCTCACCTTCATGAACCATTCTTTACAAGTTAATTTACTCATTATTCCTTCTTCATCTAAGCAAGAAATCGGTTTTTTGAGATTTCTCCTCATCTAGGAATCATGGTAGAAAAATTCAAGTTTGTGGAGATTTTCAAGAGTATGAGCCACCTTATTATGACATTATTATTCTTCCTTTAACATTTTTTAGGTCATATTTATATCAATAATATAAATCAATGCAAAATTATAGTCTACAGGCAGTTCGGAGAGATTTTATTGATCATGGTGGTTTCAAGATGTCAAAACATAGTTGGTGACTATATAGCAGATCTCATTCTTGTTCATATTTTCTCTCATGTTTCTTAAATTTTCATGAATATTCATAGCATAAATATTATCAATCATCCTCAAATACCTTCATACTCTCATTTTAGCATATGTTAAGGTATTTTAGTAAATGTTAAGGTTATTAGTAGAGTCCTAGGTTTCTTTTTCACTATGAATACCTCCTTTAAAAGCCTCCAAACTATTATTTATTGTTTAAGTTGTGATTATACTTATTTAATACCCTTCAAGATGATATTAACATATAATTAACATGTTATTTTCACCTCCATCATGTTACATCCATTCACATTATCTTTTCACTATCTTTCATCACTATTTTTAAGCTTTCACTACCATCTCCATTCTAATTTCCATGTCAATCATCATCTTACAACCTTCCACTCACTTTCACCTCATGTATCCATTGCCAATAAAATTCAAGGAAACTAAGGAGCATCAATCATCATGCAAATGCAATATACAGACCTTAAAATAATGCTAATGAGAGGGAAAACATCCACCTACAACTAATAAGAAGTATAGTCAAAGATGTGCTTCATGAAAATAATGATTTTAAGGACTAAAAAGCATGGTTATCAAATGAATAAGGTTCAATCATCTCATCAAGTTTCTTAGAAGGGAGAAAATGTTCATAGTAATGATTTATGACCTTCTCAAGGTCTAGTTTTGACACAGTCCATATAAGGGAACCCTATATAATCATCTAAAGTCATGGTAAATAATGTGATGATATCAAGAATGTAGATAAGAATAAGTTTTTTTAAAAATAGTCCTTGGTTAAGGGAGTGATTATTGAGTATTTTCTTTGAATTTTGATCTTTGATATTTAATGTTGTCATTGATGTCAAAGGTTTTAATGAAGATGCATGGTTCTTATTATCAACCTAGATAACACCTAGTAGAGATCATATTATTCAAGTTTGACTCATATATGGACTAACATTATAATGATCTAAGGATGTGGAATACCTATGTTTAGATCAGACCTCTAGTTGTGAGGCTAACTCCTTGAAAATGTGATTTTTAGGATCAATTACTAGACCTACTTGATGTTAGAGTGAAAAGAGTAAGGAATAAACTAAAAATTAAACCTATATATGATGGTGATGCACCTAAATAGAGATTGATCCTATATAAACTTTAAAACTTAGGCACATATATGGATTAAGATAGAACTATTTGTCAACAAAACTCTCTTAGATCAGTCCTAAACATAAGTAATTCAAAGGAAGGTTTGAAATAATCTTGTATATTGAATTTGTGTGAATGGATTTCTTTAAAGACACTGCATACTAACATCGTCCAACTCAATTTATATTCATAACTCTTTAAGTGACTTGTAAAGGATGAAATTTTAGTAATAGGTGAGGAAAGGACTTGTAAAAAGAGATATATATCACACTTATATGAAAATAAAGAATCATAATTACACACTACAACCATAAATGATCTAAAAACAAACTTTCTTTATTGATTTCTAATGCAAGTTACAATTTTTGTATATTTTTCCTATACCATCCTAGGGAATGTGAAAAATGGCTTCAAAGGCCTACATATATAGTCAAATTTGAAAAACTCTAGCCAATATGGCATAGAAGATATAAGGATTAGTCTATTTTGAGTTAACTTAAAAATAAAATCCTTTTACAATAATAAACAAAGTCTTCAATTATCTTCAATGTCTTCAAAATATAGCATGGTCTTCACTTTGGCATTGAAATGGAGGTGGTGGGCCCCTTGATTTTTTGTTGAATATTATTCATGAAATGATACACCAACTTTAATATGTTAACTCCACTTTTAAGTGTATTTTATATGAATATAGGTCCTCCTTTGCATGAAAAGCATGAAAGGTGTAAGAAACTAACCAACCAGTTAACTGAAGTGATGTGGCCTTAAGGACTACTCAACTCCCTTTGAACTCAACTTGCATGAAGTGGAAACTAAATATTGAATTGATAATGGAATATTCTCTTTAACAATAAGATATGTGGTGTCTAAACTCAAAATGAACTCGACTGGTATTTCAATGCCAACTTCTTCTTTGATGTTTGATTAAATAAGCCTACTAGGCCAATTACTCCTAATAGCTTACTCTTTACACTTGAAACTCAATATAACCTAAAAAAAATCCTAAAAAACCTTAAAATAAGATGACATTATACTTGAATTAACTTATCCCACCATGAGATAGATGATTTTGATGAAGCTCTTGATACTCAGTCACTAGGGTTGATGAGGTCCATTTTGCTCCATTTTTCTATAGACTGGTTGTTTTGATTGAGTTGATAGGGGCACCTATAGGCATATTTATAACCATATAAATATTTTTAGATGAATAAAAATTCTCAGTGTTTAACATCCATGAGTTGAATTTCATGTAAACTTTTTTGTACCTCATTTTTCATGCTTTTTTCTCCAAAAAACCTAATTTTTGTCCTAATTCATATATATCCATACAAAAAATTTGAATTTATGGAATCCTCTCCAATTTTATTTGATGTTTTAATAGTTTTTATGTTGATCCATGAGTTTTTTATGGAAATAAAATCAAATTTTCTCAAAATTGGTTACTATGAGGGTTTGGGAGGGTTTTAGAGATGAATCTTCTTAATGATGATTCATGAAGCACATACCTAAAAATCCAAAATTCTTTCCATGAATGTGTATTATACTGACCCCTCAAAATATTTGAAAATATTGGGTTTTTATATAAAAGGTATGAAAATATATCACATGAAGTAAAACTACCTATAGGGTTTTACTTGCATTCTAGATTGCCTACGCTTTTAGCGATTATTCATAAATCACATCCCATAAACCAACATAAATTTTTCATGAATTATAACTTAATATAGGTCCTAAAATCATGTTAATATTTTTTGGCCAAACTCTTCACATGGTGAAGAGATATGAGCATCTGATCAAGTGGCCCAGATGGGTGTTTGGAACTGCAGAATTAAAATTTCTCCTCATGGATGAAAATGAATCTTATTTTACTTATCCATGCCTAAAATAATAATCATGAGGCATTTAATTTGTCATAAAAACACTTTTCAAGTGTCATATTACTTTAAAAGTCAAAAACTGTCTTTTGGCTTATAGGCATGCTTATTTGATTTAGCCTATATGGGCATGTTTGCATATGATTTGGAGGTTTTCCACGCTATTAAGGTCTTATGATGATGTAATAACATCATCCCATGATTTTAAAATGCTCACTTAGACTTATAAACCTATGTATCACTTCAACACCCATCTGGACCTCCTCTTGCTCCATTGTGATTGTGTTTTTACTAATAAGGGACTGTGTAAAAACAACAAATACTTCCACTAGTGAAATGGATCTTAAATGATATGTATGATTACTCAAGTGATTATTATGTTTTTTACCAAATTTCAAGTCTTGAAATCACTTGTATATTCCAAAAAATCTCAAAAAGCCTCTTTTGCATGGTCTGAGCATGTGCCTATCTATATTTTTCTTCTTTTACATGGTGTTTGGGTCCAAAACATGATTAATATCTTTTGAAAAGGATAAATAAATTCTTCTTTGATTTATTTCATACCCTTTGACCAGCCTTCTCAAGCTTCATGTCTTCTCAAACAAGATTTTAGGCCTCTACATATGCATAGTTCCATACACAAGCCTACAGGTCAAGTTTTTGAAGTGTATAACTATGTTTTCTTGAGTTGAAAACCCTTATCAATATGATATTGATGATTTCATATCAGTTTTATCTCATTGTATCATTTCTCTAAGTAATAACCTTCTTATAGCATTGTACCATCATCTTGAATGATTAGCTAGGTCTACTTTTTAGCAGTGTTGTAGGTGTATGTACCAGGATGTATGACTATATCTTACTCTTGGGGTTCTATTTCATGACATTTTTAGTCTCATTCCCTTATATTTTAATCCAATTATCCTTCAATACTTCATGAAACTTTTGGTTAGACCATTATCCCTTAGGAAACTTCTCAAGATTGTGGTAATTGTGTACGTTTGGTTGTAGGTACATACTTTTGGTGGCATTGTAGCATTAGGTGTTGAAACCCTCATTTTATCAAATTATCATTAATACCACTAATTTTTAATACTAATATAACTTCCATGAACTACTATCACTGGTAAGAAGGCCTTAATAGATCATTACATTGGAAAACCCTTTCATTAGATGGCTACAGGCCTGGATTAACATGGTTGTAGCTTATATTGAGTTAATTATAGGGTTTATTTTTAAGGTAAAATAATGTATATGAGAATATGATATCTCTTAAGGTATTTTATTGCTCCTAACCGTTCACTTTTGAAACATATCCTCAAGTATGAACTACCTCAAACTACCATTGTATTTGTTGACCTTGACTATAAGGTTTATACTTTTGTTTGACCCTGACTATACATGAGCTTCAAAATTTAACTTAACCCTTTTGATTTCTCATCATTATATTTTAAAACTTCAATTATCCCATTTATGGCATCAACATGCTAAAACCAACTATTCTTCTTAGTCATAGACCTTTCATTGGTACTTGATAGTGTTTTTCATACTTATTAGCCCTTATATGGACTAGGGTTGTAGGTCTTGATGCTCTGCTTTGTCATAAGGTGTTAATGAGGCATGATAATATCAAAATTATTATTTATAACTCATACTTTAATTGTAATGTTCATCATTGTCACTTTTAGGTCTCCAAATGCCAAAATCCCTACTTGGTTGTAGGTTACTCCTTTAGACTTTTGTAGGTGATAGTTTCTTAGTTCTATATGATTGTGTTCATGCTCCTTGAGGCCAAATCATGATGTTAAAACTAATCATCATCAATTATTCACTCAAAGTCCCCTTGCACTAGATATAAAATGCTCACTTATCCCTTTGTGTTATCAACCTCCTCATATAAATTGTATACAGGTTTGTGACTATTAATTTCCCTTGACTACTGAACTAACTCTTTTTCTCCATGCTTTTGAAAACTTATCTTATCTTCCTTATTCTTATGTTGATCTCTTGATTTCATGTCCTCTGTGAAACTATACATTCACCTCAAATGTTCCTTAAAATATTCAATCTACTTGATAACTATGTAGGTGATGAATTAACACAGTCTTAGGCTCTACAAGCCTATTTTAGGTGCCTCTTAGTAGGGGTTTATGACTAGAAAATGAATTTGATTAGTATTCATGGGGTTTTAAAAGTCCATAAAAACACCTTCCTACTAGTCCAATTATGACCTCATACATCTACTTGAAAATAACCTTTTACTTGGAATACTTGGTTGTCTTTGACCTTGACTATACTATGTGTACGAACTATGGCTATGGAGTGATTGAAGGTATGACAAAGTTGACAATAAGTATGAGGATGTCATGTATCTTCTAAAAATATCTCAAAACAAGATCAAAGACTTCCTTGAACATGTTTTAAACCCTTGAGGTCTTATCAAGGTTAATCTACCTATTGATTTTACCCTTGCTCTTAAGCTAGTTGTAGAGCACTGTCTCCTTCTTAAACCCTTAAAATCTTCATTTTATTTCATACCCTAGCTTCATACACATTATAATCAAACATCATGATTTATAATACTCTATGATGGTAAATTAGGCTTAATAGCCTAAAAGAGTCTTTAGTCCTTGTCAAATAGGCCTTCCTTAAGATAGGAAAGGCTTGTAAGTGGCTATGTGATGACATCCTATACGGAATGAGAGTGATTTAGGCCTTAGAGAGGTCCTCCTACATGATTATTGTCTTTTATCCTTATAATGTTGATTAAATAATTGTATCTAGACCATTTATGAAGTGATCTCATTCTAAGATTGATCTTCTTGGGAAACCATGATTATGTTGAGCTTTTGTTGTAGGCAGTCATATGGAAATGATGCTAAATCTCAATATCCAAACACCTACTCTCAACTAGGATAGTCTTTTACCTCTTAAATTTTCATTATCATGGATGTTTTTCTCCTTAGACCTTCAAGAAGGTCTTTCTCACCTTGAGTATCCATATCACCTTAATGGCCACACTTAACTATGTGACCTGTTGTAGGCTACCATTCTTTGGGTTGAATATGATGTTTTATAGGTACATATGTCCTCTTCATGATTTTGATGGTACCTTTTCAAAACTTGAGCCACTTGATAAATATTTCATGGAATGGTGGATGGAAGGGTGGATGACCATGAAAGGAGGATGAAAAAACATGATGGAGGATGGAAAGAAGCACAAAACACAGTGAAAAGAGGCAATGTACAACAATGATATGGGGGTGAACAACATAGTGGTGGAAAGCATATCAAGACCAAACTAAAGAATCATATTCAAGCATGGGCTAAACCTATTCAAACCATATCAATTTGGAAGACTTTGAAGAAGCACAAGATGGTAAAAATGAAACCTAGTACTTTGATAAAACCTTAAAAGATGCTAGAAAACATTAAATAATGCTAAAATGGCTCTTTTGAGATGATTTGAGAGTATAGGATGGATTATTGGATATGATAAAATCATGAAAATTTGATAAAATTGATTGGAGAACATGATAAACATGGTGGAGACCCTATAAATAAACTTTCTTGAAACCTGATGTTGCCATCTTTTTCCCTGACCATACAATTCTCTTTTGAAGCTCATAGACTATAGAATTAAACTCCTCTTGTCAAATATCCTTTGTTTTAATCTAACACATATGAAAAGGACCTATATAATGGCATAGTAAGATAGATTATGTTCCTAAAAATCTCCACAAACTGAAATTTTATTGAAATGATGCCTTAGTGAGGAGAAACTAAAGAAAATTGATTGCCTTCATAGATGTAAAACTTCATAAATTAGCTTGACTTAAAATTGATGGTTCATGAGGGTGGATAAGATAATCATAAAACCACTTGCTCCATGAGTAATCCCTCTAATTCTAGTTTCTTTTCCCCAAAATTTAGACCTATACCTGCACTCTATAAATCATACCATCAGCAAACCTGCAAGGAGATCACTATGTGAAAAGTTGCCAACTACCTGGAGATGAATAGTTTTCAACCTATATGGCCTCTAATTGACCTAAAATTATTCATAAATATTTTTCATGTGCTTCTGCTCCTAGTGCATACATCTACCATATGTAATTTTGTACAAGTCTATACTTTATCTTTGAAGAATGAAGAAAATAGCCCTTTCTTGGATTTTTAAGGAACTTTGGCTTATGAACACCATTTATTTACATGGAAATGAACTCCACATGACAATTATCATGATAAAACAAATATTAACCCTTTTCCATGCTTTAGAAGGCCAAAATTGGCATATGGGGGTGAAAATGGCCCTTTTTGACTTAGAAAACATATGAAATGGTCTTTTAAAGCATGAAATTTTGGACCTAGGCAAATATCAAATAAATGAATTTGTTTAAGGTAATTTTAATGTCTTAATGACCTTTTAAACACAATTTTAATCATTTTAAGACCAAAAATATTCCCTTTTAATCTAAAAACCTCAATTTTAGACCAATTTAAATGGGCTCAATAGTACTGGGAAATGTTTCAGATTGCAAGGGTTGGTATTTGGCCTTGATAATCCAAATTATCAACATTTCTAGTAACTCTCAGGGGTTGACTAGCCTATTGGTCAAGAAAATGTAGAATATGTGGACTATATCAAGGTTGGACTACACATAAACTTAGAAAACTTGTAGACACTAATGCAAATAGACAAATAGACACCAACACAAACCAGAAACAACAACTAAATAAGAAGGAAAGATAACTAACCTATGGAAAATGGGAAAACAAGATAAATGTAATGGAAGGAAAACATACTACAGTTTGTGTTATTCACTTATTAGAACAAATCAAACCTATTAACCTAAAATGAGAAGCTTTCCTCCAGGATCAAATGGAAAACTATTTGGTCCACCATATAACCTTGAAGCATGTTTTTCATCCTTTGATAGCCTCTTCTTGTAGATTAGAGGAATTATGTTCATGTCTCCTTATTAATGTAGTTGGGCCTCCTACTTCCATTCTCAGGTATATGGATTGAAGATATGGATCCAAGACCCAATCATACTTCTCCTAGATTCATGTACTTTACAAAAACATATTCAATTCTTCTTCATTAATGAACTGATGATCATGATCATGTAGACTAGCTTGATGTATCTCCTTTGTCATATCTACAAGGATGACCTCTAAGAGATATGGATCTAATTTTATGACTTCTTGAGGCCATTTGTGATTATACTCAGCTTCTAAAAGTAGAGATATGTTTGAAGTTGAAGAGAAAAGTTGATAACCATGCTTGAGATGCTCAAACATGTCATCTCATAAGAAAATAACTACTTATTGCTTGATGATAGCACTTCTCCCAACCTTCACTAAACCACATTAAAACAAAGAATAACTTGATTGAAAGATATCAAACAAATCAAGATATTTGTTCTCATGAAGATAAAGTACAACTAGATTTTATTCACTATGATCATAAGGCTATAACTCATCTTTTGGTATCTCAGATTGATCAATCAAAATTGTTTCATCTTTAGCATCAAGCTAATGACTTGGTATGCTCTCAAAATCATATTGTTATTCATCTTCTTGTGTTGATTTGTACTTGTCTTCTATCACTTCTACAAGCTCTTATTCTTCATGATGGATGTCAGCTATTGTGTGATCAATGATCTCATATAAAACACCTTCTACTTATACAATTGGAGTGTCTTCCTCTTGAATTTCTTCATCTACTCTCAGTTGATCTCCTATCTTAGCAGCAAATTCTTTGACTTCATCTTTTTGTACATATTATGAGATTGGTGTTATCACTCTAGAGTGTACCCTACTTGAATATGTGTAAAACACACCATCACTCCGGCTGATACAATTAGAACTTCTCATAGTGTGGGTGATTTTGTGATGAGAACAAACTCTAGAGAGGTGGGTTCTATTTAAATTTATCAATTATATGTAAACTACTATGGTTTTTTGGGGTGAAAAGGGAAGAGAAACTGAAAGGAAATCCTAATTATAGGGGTGATGCACTTGAATTATTCATATTCTCTAAAGTTATTGAAAGTAATGCACACATATAAGCAATAAAAATCCCTATTTTTGTCCTTAAGCATAAATATTTCATATTAAGGGTTGAAAACCTCTTCAAATGACCTACATAAGGTGAGATAGAGAGAGATAGGTGAGGAAGGGACTTGATAAAAGGAGATAAATCTCACTTATATGCTAATGCACAATCAAATACACACTATTCTTCTATCAAAAGTTATATACAAAACAAAATCTTCTTTATTGATGTATGGTCTAGATTACAGTTTCTCTTCAACTCTATGAATGCCAATAATGGCCTAATTAAGCCAATATATAAGTCTTCAAATGCTAATTATAGATAATGTGAAGCTCAAAAGGAGAAGGGTTAGTCTTGGTTAACTCAACTCAAGATCTAAAAAAACCTTGACAAAATTTAGAATATTCAATAAAAGCTTCTCCCCTTACAAAATTTTCATGTTTTTTCCAAACTTGGTGTAGGAATATGGTGGGCCCATTAGAAATTTAATATTTAAAACAAACATTACACTCCCAAAAATCACCAAACATGCATGAATCCAAGGTTGGTGTGGAAGTAAGGAGGTGGGCCCAAGTTGAGAAGTCAAATATCTTTTGCATGCAATGCTACACTAGAATATTCAAAGGAATATGCCTCTTAATTAAACTTGAAGCTGAGTTGGAAGGAGATGACTAGGAGAAAAGCATAACTTAGAACTAGTCAATCAAGATGCAAGACCAAAAATCCACAAATAGCCCTCCTTGTGCATGAAAATGATTTTGAAGGATTAAAAAAATATAATCATCTTCTCTAAATAGAAGTAAATTTGCATGTAAATTCAAAAAAAAAAGCTTTGAACAGCAACCCAACACCAAACTCAAACTTGGTTACTTGATCAACTAGGCATATTAGGCCAAAAGACTTAATAGTTTATCTGTGCACTTGGATTCCATGAAACCTAAAAAAAATCACCATGAAACCTACAAAAATAAAAAATTACACCTGAAAAATAATTCCTCTTCACCAAAATTATGATTTTGATGAGAAAAACATTACTAATTAGTTAACAAGTTTGACTAGGTCAATTTTGTTCAAAATTCTAGCAGATTGGCCATTTTGCTTGAGCTATTAAGGACACCTCTAGGATTATTTATGACCAACTAAATATTTTAAGATGAATAACAAGTTCTAGTATTCAATCTCCAATTATTATATTTTGTTAAATTGCCTTGTACTTCATTTCACATGCTTTTTTCCACAAAAAATATGATTTCTACCCTCATCTATATATATCCTTTCATAAAAAATACATTTATAGAATCCTCTCAAAGTTTACTTGAAATTTTAAAAGTTTTTAATTTTACCCATGGCGATTTGGTTTCAATAAAATCCACTTTTTTCAAAACTAGTTTTTAAGGTGCTTATAAAGGTTGTGAAACTGGAACTTTAAACTAATGATTCATGAGGTACAAACCTCAAAATCTTGAACCAATTCCATTTATTTGTATCAATTTTACTCCTTTAAAATCCATAAAAATATTGGACTCCCATGTGAAAGATTTGAAAAGTTATCACGTGAATGAAAATTGCCTGTGGGGAATTGACTGCATTCTGGGTTGCCTATGCTCTTAATGATTGTTCATAAATCACAGCCCCCAATCTGATATAAATTGTTCATTAATTATAATTAAATATATTTACTCGAAACAAAATAAAATATTTCAGCCAAACTCCACACGTGGTGAACAAAATGAGCATCTGAATAGGTGGCTTGGAAGGGTGCCTAGAACTGCAAAAAGTGAAAAACTTCACTAAAATTAAATTATATCCTTCCAAGATTCAAAAATCATGAAAAAACCATTATATTACCTATAACATGAGATAAAAACACTCTAAAATTCATTTTTCCATGAAAAGTCCAAAATGCCTTTTTGGCCTAAGTGTCTATTTGCCTGCAAATAACTGTGTGAGCATGGTTTTCATAAAATTTGGATTTTTTACAATATTTAAAGGTCTTATTATGATTTTAAAACATCATCCCATGCTTATCAATCCTTTACTTGTCACTAAAAGCTTCTGAGGCACTATGGGATGAAATATGCTCCAATGGTGACCTCAAACAAACAGGTTGAGGTTTGAGAAAAAATAGATAATATGTGCAGTTTTTAAATGGATATGAATTTTTTTACTATGTTTCCCCACTCATGATGACCCTTTTTACAAAATTTTAGGTCTTAACTCCACTTGTAGCTCCTGAAATCTTCAATTTTCTCTAAATGTTTACCTTTATGCATGGAGTGTCTATATTTTTGGACTAATTTTTGATGTTTTGGAGGTTAATTTCATGGATTTATAGGCTATAAGGTTCAAAGACATATTCATTAATCTCAATAGTCCCTTTATTATTTTTTAAACAGCCTTTACCCCTATTTCAAGAATGATAAGACCTCCAAACAAGGTATTTAGGCTTGAAAAAGACTATGTTTTCATATTCATAGATGAATAGTGATCAAGATTAAACATGTTAGTGGAATTTTTCATATTAAATAGGTATTTTTATACTTTCAATACCAATTTAAAATCATCTACATGTGTCATTCATGGCAAATGACTAGTTTCAAGCTTATCAAGCTTTGAACTAAGTACAATTTGTACAATAACCTATGTACTATTGGTCTTGAAGGGATAAACATATCCTTGTGTGACCTGACTATGCTTATGTTTTATTTATCCCAAGGAATCTCCAAAACCACTGGATGAACATCATACCAAAACTATCCATCACTTAACCCAAAACCTTTTTTAGGTCTCCTTACTCAAAACCTTATTTGGTTGTAGGTGTGAATTGGGTTCTCTATGATGAACACAACATATTTCATGCTACCATGATCATTTATCAACATCCACTATCTTGTGAAATTATCAAAAACCCTCTAAAATTCCAATCCTTGACATAATTACCTACTTAGCTATAGGTGTCCTTTTAAGGTTGCTTATAGGATTTTGAAGTGGTTGTAGTGTTTCATCTTTAATGTCCCTTGATGACTATATGATGATATTAGTAATTAGAGATCTTAAAACTTTCCATGAAGGATGACTATCCTCTAAACTTCAAAACCCTTCTTGAGAATGACACAAGCCTATAAGAGGGTTTTTTGTAGCTATAGGGTTTAATTTCTTGAATAAGATTTTTGAAACTTGAAATGCTTAGCTATAAGATTGATAACATACTTTAAGCTATCACCCTCTAAAGAGTTCAAAAACCCTAAGAGGACATTCAGGTACCAAACCTCCCAACTGTTATCTTCCTCAAGGTAGTTGTAGGTACATATAGTAATTTGGCTATAGGTGACTATTCTCATGACTACCTTCCTTTAAAATTATATAAATGTCTTTCACCTTTTGATTTTATTCATAAAATAAACATCTCAATACCATTGAGCCTTGATGTTAGATATAACCCTTGTGTCACAGTCTACCATTAGGCCTGACTATGTTTTCAAACTTATTAACCCTTGTGATGGTTATAGGATAGCATTAAGACTATAATTTGATTGTAAAACCTTAATTGTTTCTTGAGTTGATCCCCTGACACAACCTCTTTTGATGTTCTTATGAAATAGGTTCATGAGCATAAAACCCCTCCTAGAAACTCACTTTAATCCCTTCCTGTCATGTCCCCTTTTTCAGGGACATTGACAGTCTTGATGATTAGCCTATTATACAACCTTCGTAGGCTAATAAGATGGATAGAGGGTCATAATGGAGCTTGGCCTGACTTTGATTCACAGGATTTCTACATTTGATTTTCATTCAGGTTATCTCATACATATTTGGCCAGGGCTCCTACTTTTTAGGGATATTTGATATGCAGCGGAGCACCTTTATTATGGTATGGTTATGTGCGGAATCACTCCCTGATTCACTAGCTTCGATCGGTTCGTCGATCCGACATGTATTGAGGGAGATATTAATATTTGATTGATTTAATCAAATATTAATTATTTAGCCTATTTTTAATTAGAAACCCTAATTCTAATTTAAGAAACCCTAATTAGGGCAAGCATATCTTTTTGAGGGTATAAGGGTTTCTCATGTAGGCCATTGTTCATTATGATATAGATTATTGATTATTGATTGAAGAAATTCTTCTGTGAAGACTGAGCCAAGGGTTCCAGGATTCTATTGCAGTGGAGAACGTTCCCTCTTCATTGTGTGTGATTTAGAGGCTGTGAGATATCGACTGATTTATTGCCAAATTGAGAGATAGCTTCATCCAGAAGTTATCACAGAGATACAGATCTGAGAGATAGCTTCATCCAGAAGTTATCACAGAATTCCAGGGTTGAGAGATAACTTCACACAGAAGTTTATCACAAAGCTTTTCAGGTATTTATCTTTATTTAGTTTTTGATCCAATAGATTATACAGATAGAGATATTCTATATTAGAATAGTATATCTTCAGATTAGGTGGTTCAGCAATCAGGGGTTAAGAACAGACAGGCTGGCAGCCATACTAAGTCCGTACAGGTCCGTACCGATCCACGCAGATACCGACACTAGCAAATAGAGATCCCCAGTGACCGACATCAGCCGTCTGAGGACCGACGTCAGCAGATAAGGACCTACAGAGACCGACGTCTGTAGTATATCGACCGACACTGGCGACTGTGTGTTCGACACAGCAGGCTGAGACTTCCAGAATTGCAAGTTTATTCCCAGTTTGCATAATTTCAGGGTTTTAAGACCATATCTGTAATATTCTTTGGTTTGCATAAGAAAGGACATCTATTGTAATCCGCTGGATGAATGATAAGATCTGTGATTTGTTTATGCATGTTTGAATCTATTCTGCAAGTTGTATCTGTGATCAAAGCTTTATGAGTTTATATATTCCCTATTTGAAAGGGATATTCCAGTTGATCAGAGCTTTTGTAGGAAGAAAAAGAGGCCCTAAGTAAGGGACATTACACTTCCCTCACCTCAAACATAGAATATGGTTGTGTATAGTGGATGTAGGTGAAGAATTTAGTCTTGGTTGTAGGATGACATTTCTCATAAAAGAGGATGATCAATCTCTTGATCCCATTGAATGATCCCTTAATCCCTAACCTCCTTAAAGAGTCACTATGCTATTCAACTTCATGATAGTTTAAGGAAGATGTCAGGGTTCCCTTACGACTATGTTTTTAGCCCTTAAGATAGCTATAGGTTATCTCTTGGTGACTGTAGGTCTTGCCCTTAACCTAAAAAATGATTGATTTTGCACTAAAACCTATTAAGCCACTATGTGCTCCTTATATTCACAAAATCTCTACAAGTCAAAACCTTAATTCACCTCTTGTCATGACCTAGGGTTTCTTCTAGAAACCCAGAGGTGCATTTAGGGTTTTGACTGTAGGTTATGAATAAGAATGACTGTAAGTGAGAAATTAGACTACATGTAGGTTATGATCTAATGTCTTTTATCTCTTCTTTCAAACATCAATAAGTTTCTCATTTGTATAGGAAGCTCTTTCCATATCAATCATGTCTCTTCTTGTGTTGCTAATCAAAACCTACTTCTTGAAGCTCATAAAGATCCAACTTATATACAAATAGGTTTCCCCAAATAAGCACAAGCTTGTGGTTCACTTTGTGTAAGTATATAACTATATGTTCATGGATGGATCTTTAAGAAGATCAAAACCTCAATATCATGAAAGTTCACATTTCATTTACTTCACTATGATATTTGATCTTCAAGCAAGATCCATATGTAATTCTTTGATTGAACTCATATAACCAATTGCCATTGTATGGATGATACTAGTGTGGAGACCTTCATGAAGAACAAAAACTAATCTAAGCCTTATTATTTTCCTCCACTAAGCTTGATGAATAAAGTTGTATAAAGACCAAAGGAGAGATCATCAAGGACACTCTTTGTCAAAGCACCCTACTTGTAAAACATAACCATACTCTCCTTTGATTGTAGGTGGTCTCTATGAATGTGATTGATATTGAAAGTCTAAACCTACTTTATTTCCCCACACTAACCTTCTCTTGAATCCTCAGCATTACCATAAGGGATAATTTTCACTAAATCTTAATGAAGGCTCTCCCTATCATGACAAACACACAGCATCCTTGTGACTACACTTTGACTATATAACCTAGCTAACAATACTCCTCTGATTATAAATAATGCTTGATGATGATATATGTCCTTTCACCTTGCTTGTGATGGCTTCACTAGGCTTTGACTCTCTTTACAAAGCTTCTTGGATTGAGATAGGTATGAGATAAAAGTGAAGTGGAATGATGATGAATAAAACAAGATGGAGGAGTGGGGAAAACACAAAACACAATGACAAATGGCAAAGAGATGGAGATCGATGAGAGGTGAGTGAGAAGGAACATGGTGAAGCTTGTCAAAGCCAAGTTGAGGGAAGAAATGCAAACAAGGACTCAACATCATCACACCATCATAAGATGGATACCACTAAATGAATGCAAGAAAGTGAAAATTGATTAAGCTTTCCTCAAAAAACCTTAAAATATGCAAAAAATCCTCAAAGAATGTTAAACTAACTCCTTTGAAACACTTGAAAGCATGAAGATAACTTATTTAGCCATAAAACTTTGAATAATATCTAATGACTATGCTTGAAAACCATGAAAGCCTAATGAAAATACTTCAAACACCAAAATCTTGAAATCTTGAAGCTAGAATCTTCTTTTTGAATCATACAATTCCTCCTTGTTAATTTGTTAATTCTACAGATTGACTGGCTAAATATAAGACCTCTGTTTGACCATGAAAAAGATGAATAACACCTCTATAATGGTATTTAAGGGTAGAGAAAGTCTCCAAGATTTTAAAATAATTTGAATTTTCCCAAAACTCAGCCTAAGTGAAGATAAATTGAAGAAAAACAACTGCCTTTCTGGTTGTTAGGCAGTAAAATTTTCCTTGACTTCAACTAAATGGTTCATGATCATGCAAAATCTACTTGAAAAAACATTTAAACCATCAGGAATCCCTCTAAGTCTAGTTTCTTCACCCTAAATTTTATATTTTTACCCTTCTCCAGTAGATCATACCATTAAGAAACCTACAGGCATGTCTCTCTATGCTAACAAGTAGGAAACCAAAAGGAAGCTAATTTTAGGCATGTATAGACATGAAATGCCATTTAATTCCTATGAAAGCCTAGAAATGGCCTGAAAATAACTCCCCCTACCTTGGATAATATGAATTTTGTACTCTTCTTGCAAAATAAGTGAAAAAAGAGTCTTTTCCTCCTTTTAAAAGCTAAACATCACTTTCACCACATGAAAAATAACATTAAAGAATAATTTCATGGTTATCATGAAAATTTTCATATTTTTAACCTTTTCAATTAGCAATTTGGTGTGTGGGAGGGGTAAAAGTGCCCTTTTTGGCTAAAATAAGAAATCAAGAAACCTTTTCATGACTTGAACCTTTAGACTTAGGATAAATTCACTTTTTAAAACATTAATAAATATCTTTTAACATAATTTTATAACTCTTGATATCATTTTTTATGATTTTAACCTCATTTTTAGACATTTTTGGCCAAAATTTGCATTTTAGGCCATAATTGACTTGTTTGACCAACTATATTAGGAAATTGAACATTTTGGGGAAAGTTTTGGATAATAAGGGTATTAATTTGGCCTTGATAAGACAAATTACTAAAAATTTTAGTGATTTTCAAGGGTTGACAAGCCTACTAGTCAAAAGAACTTTGAACTCTTGTAAAGATAAGCCAAGACAAACACTGAAACTAGGAAAGCTTATAGACCAATAAACAATAAGAGAAACTGACACAATAACAATGGACATGTGCATGTGTGTACTTAGAGGAAAGGAAAACAAAAACATTGAAAGGAAAAATAATACTGAAAGCATGTGCAAAAAAGCACTTAGAGGAATGAAACTATGACTATGTACAAAGGAGTGAATCTCCTAATAGCAGTATTTAAAAACATCCCATTCATAGGAATGGGAAGTTCTCCACTCAATCTGGATAATTAAAAATCATTGTTCCTCTTGCAATCAGTGATAATATAAGGTCCACTCCAAAGGCTATCAAATTAGAGTGCTTATCTAGCTTTGCACATTTGAACACTATGTTTCCTTGCTAAAATGTTTTTGATAAAGCTCCTTTGTCAAATGTCTTCTTGAATTACTACCGATTTGACCATATGTTATTCATAGCATCATCTCTTATCTCCTCTAATTCTCTCATTTAATTTGTTCTTACCTCCATTGCATCACTTTCTAGAAGTTCTAACTAGTGTATAAGCTCCAAAGCTGGAAGCTCTAATGAGATAGGAAACCTTTCTTCTCTTCCATAAACTACGAGATAAGGTGAATGACCAATGGCTTTCTTAGGGGTGATCCTATCATCTCATAAAGCATTCTTCAACTTTGTATGCCAAGACCTTTGATTATCTTCCATTATTCTTTTGATGATCCAAATTAGATTCTTGTTAGTGGACTCAGCTAGTCCATTACTCTATGGATATTAATTGGATGAAGATGTCAAATAAATACCATGTTCAAAATCCCATTCACATATTTTTGTATTGTTTAATGCCAAATCATTATCTAATATTATAGTAGAAGGAGATCCAAAATGAGAGACTAAGCTCTCATAGAATTCAATCACGAAGTTCTCATTTGCCTCTTTCAAAGGAACTTCTTTCACCCACCTAGTGAAATAGTCTATAGCTATCAAAACTCACTTATGACCAGCACTAGATGGAGTATGAATCATGCCAATGAATTCTAAACCCCATTGCATGAAAAGTTGCTCAACCTAAATTGGCTTTAGTGGCATAGCAGCTAGTTTTCATTTTCCTACAAACATTGTACACTTTGTACATTTCCTAACCCATGCATGAACATCTCTTAATAAACTAGACTAAAAATAACCAAATCTAATGATTTTTGCATCTATGGTCTTGGCTACAAAATGACCTTTAGAAGGACTATCATGAAATTGCTCAAAAAACTTGTCAAATTGACTAGTTTCAACACACCTTAAAAGCATACCTCCAATGTCTTTTTTGAAAATTACTCCATCAATTAGAATGTATGGTAATAATTTCAACCTAAATTTTCTTATTTTTGATTCATTCAAACTTTTTGGACACTCTCTAGTTTGAAGAAATCTAGCAATGTTTTGTGTCCAGCTTGTAGGAGGTGTATTTTCAACTTCATGCTGAGTGTCTTGAATTGTCAAAATTGTTTTTTTTTCTTCTTTTGCATCTTCTAAAATATGTTCACATAGAATTTTGACTAAAACCAGATTTATAAATTTGACTTCAATGTCATATTCCATGTATTTAGTGACCCATCCAGCTCTCTTTTTGCTCAAGTCTCTTTTGAGAATGAAGTCCTTCACACTTGGATGAGAAACCATTAGTATAATATTTTTATTTGAAACCAAATATCTAAAAAAATTCAAACTTATTATAACATAAAGTACATGTTTTTATAAAAAATAATATCTCTCTTCATAACCTATTAAAGCTTAACTAAAGAAAGCAATGGGTTGTTCCAAACCTTCATCATTCTACTGCATAAGCATGGTTGAAATAGTACTGGAAGTAAAGCATACAAGAAGAAATCCTTACTAAAATCTAGATTGAGAAAAGTAGGACCTTGGCTGATTTCTTCCTTGATATATTAAAAACTTATTTTACCTTCTTTACTCCAAGTGAACTCTTGGTGTTTCTTAAGCATTTAAGTAAGTGGTTTTACTAGCTCTACAAAACCAAGACTGAATCTACTGATAAAGTTGATCTTACCCAAGAAGCTTTACAATCCTTTCTTGTATTTAGGCAATGATAGAGCAAATATTATCTCTCTTCTTTATATATCAATGGAAAGACCAGCTTTGGATACCACATGCGAAATAAGTCTCCCTTCATGCACTAAAAAAATGTTTTTCTTTGGATTCAATGAAACTCCAAATTCTCTACATCTATCAAAAATAACTCTCAAATGTGTTAGATGATCATTATAATACTTTGAAAATATTTTAATATCATCAAGATAGACTAAAACCATTTTACTCAAAAGACCGTGAAAAGCAACATCCATTACCCTTTGAAAGGTAGCTCCAGCATTGGAGAGTCCAAAAGGCATCTTCTTGTAAGAAAAAGTACCCCATTTGGTAGTGAAAGTTGTTTTATATTTATATTGATTTTTCACTAGTATTTGGTTATATCTCGAGTACCCATCTAATAAGGAAAACCTGTGTGAACCTGAAACTCTTTGCAAAATTTGATCCATGAAAGGAAGTGGATAGTGATCTTTCAATGATACTCTATTCAAATCTCTAAAATCTACACATAACCTTATCTCTTCATTCTTCTCTCTTACTAGACCAAGATATACTACCCATGTTGAATTCTTAATAGGAAAAATAATACCTAATTCAATCAGCTTTGTAAGCTCCTTTCTCATGAGAATCTTAACCTTGGGTTTGATTGGCCTTTGCTTTTGTCTTACCAGTTTTTCATCTTGTTCCAATTCAATAGTATGATGTGCCAATCTGGGGTCAAAACCTTTCAAATCATAATATTCCCAAGAAAAAACATCCATGAATTCTTAACATAATGAAATGAAATCTACTCTCTTAGAATCAATATTCACTTTACCCAGCTTGAGTTGCTTACCTTTAACTATGCTAATTGGCTCATAATGCTTATTCTTAGAAGAAATGCTCACCTTGTCTTTCCTTAGCTGATCATCTTCATTGAAAATAATTTCTAAAATCACCAAACCTTTAAGCATCTTGTTTGATTTCAATTGCACAATCTAGTTTCCATATTGATCATGTAATTTATCAAGATTTCTTTGACAAAACTTTGCCTCATTCTGTAGAAAACATGCTATTTACTTATTAGAGTCAAAAAATTTCCAACTTACATTATTATTTAGAACTAAAGGCATACATACCACCTTGATTTGGGTCTAATTTTTGTTTTCCATAATCTGATTTGGAATATCATAGTGCTCCTATGGTAACAAGTCTATCTATATGTTGATTTGCTCCTCTAGGAATGGAGCGAATGTCAAATGCAAGGAAATATTCTATGAGATCCAAAAATCTATATTTTTAAGCCTTCAAAATAGGATTCTTTACTGCACTTAAACCTCTAACTTCTTGGATGACCAATTCACTATCACCTTTCACCTGCAAGAGCTTAATATCCCTCTTTCTATCCCACTAAAGACCATAAATAAGAGCTTCATACTCTATAGTATTGAAAGTAAAACTAAACTAAAATCTAATAGAAAAATAATACCTTTGATTTTGTGGTGAAACCAACATTACACCAGTCCCACTACCATTCTTTATTCTTGATCCATCAAAGAATAGATTCCAAACTCCTTCTTGATCCTGCACTGAGCTACTGAGACTAAGCAATAAGTCACTTTCTTTGTGCATACAGTAGACTCCAAAACTTGAATCTTTAATACTTTTGTAGGGGTCATGATCATGATTATCAGTAGCCCACTCATCCAAGAGAAGATATGGAATGCCTTCAAGAGGCTTAGAAGGATCTTGATCAATGGTGTTATCATCTTCTTCTAAAATACTGCAATTTATATTTGGCATATTTGGCATATATGGCTCAAGATGAAATCAAAAATAAGCTTTAATCTAATAGTTACTTTGGTTCCATACCTGGTTCTAAAAACCATATATAGTTAATCTTAAGAAAGGTAACCTCCTATTTTGGTAGTGAAATCTTTGGATAGGCATAGTGTAAAATATAGAGGTGGATCAACAACAACATTCTATAAAATATTGAAATTTGGATAAACAAGTATAATGTTTAGATCTTTCAACACACCTACAATCTTGGTAGGATACCCATCTAATTTTAAGACACCTTTCTCATGGGGTTCATACTACAATCATAGCTTGTTAGTTATAGATTTGGGCATGACAAAAGTACTAGCCCCACTATCAATCATACAGTTATAGACAAGACAATTTCTAATGATAACAGAAAGGTAAAATGGAGGAGGTTTAGTCACCTTAAGAGGTTGAGACTCAACACCTAGATTGTAATTAGTTAGGACAATAGTTACTCTTTCTTTTTCAGGTGGTTTTTTAGAGATATTGAGCTTCAGAAGCTCTTCTTTCAAGAACTCCTTTTGTCCTAGGATTAGCATTGTATCCCACATTAAAATTGATACTGAAGTCTTCTTCATATGATCCACTATACTGAGTGGATAAGTGGCTACCTTTGAATATAATTTAGGAGTAGAAGGAGCTCCCAAATTTTTTTTAATTAGGGAATATAAGGTCCTTTAACGTTCTTATCTTTTGGATCTTGAGCTTGCTAATTCAAATTTTTTTGAGGTAGCTCATGTGTTGTTGTCTTTTCAATCAAGATGCAAGACCAAAAAACCACAAATAGCCCTCCTTTTGCATGAAAATTATTTTTAAGGATTAAAAAAAATATAATCATCTTATACAAACATCAATAAATTGTTATGAAACTTCAAAAAAGAAAGCTTTGAATATCCACCCAATGCCAAACTCAAACTTGGTTACTTGATCAACTAGGCATATTAGGCCAAAAGACCTACTAAACTATCAATGTACTTGGATTCCATGAATCCTAAAAAATCACCATGAAACCTATAAAAACAAAAAATTACACTTGAAAAATAATTCCTCTTCACCAAAATTATGATTTTGATGGGAAAAACATTACTAATTAGTCAACAAGTTTGACTAGGCCAATTTTGTTCAAAATTCTAGTAGATTGGCCATTTTTCTTGAGCTATTAAGGACACTTCCAAGATGATTTCTAACCAACTAAATATTTTAATATGAATAACAAGTTATAAGCTTCAAGCTCCAATGATTGGATTTTGTTAAATTGCCCTGTACTTCATTTTACATGCTTTTTTCCATAAAAAATATGATTTTTGACCTCATCTATATAGCTCCATACACAAAAAAAAAGTATATAATAATCTCAAATTTTATTTACATTTAAAATTATTTAAGATTAATCTATAGTGATTTAATTTGAATAAAATCCACTTTTCTCAAAACTAGTTTTTAAGGTACTTAGGAAGGCTGTGAAGATGAAACTTTAAACTAATGATTCATGAGGTACAGACCTCCAAATCCCAAACCAATTCTATTTATATTTATCACATTGACTCCTCTAACATATTTGAAAATATCAGACTCCCATGAAAAAGATATGAAAAGTTACCATGTGAATGAAAATTATCTATAAGGAATTGTCTACATTTTGGGTTGCCTACGCTCTTAGCAATTGTTTATAAAGCACAACCCCTAAAATTATCTCAATTATTTATTAATTATAATTAAATATGGGTTCTCAAAACATACTAATATTTTTTGGCCAAACTTCACACGTGGTGAACAAAATGAACATCTGAATAAGTGGCTTGGAAGGGTGCCTAGAACTGCAAAAAGTGAAAAACTTCACTAAAATGAAAATAACTCCTTAAAGGCTTTACAAAGCCTAAAAACACTATTATATTACCTATATCATATTATCAAAACACTGTGAAAGTCATTTTTTCATGAAAATTCTAAAAATACCTTTTTGGCCTAAGTGCTTACTTACTTGCAAATCACTATGTGAGCATGGTTTGCATACAATTTGGAGTTTTTACACTCTATATAGGTCTTATTATTATTTTAAAATATCATCCCATTATTATCAATCTTTTACTTATAAATAGAAGCTTTTGAGGCACTCTAGGATGAAGCATGCTCCAATGGTGACCTCAAACAAACAGGCTGAGGTCTGAGACAAAACAACAAATATGTGTACTTTTCCAATGGTTATAAAAAAATTTATGAGGGTTTTCCAACTCATGATGACCCTGTGTACAAAATTTGAGGTCTTAACTCCACCTTTAGCTCCCAGAATCTTCAATTTTCTCTAAATTTTGATAGGCCAAATTACTACCAATTGGATCAATCTCTTCCTTGACACTGATTGTGTCAATGATGATGTCCTATTCATGTTCATGCAATACTCTTTCATATTCATATATATAATTTAAAATTTCTTATTTTACCTCACATAGGAGAGGCTCCTTTTTGATAATTGGCATACTAGACCCCTAAAATTACTCAAAAAGATGAGAAAGGTCTAGAGAAGTTACCATGATTGCCTAATTTTGCTCATGAGGCTTCTCAACATATATAACTTTCACCTCCTCTCTCTGATGCATATTTTCTTTAATATATTTCCATGAATGGAAGGCCTTGGACTCTTGAGGAGGGAGGGGTGTGGGTTGAATGAGTTCCTTCTTGCTTTTTAAAACAATATTTGACTATTGTATTTGATTCCAAGTTAGAAACTTGGATTCATGAACCTCTTGTACTGAATGTGTTATGGCTCGAGGTATAATTGGGAAGATTTCTTGCTAATATGGACTTAGAATCCATGGGTATTGATATAGGGTAGTAGGGGGTATTGAATTTTGATATTAGAATTTATTACCTGGTTGCTCTTGTTTGTAGGCTAATATCTCTTCAGCAATCATTTGGTTTATTCTTTTTATCTCCTCCATCTCATCATGAAAATTCAGTGAGTTTTAGAATGGTGGTTGATCTTGGAATGGATATGGCTCATTTAGATGAGGATGATATGCATATGGATCATACTTGAATTGATATGGGTTATGAGGTTCATATTAGAGTTATTGATAAGGAGAAAAATGATAGAATTCTTCTCTATAGGCTACCATGGCCTAGAAAATCATGAAGATAACTAGTTCTAAAGATGGATATGCTACAAACTTTTACTCAAATAGATTAATTTGTGTCCCATTGGGTGTGCCAAAACTGTTAGCAACTCAGATAACACCTAGTAGAGATCATATTACTCAAGTCTGACTCTTATCTAGACCAACATTTGAATGATCTAAAGATATGAGATACTTGTGTTTACATCAGACCTCTAGTTGTGTGGATATCTCCTCTGAAATGTGACTTTTAAGATCAATTAATAAACTTACTTGATGTTAGGGTGAAAAGAGTAAGGAATAAACTAAAAATGAATCCTATTTATGATGGTGATGCACTTGAATAGTGATTGATCCTCTCGAAACTTTGAAAATTAGGCACACATGTGGATCAAGACAAAATAATTTGTTAACAAAACTCTCTCAAATCAATCCTAAAGATCAATAATTCAAATTAAATTTTTAAATAAGCTTGTAGATTGAAGGTGTATGAATGGAGGTCTTTAAAGACACTGTATACTAACATTCTCCAACTCAATTTATATTCATAACTCTTCAAGTGACCTATAAAGGATGAAATTTTAGTAAAAGGTGAGGAAAGGACTTGTAAAAGGATATATATATCACACTTCTATGAAAATAAACAATCATAATTACACACTAAAACCATAAATGATCTACAAATAAACTTTCTTTATTGATTTCTAGTGCAAGTTGTTTCTCTCTATTTTCTACTTTTTTCTAAGTATAAAAAGAAGAAACTATCAATAAGGGTAATGGTTATGAGAACATGGTATAAAATTCCCACATGATCCAGACGATGGTGGATACTCCTCTTTGGCTAGGAAGGAATAACATACAATAAAAAACACTAAGAAAACTTGTTTGTTAGACAAGTAGCAAAGTGGATTGCCTAGCATGA
This sequence comes from Torreya grandis, assembly GCA_037957365.1. Taxonomy (NCBI): domain Eukaryota; kingdom Viridiplantae; phylum Streptophyta; class Pinopsida; order Cupressales; family Taxaceae; genus Torreya; species Torreya grandis. Next base: position 1,946,228 of record JARHVA010002357.1, read on the forward strand.
GCTAAGTCCTAGAAGCAAAAGTTTCCTAGGATGTTGTCAATCTACCTTATTTAGATAATTAAATTGAAATGATAAACTAAAATATAATTGCATTAAATGATATAAAATGTAAAATTAAATACAATTAAGATGGATTCTTAGCTTTAAAAATGACTAAATAAAGTATACGCTAAAAGGCTAGTCGAGGCAAGGTTATGGTTTTGGTTTGGCAAATAGTCAAAAAGAAAAGATGGTTTGGTTGAGGTTGATAAATGATTGAAATGATCAATAAGGTGATGTTAAAAATAATCAATAAGATATAAGTAAAAAATGGTAAAAGGGATAAATGGTCAATTTGGTAAATATGGCTAAGAGGCAAAAGGGGTCAAATGGGTGAATTATGACAAAGAGGTAAAAAGGGTCAAGTGGGTAAAAATGGCCAAGGAAATAAAGGAAGTGAAAAAATGGAAAAATAAGAGGTGAAATTTGAAAGTTATGGAGGTCAAGAGAGAAGATGCCAAAGGAGATGATAAGTTGAAATGAAATAAACAAATAAGGTTATCTTTGAGATAGTTATCAATGATGGTGTTGTTGATGATATTGTTGATGAAATCTTAGAGTGATTATAGTATATATTTGATGATTTGAATCTATTATCCTCCAAGATGAGGATGACCTCCTTCTCAAGTGGATAACCTCCTCCAAAAAATTGCAATTAAATGTTAATAACAAAAAATACTAATTTGCCACTTTCCAACTTAACACTGGGTGAAGGAGAGGGGGGTATTTATAGCATATGTTTTGAAGAGTCATGCCAAAAGAGGAATAATAGAGGTATGGAACCATTTTATATGTGGTGGATGAATTAGTCAAAATGAGGTGGGTGGGGATTCCCATTTGGGTTAAGAAGTAAAAAATGGGTGCCCTTTGTCTTAAAGAGGTAAGTATCTTATTTTTTAGGTTAATTTCATATAAAATACATGTTGACTAATGGTCCCTTGAGGTTAAATTCACCATATTTCAAGGTGGGGGGTTTGTAATTCTTAAATGATGTCATCAAGCACTTTGGGAAGGGTCCCAAGTGGGTTATGATGTCCCACATCAAGCCACATCACTTCTAAGCCATGTTACTTGTCATATCACCTCCCAAATCACCTTTCATGTCACTTGACATGTCACATGCCATGTCACTTGCCATATCAATTTCCATGTCACTTTTCATATCATATGTCATGCCACATACCATGTCATTATGAATAGTGATATTGGGTCCCACAATGAATGGTGATAGTGAATAGTACTTTTAAATAGTAATTTCAAATACTATTTTTTAATAGTATTATGTGACTAGGAAAATAGTGATTTAATTGGGTTAAAAGGGTTTTTTAAGGGATAATAAGGTTTAGGGGGTCTTTACGGGGGTCCTAAGGCATTTAGTCATTAAAAATTGCAAGTGTGTAGTTTTTTAGTGTCTACATTTTGCCCTTTTTTATTATATGGCTTTGTATTAATCAAATGAAAAATAAAAATGAATCACTTGATCAAAGGTCAGGGTGCTCTGAGTATGGAGGAGGTGTTCCTCCTCAAACCAAGAGTCGATGAGGGAAGGCCGAATTGGGTTTAGGTTTGAAAATCAATTAGTGGGGAGGCACTAGGTGGTGCCACAAGGTAGTTGGGCATGTGAAATGTCAAAGGGTTAATAAAATACATCTAAGCATAATAGCAAAGATTGTGCAAAGATTAAAGCTACCATGTTGGTAAAAATAAGGTCGATCCTAGAAAGACACTTGATAGGGATAATTAGTTCACATTGTTAGTCATAGCTGATTGAGTTAGGCCTATCAAGTCATCTAAACAAGTTTGATGTTGGTCACAAGTATCTAGATTAGGAAGTGCTCCTACAAAATAACACAATTGATCAAGTCATGCACAAAGTGGTGCAAACATTAAAAAATTCAACATGGTAAGGTTGGTCATTGTGATCAAATGTTTTTTCAAAACACACCAATATTCTGGGTTAGAAGCAACTAACATTAAGGTGGACTTGGTAAAAACATGGGTGGATTGGGTATGGATTGAAAAAAGATGGTTGAGTTGACTCCAGATGCACGTGACAAGTGGATGATACCTACATAGTTCCATGGATAAGAATCCAAAAAGAACGTTAAGCTAAATGTAGTTCTTTTGAGTTGAAGAGTGTTGGTTAACTTGGTTACCCCAATTTGATATCATGTAGTTAGGTCCAGTTGAAGGACGTCAGAGAAAAGGAAGTTCTAAAAGGGTGGAAAATATGGGTATCACATAGTTTTTTGATTGATTTGGTAAAAATGGTGGATGAGATTACCTAGGATGCAATTAGATGATTACATCAACTATGCAAAAGGAATTTTAGCCATGGATAAGTAGGTTCAAGCATTAAATTTTGGTCACCATTTTAAAAAAAAGGAGAAATATGCTTTACCAATATTTAGAAAATCTAGCTACTCAAATTGTTGTGGTTATTTAATGGGTCATTTTATCACCATCCAAATAATTTGATATTGTGCACACTTCACAATTATGTCATTAATAGGCTATGGAAGGGTGTGATTTAATAATTTGGAAAAGAAAAGTAGCAGAGTAGGTAAATGAGAAGTGGTGAAGATTTGAACCCTTGACCCTTGAGTCAATGGGGTCCCAAAATAAGTAAGCATTGAGTTTTGAGGTAATTAAGAGAAAGATGTTGAGGGGTTTTGGAATTTGGACTGAGGAAAATAATAATAATATTAATTAAATGAGAGAGTAGGTTATGGATTATGATTCAAGAGTAGAGATATTTCAAGGTGTAAGAAGATGTAGTCTAAGAAGGGAAAATCAAGGGAAATTATTGGTTGGAAGGTTAGGGTGTGTGAGAGGGTGTAGCTATCATCCTCATGTGGGTATCCCAAATAATCCATTTGAAATTCATTTTAGTTTTGATTCTAACATCTTCAAAGGTTGAAGTAAAAGAGGTTTAAAATAGGCAAGACCAGAAGGGGTAGGGAAGGAATCTTCCTCCCAATGGCTTAGTGATGCTCAAGCTTGCTAGTTGGTCATATGAGCCCATGGTCCTGGCCAATTATGTCATAAATCCATAGGATTGGTATATATCTCATAGTAAACCAAAATCAAGTGGAAGATTTTTGAGGCCATAGCATGTTTAAAATGGGTAGAGGGTTTAAAATGGAGAAAGGTGATATGTAGGGTGAATGGAATAGTCAAAGAGGTAAAAAAAAGAGGGTTCAAGTGTAACACATAGAGGAATTAAAGGAAGAAAGGGATGAACTTAAAGTTATGAACATGACCATCTTTCATACATTCAGGTAAGGGCATGGAGGAAATGAGAAAGTAGACAAGGAGATGCATGCAAAAGTAGTTCAACTAGTGACCACACTTTAATGAGTCATAAGGTAGAATGTCAGTGGGAGAGAATAAAGGAGTTTCAATAAAGGATGAGGTGAAGGAAAACTAGGAGATGGATGAAGAAATAGCTAGAGGAAATGATGAGGTCACATATAAAGATGAAAGTGGAGAAGGATTGAAGGAGTTAGGCATATACATATAGGTGGGGAAAAAAGGTCGAGAAGAACAAGGAATGTCCTCAAGATGAGAAAAATGAAAGGAAATGGAGAAAAGGGAGAGGATGGTGGAAAAAAATGAAAAGAAATGAGATGAAGTTAAAGGATGACTGTCAGGGATGATAAGAAGAAAAAAAAGAATTGAAGTAGGGTTACAAAGCAAGGATACTCACACAGATGCAAAAGAGAAGTGAGTACTAAGATGGAAAGAGGAAAAGGGAATGCAAAAGGCAAAGGGCAAGAAATGAGAAGAAAAAAAGAGGAAATTATGGAAGGCTTCTCAAAGGATAAATAGCTAGGGAGAAACTAGTTGTGGAGGAAAAAGAAGAGGACAAAAAGGATGAAAGGATGGAAAAAAAGCAAACAAGAAGAATGGAAAATGGGTACAGTGGGAAAAATGGTGAAATGGTGGAGAGTGGTGGTACATGTAAAGAAAAATCACAATAACAGAAGAAACAAAAAGTTTTCAAGATGTGCAGTATGATGGGGAATTGGTGAGGAAAAGGGAGTGATAAAGAGGGTACAAAAAATAACCAAGGGTGAGGGGAGATGATGAGGGTGGTGAAATAAGTTGAAGGGGATAAAGGACAAGGTTTGTAATAAGTGGAGAGAGAGACCAAAAACATGAGAAGTGGGTGAGGGAGTGAGTTATGAAGTATGCATAAGGAAAGGTGATGTGGAGGCTAGTAAGGCAAAGTAGGTGGTGGTTTTATGGGAGATAAGAGGGGCCAATGAGGGAGGTTGTCAACCCTTTTGTTAAAAGAGATTGGTAAGTTAGAAAATTGGTTAAAAGAGATTGACAAGCTGAAGAGAGGGAGGTGGTGAGGGGATAGGTAGAGAAGTGGAGGAAGATATTTTAGGTGAGAAGGGAAAATAAAATAAAAGATGCAGTTGAGTTGACCTCAGTAACTGAGCACTACCTACATAGTCCAAAAAGACCTCAAGCCAATGTAGTTCTCCCAATAATGGGAGAAGAATTTAATAGGAAGTATTAGATGGTGTTAAAACAGAAGGATGCTAAAGAAAGAATTAAAATCTTCATTGATGTAAGACACCCTAAGCAAGAAAGCATTGTTAGCGATAGAAATTAGTGAGAAGAAAAAGGGGATGGGAATTAGTTTTTAGTGGCTGAGCTAGCCTTAGAAGTGAAATAGTGCCTACATAGTCCATGGACATCAAGCCAATGTAGTTCAAATAGGTTTGGGTGAGTGGTGTTCAAATTGGCTACCCTAATTTTATGGACCAAATAGACTGGTTTGGGTTGAGGGTGAAGGCTTTGTAAAATAACAATTTTGAGTTTTGGTGAAGGTGTCGGTGAAAGTGAATGGTGTAGACTGGTAAATAGTTACCATAATGATCCCACATTTAGTAGGATTAGAGATACGGATGGACAAAGTAAGATAAATTAAAAGGGAACACAATGCTAAGTACCATAAATGATCTTCAATGGAGCTAATTCAAAGAAGAGGTGCCTTTGTTAGGAGGTTACACCTTCTAAAATTGTGTGAGGATAGGAGTTTGGAGATAGTGTTGACCATTATGAGCTGAGTTTTAAGAGGTGGGGGTCTATCCAAATCTATAGTCATTTTAGCCAAGGTTCATCACCACTATGAGCTAAGTTTTAAGGGTAGTAGTGAAGTGATGACCTAAAAATAATTTATTTGACATTCAAGTAGATTATATAAGTAAGGAAGTTAGTGGCATGGTGAGTGACAGAGGATAGACCTTGCCTGACTTAAGAGTTGCATGGGTAGGCTAGACAAATAGTGGCCATGTCTACATCCTCTATCTCAACTCCATGAAACTAATGACTTATTGGTTCTACTAGTTTGGGCCTAACCAACAAGAAGATGCATGGTCAGGAGAAGATGATGGTTCTATTGCTACGGATGAACATTCAACTGGCACAAAAGAAAAGACTACCATGTTAGAGAAGGTACTACTAATGGTTAGGGTCTAATGTTTAGAGCTTATGATAATGGGCAAGTAGTAAGGGGAGGATAGAGGGGATAAGAAGGTGAATGTATTGGTGGAATTCATGGTGGCCTACTCTTGATGGAAGATTTTCTATAATGGCAAGGATTTGGGAGTTACCACCACCAGCAATAGTGGCAATTTTGAAGGCATGACCATTATAATAACCCATAGTTAGAAGCCAATTTATGTCAACCAGGCCAAAGGTGATAATGACAAAAATGACCACCAGGCCTAAAAGGGTCATGAGATGATAAATCAAAGAAATGCATCAAATTTGAATTGGATTATAAGGGTAACAAAAAATATCATGATGGTACATAATGGCTTTATTGAGATGACCAATCATATCAAGGGTGATGTGTCCATGTGAAAAGGTAGGTAGAGATGACTATTTCCGATGGGAAGACTATTCAAGGGAATTAATGACATCATATGACCTTCTCAATCAGTAGAATAGAGAACCAGGTTAGTAAGGAAGAATGGGCAAGGATTCTATTTAAAGAATCATGATAAGGACTAGTGTTAGGATCAGATCATGTCCTTCATGTGAGCACATCTACCTTCACACAATCATCATTCAAATTTCCATTATAAATGATGGTGTATGTCCCTCCATGCACTAAGACTACCATCTTTGACCACATTAATCATCCAAAACAATAGCACCAATGAACAAGAGTGCCATCCCCTCATCCTGCAATAATGCTACCATCTAGCTCATGAGGCAAAATTTCTTAAATAAATGGTGTCTTCTTCATAATGTATGTTGATGTATGCATGTGATTTAGGCCATGTGTAATCTGATGACTATGTATGTGTCATGTAAGTTCTCACACCCTAAATAAAATATTTCACATTTTTTTATGTACAAAATGTGTTGGATGTCACTAGTCGAATGGTATCATGCTTAAGGTTGTGTGGATACTTATGAATGTTATGGTTATGGTTATGGTTGGTATGGTTGTGGTTGTTATAATCTCATTAAATGGTAAAAGTCATGAGGAAAACACCAACAAAGCACATTAAGAATAGAGCACAATGCTTTGTTTTTTAGAAGGATTGAAAATAGGCCCAGACTGGGATTGACTTAATGAACATAAGCCCCTCAAACGTTGTGCATGAGTGGTCATTAGTTGATAAAAAAGGTTTCTTGATTATAGGATGTCAAGTAAGCTCTAGACCCCTTGATTTATAAATAGTCTAAAGGTAAGATAGGTGATGGGTGGTGTGAAGGGTAATGGGTGAACCACATGTGATTTAATTTGTCCCTTCTATAGGTGACCTAAAAATGGTAATAGACAAGTCCATGTCATATGCTAGATTTAGATTGATCAATGTGAGAAGTCTACATGTGGAAGCCAATTGTGGCTTCCAACTTATTATGTTACTAGAGAGCTGATTACATCTTTATAATGTATTGTGATATTGGGTCTTTTGCTTTACTTTTGTATATGGGAAGTTGATCGATGTGGGAAGCTTCCAAGAAATTGCTCTGCTTTTGACAAATTAAACTTAGTCATCCTTTAAGGGAGTGGTTTAGGACTATTGGCTTTGTTTAATAATCTTGATAGATGTCCTTCAAGGGAGTAGTTTACCTTATATTTGGTAGTTTTTATTTTATTTTTGGGTAGTTATCCTTTGAGGGAGCAGTCTATAATGCTTAAGATATTGACTCAAGTAATTATTGCAAGATGAAATGTGTTTAGACATGGACCAATCTAATTAGGTTCAGAGGTTTACCTTTATGAGGGCAAAACTTTACACAAGAAGGTCAATGATATGTGAAAGAGTGTGGTTGTGAGAGACAATGACCATGGGATTCCATCTTGTTAGAGATGAAAAGTATTCATTAGAACCATGCTTTAGGTAGAGCTATGTTACTGATATTTAAGATTAGGTCATGACTATGACGGTTAATCATATGGTTATATGTTGTAATCAATTGTCCTCAAAAGGGGAGGAAGAAGGTGGGTGAAGGTTAAAATATTATAATCAAAGGATGAGCTTAAGTTAGACAAACAAGTGAGCTTGATCCTTATTTAACAAAGAAATTGGTGCGGATGTGAAGCGTTGAGAGACTCAGGTTTTGGTTTGCCTTCAAGAAACAAAAAATGATAAGATCCTAATCCATAATTATGAGTAATAATGTAGGGTCCAATCCAATTGAAAATAAAATTTCCTAATTTACTCTTCTCCATGTTGTTCACGTGTTGGTTTTATTTTAGGATGAGATCTTTGATATCGAATTCCTATTGTTTGAGGTGTTTATTATAATCATGGGTAATATGCTCTCGCTAAATGTGAAGATGGTTAAGGGTAGCAAGGTGATGTTCATCCAGTAATTTAAGGTGTGTGAGGTGTTCTTGACAATAATCCTCTTTAGAAATGATGTTGTATAAGGATATATGAAGAGAGGGAATCTGGACTTCAAGAGGTAAAATAGCCTCTATGCCAAAGACTAGGGAAAAAGGTGTAGCACCTATTACAGTTTAGATACTAGTATGATAGGCCCATAAAATAAATGGGATGTGTATGTGCCAATCCTGACTTGAAGCACTTACAACTTTGGTCAACATTTTGATGAGAGTTTTGTTGGAGGCTTTTGCCTGTCTATTTGCCTATAGATGGTAAGGCGAGGAATAGTTGAGTTTGATGCTAAAATCATCACAAAGGGCTTGAAATTTTTTGTTTTTGAATGATTTTTTCTTATCTATTATAATTTTGTCAGGGACCCCAAAATGATAGATAATGTGATGATTGATAAAATCTATAATTTTTTCAACTTTAATGGAGATAATTGGGATGGCCTCCACCCATTTAGTGAAATATTCTATAGTGATGATGATATATTAGTGTCACTGAGAAGAATGAGGATTAATTTCCCTAATGAGATCCAACCCCCACTGTGAGAAGGGCCAATAATCTATGGATACTTAAAGGCCATGAGTGGGTGTGTGATGTAATTTAACATGTTATTGGCATTTAACACACTTCTTTATATAGTCACAATAGTCCTAATTGAGGATAGGCCAATAGTAACCTAGGTGTAGGATTCATTTGGCGATAGTGAGGCCACCAAAATGTCCCCGACAAACTCCATCATGGGTTTTTTTGATGGCATGAGGAATATTATGACTACATAAACAACGAAGGAGAAGACCATTAAAGCCACATTTATTTAGGATTCCCCCCAGTATGGTATAATGAGAAGTGTCATGTACAAAGGCCTTCTAGGCATTCTTTGAGAGGTCAGGTGGAATGATGCCCAAGTTAAGGTAATTAAAGGTTTGGTCATGCCAGACATCAGAAGGAGATGTCTCCACACTATAGATGGTTAGAAGGTCTAAAATGATATATGAAGGCCTAATGAAATGGTGGATGGTGACAAATAATTTGGATTCTACAGGTTGAGAGGGTATTCAAGATGTAAGAGAGGCCATTATGTCTGGAAATTTATTAGTAGATCGAGGCACTAATTAGATTTGATAATGGTCAAAATATGTTACAAGCTCATCAATGAGGATCTTATACTTTTATAAAATTTCATTTTTACACTGATAGGACCCATTGACCTAGTTAATCATGAGTTGAAATCACGAAAGATAGAAATGGTTTTAATTTTTAAGGCAAGAGTAGTTTAGAGACTGATGACCAAAGCTTCATATTCTGCCATGTTGTTAATACATTCAAAGTTGAGTTTAAAGGATAGTGGAAGGGGTTCACCATGAGGGGTATGAGAATTATGCCTACACCCCCACCATGTTGACATTTAGATCCATCAAAAAACATGTTCATTTGGTAAGAGGGTTCTCCCTGAGAAAGAGTTGTAATAGACTCATCGAGAAATGTTAATGGAATGGGATGGTTATCTGGAAGAGGGGCTTCAACTAATTGATCAGTTAATAACCTACCCCTCAATGGATTTTTGGTGAAGAAACTCATGATCAACCTTAGCTAGAAGCATGAGCCACTTATCCATACATTGATTTTCATATGGCTTGGAGTGCATATACTTGAGTGGGTCAGTGTTAGTGATAACATATGTTTTATGATTAAGAAGGTAGTGACAAAGCTTAGAGGCAATAAAAATCAGAATTAGATAGATTTTTAGGATGGGTATATCATTACTCATACTTTAGAATAGTGTGACTAATATAGTAAATGGCTTACTCTTTGTTTTGTTCATCTCGATGACCTAGTATGACAACTAAAGAGTGATCAGTGGTGGATACATAAAAGTAGTAAGGCTGGTCATCCCTAGGTGGGATAAGAATAGGTGGATAAAGTAAATACTCTTTGAGTGAATCAAAAGCTTGTTGAAAATATTTGATCCATCTAAAGGAGGTGTCTTTCTTCAAGAGGTGGTGAAAGGGTTAGCATCAATTTTATAATTGAGAGATGAAGTGACGGATAGATTGGAGTTTTCCCTGTAGCTGTGAAGTTGCTTAAGGTTTGTTAGAGGAGGCATTTCTAGGATGGCCTTGACTTTAGCATGGTCAATCTCAATTCCATGAAGGGAGATGATAAATCCCAAAAGCTTTTTAGACAAAACCCCAAAAATACATTTTTTGGGATTGAGCCAAACATGAAATTGGATCAATCAGTCAAAAATGATAGTAAGAACAGACAAATGGTCCTTGTAGTATTTAGATTTTTTGAGGAGATCATCCACATAATCCTTTACAATTTTATGAGTAATATCATGGAAGACATAGGTCATAGCCCCTTGATATGTTGTTCCTACATTTTTTAAGCCAAAAGGCATAACCCAATACCATAAGGTTCCCTAAGGAGTAATGAAGGCAGTTTTATATTGGTTTGAGGGGGAAATCAGGATCTGATTGTATCTTAAAAATCCATCCATGAGGGATAACAACTCATGACCTATGGTAAGTTTAACTAGTCAGTCGATGTTGGATAAAGGAAATTCATCTTTGGGTTATGCAAGGTTAACGTCTCAAAAATCCACACAAAGGTAGAGTCCCCTAGTGGGCTTGGTAACGAGAACAATTTAGAGACCCATTGTGGGTAGTCAATGGGTTGAATAAAGTTGACAGATAAAAGATGTTGAAGTTCTTCCATGATGAGAAGACCTATACAAGGGTGCATTTTGTGAAGCTTTTTCCATACTGACTTAGCTTCTAGATGGGTAATGATGTTATGAAGGGTAATGGAGGGGTCAATCTTGAGCATATCCTGATAAGACCAAGTGAATGTGATGCTACAATTTCAAAGGAAGGTAGGATAATCATGTTGCTCATTTGAGTCCAATGATTGGCCCAATTTAATGATATGAGGATTCTCTTGGGTTCCTAATTTAACTTCAATAATTGATTCATTGAGCATGGTTTAGTTTTCCAAAGGGAAGTATTTATAGATGGGAGAGTGTCCTACACCAAGGTAGGTGAGGATAGAATTATTGTCTTGGCACTAAATGGTATAGATGGTGGGTAAATCATGGTTGATCATTTTAGGGTGGATGAGAGGAAAGGTTTTAGTTTGGCCACTATGCTGATAGTTAAGTGGGCCTAAACTAACAGTACTGATCAAAAAAAGGTTGGATGGGATGATGTTGGAGTCTTCAAATGGAGTTGGTAAGGGTAAAGGTTCTTCAAATTGGAAAGGTGAGACTGATAGGGGTAGAAGTTCCTCGACTGGGATTGGTGCAGTTGGAGGTTCTTCAAATGGAAGAGATGGGATTGGTGAGGTTGGAGGTTCATTGATAGTGGTGAGAACTAGTTTTGGTGATGTGGGTTCTTTTAGGGGAACATATCCTAAGCCAAAGAACTCATGAGGTTTTTGTGTTTTGATGATGAGAAGTTCATGAGGCCCTTGTTCATAGAGTCTAAAACTACACCCCTCCAAGCACATTGATAAAGGTACATCTGGGCAAAGGTCAGATTGCTAAGATAAGAAAAGTTGAAAGTGAATGGCTAGATATAAGGCATGGCAATGGGAGCAAGGAGTGGCTTATTAAGTCCTCTATAGACAAAATATGTTCTATTGTTGGAAAGGCCAAAGGGGACAAGGATACCGATATTAGGATCATAAGATGGATCATTTTGGAGATTCCCAAATTCATGCAGAGAAGGGAAAGCATCCAAAGGTAGGAGTCAATATTCCCCCAATGTGAGACATTGAAATGTGGATTGTAAGGAGTTTTCAACCAAGATCTGATATGAAGGGATGGTTGAACTAGTGGATACTTCCTCATTGTTGTAGACATAAGTGTTGGCAGGTGGGATTGATGTAGTGGTTTCGTTAGAGGTTAGTTGTGGAGGGGGTGAAGGTGGAATGAGGATGTCATTAGGATGATATGTCATATTATAGGAAGTGAAGGGACTCAGGTCAATGTTGATTATAATGACTTATCCTTCATGTTTGAATTTGATACATCGATGAAGGGTGGAAGGGATGCAGCCCATGGCTCAGATCCAAGGGTGACTGAGTAACACATTATATTAAAACTCACCCTCTATGACATAAAATAGTTCAAGAATAGTTTGAGGCCCCAAACGGATGTGGAAAAAAACTATTCCTAGAGTGGTAGCCAATGTATCATTGAGTGATTGAAGAACTATCAAGCTTTCAGACATGATGTTTTTAGGTAGTTGAAGTTGATCATAAGCATGAGAGGAGATGATATTGATACTTGTTCCCCCATCAATCATGACTCTTTTGACACATGTATGATTGATGGATGTAGTGATAAAAAGAGAGGGATCGAGGTCTTTGCTATGATATTGTAGAATTTTTTATTCTTGAAAAATGACCATGGTAGCATGTTGGATGGCTCCAATCAAAGATGCAAGAGGTTGGAGATCATCTGGATAAACCTATATAGAATATAGTGCTTTGATTAAATCCTGATGATGTTAAGGTGAGGTGCTAATTAAGTCTTAAAGGCTCATTTTGACTAGTGTTTGGTGAATTTGTTTTAACACCAAGCATTGGTTAAATGGAGATGCATTAGAAGAAGGGGCTCCCAAATGAAGACTTTAGTCTTGGGTGGTTGTGAGTGTGAAGGTGAAGGTGAAGGTGTAGTTGTTTGGGTGTGGTTGGTTGGTTAGGGAGTTGAAGGATAAGATCATGGAATGGCTACCTTGGCCTTTCCCTTTTCATTTTGTTGGATGGCTTTACCCATATCCCTTTGTTGAGCTCTAGACCAAGTCACCATATGACTGGTATTGATAAGGGGGATGGTTGCTTGCTTTAGTTCCTCTTCTTCACTCCTTGGTGGAAGTAAGGAAGTGAATGATTGATAGGTGGATTGGATAGGTGGTAAAAGAGTCAAGGGACTCATAGAAGATTCATCTAATAGATCATCTTCCTCTAAAAGGCCATGAATAATTGATTAGAGGGCTTTATAATTTTTTGTATCATGCCCAGGGGTCATGTGATAAAGACAAATCAAACTATCCTTAAACTAGGTTGACTTTTGGTGAGTGGGGTCAAAAGGCTTGATTGGTGGTAAGATAATGATAGAGGCTTACAACAGTCTTTGCAAAATGGTTGTATAAATTTTTGGTAAAGATCTAGAAGGTCGTGAAGTTTAAACTTTGGGTGTAAGGATCTTATGGGGTAAAGTTTTTTGGATAGGAGGTGTGGTTGGTGGACTAAGTTTAGTTAGTGGTTTAAGAAGAATTGGCTTAGTTGCAATAGGTTTAGGAATTGAAGGTCTAGATTATGAGGATTTAATGGATGTGAAAGTGGATGGAGAAAGGTTGGTAAGGAATGATGATGAACTAGAGGGTTGGGTTGTTATAGGTGAAGATAGGGGAGATGGTTCTCTGGAGGAATAGTAGGTAATGGGAATGGTGGAAGGATGTGGTCCCAAAATATAGGGTAAAGGTGAAGGAGGTGGTATGGGACTAACCCAAGGTTGTGGCCTAGGCAACCCTCCCTATTTAATAGGTTTAATTGGATTTGTCTCGATTGGGTTGATAAGATTAAATCTAATCTCAATGGAGAGTGAGCAGGATTAGGTATGGGAAGGATCCCTAAATTTTTGTATAGATTAATGAAATAAGCATAGGGTGGTTTGAAAATTTTAGGTGAGGGTAGGTTAGATGGTTTCCTAGTGATCTTAAGAGGGGTAGTTGGTGGAGTTATATCAACAGCTCAAGGGTAGGCTCAAGTGAGGTGGAAGGTTCAGATTTGCTTCGATACAAGAATCCAAGCTGATGCCAAAAAGTGGCTCTATCAAAGTTAGGTTAGGAGGTAAATTACAAACTTTGAATGAGCTGAGAAAAAGGTTTATAAATGGGTCTTTTTCTCTAATCATTAGTTTCAAAGTGTAAGCCCTTTAAGGAAGAAGGAGCGGTTTCAATGTTTCTATATATGGTGGAAGGTTTTGAAGGTGATGATTTGGTAGATGAGGATAAGGTTTCTCCAACAATAGTTTCCAAAGGAGGTATAGATGGTTCTGTAATAGGAGTGGTGGGGGTAATGATTTTAGATGGAATGGTAGGTGTAGTTTCTTCTTGGGTTTGGTTATCCAAAGAAGTAGGTGGTGTTTCTACTTAGATTAGAGGGGTAGATGAAATGGCTAATGGAATGGTTATCTCCTCAGGTATTTCCACCATAGGAGAGGTGGATGGAACTATGGTTTCATCCAAGGAAGTGGAAAGGGTAGCTACTTCCTCCATTTAGGCACCTAGAAAAATAGGCAATGGTGGATTGTTTTCCTTTATTTGGGTGATAGAGATGATGACCTTTTTAGCAATGGGCACTTTACTGATGACATTAATTACATCTACCTCATGTGAGTTGGAGGATTTGTGTTGATTTTCATGGTGTTGGGTTGAAGTTGGATGATTTGGGAATAGTTTTCAGATAATATCAAGAGATTGGTTGGAAGAAGCATTTGGGTTATCAAACACAAGAACCCCTTTATCAATTAGGTCCTCGATAATGCTCTTAAAAGTATTGCATCTATCAATATCATGTCCAACAACCTGATGATAATCACAAATATCATTCTTGTTGTACCACCTAGGAAGGGGGTGAGAAGTATCAAACTGTTGAGGGGGCTTGATGGGTAGAAGTTGGATTAGATTGTATTTAAGTAATTTTTCCAAGATTGATGCATAAGATTCCCCAATCGAGGTAAATGGTTTTGAAGGAGCCCTATTTTGGGTATGGTTTTGGTGATTGTAAGGACTGTTGGTTCAAGGTGTTTGGTTGATGATTGGATGAGGTGAAGTTTTGAGAATAACCAAATGTGCTAATGCTTTTACTTTAGAATTGGTTGGGTTCATCATTTTGGTGGTGGATGAGTCAATGGATTTGAAACTAGAATTTTTATTTCAAAGCTTCAACTCCCCTTCATCAATAGCATGGTTTTTCAATTTTCATGACATAGTGAATGTTTCATCAAAGGTCCTAAAGGTTTAGACTTAGAGATTTGGAGAAATATGCTTGGCACACCCCTGAGAGAATAATTTAATCAATTCAAGTTGGTGTAATGGGAATGTAAGTTGATTGATGAAGCCCCTCCATCTGGTAATGAAATCAACAATGGATTCATTTCAAAAATTTTGATGGAGTATAGGTCGATAATGGAAACCTTTTTAGATATGTTTATTGAAAAGTGTTCTAAAAAGGTTTGTGCTAATTGAGAAAAAGAAAAGATAGAATGAGTGGGAAGGGCACTATACAAGTCAAGGGCAGCTCTGGATAATGACATGGGAAAGGTATAAAGGAGGAGAACATCATCATAAGTGATCAAGTAAAAAACATGATAAAAATATATTAGGTGATGTTGAGGATCCTCTTTACCTTGGAATTTAGAAAATTTGGGCAACTCCCACTGATGACGGTAAGCGTGAATGGGCATAGATGGATGGATAGGCTCATTAAAAATTTGGTCGTAAGATAAAATATTAGTTGAGGTGGAGATGGATGACTCCCAACTAGTCATTCTTTCCATTAGCATTTTGATTAGATCAGGTTGAGGTTGGGAAGCTGTATAATTAAGAGGTACATTTTTTTGGGGTTGGGTTATGGCAATGTATGAATAGGCACCAAATGGTGTTGAAGAAGCCACATATTGATAAATGGTGCCAAGAGGTTGAGATGGTGTCATATAATAACTACTTGGTATGAAATCTTGGGTAAAGAGAGTCATGTACCCTTGTGGGTGAGGGGCATACTTGTAAGTTGTCATAGGTACTTGTTGAGAAAAATATGTGGTTGGTATGGTTGAGATAGGAGGAAGTTGGGAAAGTTGAGATTGGGTAATTACTCTAGTGTTGATTGGGGAAAGTTTTTGAGTTATGAAGAGCACTAGGATTTGAAGTGGGACTGTGGCTAAGGGATTGGTTATAACTGAAGGGAAGATATAAGTTGGAATGGAAGATAATGCATCGATGGATAGGGTATAGGTAACAACTGGCAAGTTTGAATGCACATGGGGTGTGATAGGAGGTGTTTCATTATGGGTGGAAGATTGGTTTGAGGTTGGGTAGATGGGGTGTTGGAAGAAGCTTGAGTCAATTGTTTGGTTGAAGTGGTACCTACCATAAGGTGAGATGGCATGCCAAGAGAAAGATTAGAAGAAATAACTGAAGCAAGTGGGGTACGGTGAGGTAATGTTTTAAATCCATCATATTATTGTCAAGGAAGGTATTAAAGTCTAGTTATCCTCTAGATATGATTTGGATTATTGAAGGAGGATGTGGTGGAGGATAATGATGAGGTGAAGTGTGAGGAGATTTGTCAACATCTAAGGTATAATCCATAGATGAAGAAGAAGGTGGTGGTTGGTTGTTTTAATTTCTCACTTGTTGTCTGGTTGAAACCATATGAGAAAATAGGGAATGTTATTGCAATACTCACACCTCAAATATAGAGCAAAACCAAAAATTTCAAAGCAATCAATACATACACTAAGAAGTGTGTTTTATCCATAGGATTACTTTTAAATCGCTTTTGGCTTATGCCTTAGAGAGTGTGATAAGGAAGGTTGGCTTGTAAAATGGGTAATAAAGTGGAAATCTATGGATAATTTCAAGTTGTTTAGGTGCTCAAAAGGAAGATCTATGTTGAACTTCAGTATGTGGCTTGGTATTTTGGGATTGCTCCTCTCACTTCATGATCCCACAGTTAGTGCGGGTGCTTAGCCAATATATATCGAGTCCAGAGTTTGTACTCAACCAAAGAGTTGAGTTGGTTCTCCCCTTGGTGGTGAAATCTAAGTGGGATAGCTAAGAGGGGTAAGATTACCATTAGGTGATGAAATATTGATCGATCCTTATCTCAACTAATGTTTTGATGTGTAAATTATTTTATGGTTCAGTTTTGTGTGTGATAACAAGTGTGAATTCTATGATAAGATTAATTTGCCTCATAAGTTACTAAATTAACTAAAATTAGTAAGAAATAAATGAATGTTAATGGTTTATTTTTAAGCTAAAAAATAAATTATTTCATTCGATGAGAAAATAATTAAGGAAACAAGGGATCTAGGTCCCACCGGGCGTGTCAAAATGTTTATCTCTATTTTCTACTATTTTCTAAGTATGAAAAAAAGAAACTATCAATAAGAGAAATGGTTATGAAAACCTGGTATAAAAATATGTACATGATACAAAATATTGTGGATACTCCTCTTTGGTTAGGAAGGAATAACCTGAAATAAGAAAACACTAAGAAAACTTGTTTGTTAGACAATTAGCAAAGTGGATTGCCTAGCGTGAGCTAGGTCCTAGAAGTGAAAGCTTCCTAGAAGACTATCAATCCACCTTTTTTGTATAATTAAATTGAAATTATAAAATGAAATATAATTGCATTAAATGATATCAAATCTGAAATTAAATACAATTAAGATGGATGCTTTGATAAGAAAATGACTAAATAAAGCAAACACTAAAAGGCTAGTCGAGGCAAGGTTATTGTTTTGGTTTGGAAAATAGTCAAAAGGGAAAGATGGTTTTGTTTAGGTTGATAAATTATTGAAATGATCAATAAGGTTATGGTCAAAATGATCAAGAAGATAGAAGGGAAAAGGGTAAAAATGATAAATGGTCAAATTGATAAATATGGCCAAGAGGCAAAAGGGGTCAAGTGGGTGAATTATAGAAAAGAGGTAAAAATGGTCAAGTGGGTAAATATGGACAAGGAAATAAATGAAGTGAAAAAGCGGAAAAAGACAAGGTGAAAATTGAAAGGTATGGAGGTCAAGAGAGGAGAGGCCAAAGGAAATAATAAGTTGAAATGAAATAAACAAACAAAGTTACCTTTAAGATGGTTGTCAATGATGGTGTTGTTGATGAAATCCTAGAGTGATTCTAGTAGATCTTCGATGCTTTGAATCTTTTCTCCTCAAATATTAGTATGACTTCCTTTTCAAGTGGATAACCTCCTCCAAAAACTTATAATAAAATTTTAATAACAAAAAATACTAATTTTTCACTTTCTAACTTGATCCTGGGTGAAGGAGAGGGGGGTAATTTATAGCATATGTTGTGAAGAGTCATGTTAAAAGAGAAATAATATAGGTATGGCACCATTTTCTATGTGGTGGATGAATTAGTCAAAATGAGGTGGGTGGGGATTCCCATTTGGGTTGGTGAGTGTCCCATTTGGGTTAAGAAGTCAAAAATGGGTGCCCTTTTGTCATAAATAGGTAGGTATCTTATTTTGGAGTTTAATTTCATGTAAAATACATGTTGACTAATGGTCCCTTGATGGTAAATTCACCATATTTCAAGGGGGGCTTGTGATGCTTAAATGAGGTCATCAAGCACTTTGAAAAGAGTCTCAAGTGGGGTATGATGTCCCACATCAAGCCACATCACTTATAAGCCATGTCACTTGACATATCACCTCCCAAATCACCTTATATGTCACTTTACATGTCACATGCCATGCCACTTTCCATGTCATCATGAATAGTGATAGTGGGTCCCATAGTGAATAATGATAGTGAATAGTACTTTTAAATAGTATTATGTGACTAGGAAAATAGTGACTTAGTTGGGTTAAGAGGGGCTTGTTAAGGGTTAATAAGGTTTAGGGGGTATTTATGGGGTTCCTGAGGCATTTAGTCATTGAAAACTATAAGTGCGTAGTTTTTTAGTGTCTACACAAGTTACAATTTATGTATAGTTTTCCTATACCGGCTTGGGGGATGCAAAAAATGGCTTCAAAAGCCTACATATATACTCAAATTTTGAAAAATATAGCCAATTTGGCATAGAGGAGATAAGGATTAGTCTATTTTGAGTTGACTCAAGAATAAAATCTTTTTACAATAATAATCAAATTCTTCAATTATCTTCAATTTCTTCAAAATCTTGCATGGTCTTCACTTTGGCATTGAAATGGAGGTGGTGGGCCCCTTAATTTGTTGTTGAAACTTATTAATGAAATTATATGGAAAATTTTATATGCTAACTCCTCTTTTAAGTGACTTAAATATTAAGAGAGGTCCTCCTTTGCATGAAAATCATGAAAGGTGTAAGAAACTAGCCAACTAGTTAACTGAAGTGATGTGGCTTTAAGGACTAGTCAACTCCCTTTGAACTCAACTTGCATGAAGTGAAAATTATATATTTGATATATCATGGAATATTCTCTTGAAAAATATGATATGTGGTGTTGAAACTCAAAATGAACTCCTTGATTGGTATTTCAATGCCAGCTTCTTTGATGTTTGATTAAATAAGCCTGTTAGGCCAATTAGGCATAATATCTTACTCTTTCCACTTGAAACTCCATATAACCTATAAAGAATCATTTAAAACCTAAAAAAAAGATGAAATTATACTTGAATCAACTCCTCCCACCATGATATAGGTGATTTTGATGAATAAGCTCTTGATACTCAGTCACTAGGGTTGACTAGGTCCATTTTGCTCCATTTTTCTATGGACTAGTTGTTTTTATTGAGATATAAGGGGTAGATCCAAGAATATTTCTAACCATCTAAATATTTTGGAATGAATAAAAAAAATTGCTTCAACATCCATGAGTTGTTTCATGTAAATTACCTTTTACCTCATTTTTCATGATTTTTTCTCCAAAAACCTGATTTCTACCCTGATCCATATAGATCCATACAAAAAATTTGAATTTATGTAATACTCTCTAATTCTACTTGATTTTTGAAGAGGTTTTAGGTTGATCCATGAGGCTTTGATGGCAATAAAATCAACTTTTCTCAAAACTAGTCACTATGAGGGTTTGGGAGGCTTTTATAGCTGAGTCTTCTTAATGATGATTCATGAAACATAGACCTCAAAATATATAATTATTTACATTAATGTGTATTATATTGACCCCCTCAAAATCCTTGAAAATATTGAGTTCCCATGCAAAATATATGATAAGATATCATGTGAAGGAAAACTCCTTGTAGAGTTTTGCTTGCATTCTAGATTGCCTATGCTCTTAGAAATTTTTCATAAATTATAGGAATTTAAGCAACCTAAATTATTAATTAATTATGATTTATTATGGGTCCTCAAATAATTATAATATCATTTTTCCAAACTCTTCACATGGTGAAGAGATACGAGCATCTGATCATGTGGTCTAAAAAGGTGTCTAGAACTATAGAATTTGAATAGCTCCTCATGGATGAAAATAACTCTTCATTTACTTATCCCTACCTTAAATAATAATCATGGGGCCTATAATATGTCATAAAAACACTGTGAGAGTTTCATATTACTTGAAAAGTCTAAAAATGTCTTTTGGCATATGGGCCTGCTTGCTTGATTTAGCCTGTAAGGGCATGGTTTGCATATGATTTGGAGTTTTGACACTCTTTTAAGGTATTATTATGATGTAATAACATCATACCATTCTTTTAAAACAATAAATTATACTTATAAACCTCTGTATCACTTTAACACCCATCTGGACCTCCTCTTGTTCCATTATGACTATTTTTTGACTAGTTAGGGACTGTGTAAAAATAGTGAATACTTCCACATGTAAAAATGGATTTGAAAATGATATA
Organism: Torreya grandis; assembly: GCA_037957365.1. Taxonomy (NCBI): domain Eukaryota; kingdom Viridiplantae; phylum Streptophyta; class Pinopsida; order Cupressales; family Taxaceae; genus Torreya; species Torreya grandis. Next base: position 1,966,748 of record JARHVA010002357.1, read on the forward strand.
GATGATTCATAAAGTTATTATTATTATTATTACCAAATTTAAAGTCTTCAAACCTCTTGTAAATGCCAAAAATCTCAAAATTCTCTAAAAAAACCTCTTTTACATGTTCTGAGCATGTGGTCGTTTATATTTTTCTTCTTTTACCATGGTGTTTGGGTACAAAATATGATGAATATGTTTTTAAAAGGATCATTAAATTCCTCTTGGATTGATTCCATTCCCTTTGACCAGCATTCTCAACCTTCATGTCTCCTCAAACAAGATTTTAGGCCTCTACATATGCATAGTTTTGTACACATGCCTCTAGGTCAAGTTTTTGAGGTGTATGAATGTGTTTTCTTGTGTTGAAAACCCTTCTCAATATGATCTTGATGATTTCATATCATTTTAATCTCATTTTATCATTCCTCTAAGCATAAACCTTCTTATTGCATTGTACCATCATCTTGAATGATTAGCTAGGTCTGCCTTAGTAATGTTGTATGTGTATGTACCAAGATGTATGATTGTAGCTTACTCTTGGGGTTCTATTTCATGAAATTTTTAGTCTCATTACATTATATGTTAATCCCATGATCTTTCAATACTTTATGAAACTTTTGGTTAGACCATTATCCCTTATGAAACTCCTCAAGACTGTGGTTTTTGTGTATGTTTGGTTGTAGGTACATACTTTTGGTGGCACTGTAACATTAGGTGTTGAAAACCTCATTTTCTCAAATTATCATTGATCCCACTAATTTTTAATGCTCATATAAACTCCATAAACTACTGTCACTGTCAAGAATGCCTTCACATTTCATTGCATAGGAAAACCCTTTCATTCGATGGTTGTAGGCAAGTATTAGCATGGTTGTAGCTTATATTGAGTTGACTATAGGGTTTGTTTTTAAGGTAAAATAATATATATGATCATACGATCTCTCTTAAAAATGTATTTGATGGCTCCTAACCATTCACTTTTTAAAGATATCTTCAACTATGAACCACCTCAAACTACCATTGTATTTATTGACCTTGATTGTAGGCTTTGTACTTTTATTTGACCCTAACTGTACATGAGCTTCAAAATTTCACTTAACCTTTTTGATGGCTCATCATGTTGTTTGAAAAATTCAATTATCCCCTTAATCGAATCAACATGTTAAAACTAATTGTTCTTCTTAGTCACTGACCTTCCATTGGTAATTGATTATGTTTTTCATACTTATTAGCCCTTGTAAAGACTAGAGTTGTAGTATTGATGCTCTGCTTAGTCATTAGGTGTTAATGAGCCATGATCATATCACAATGATGTTTTATGACTCATACTTTTGTTGGAACACAACAACATACTAAAGGGGGGTGAATTAGTATATTGATTAACTTAGTCCTTTTCAAAACCTTTTAATACAGATTAAAACTATATGTAGAGATCTCAATCACACAAATAGACACAACAAAAGATATACTATGGAAAACCCAATATGGGAAAAACCACCATGATAATATCTGCTATTATCTACCATTCTAATCCAACCTCACTAGTTACAATGTTTAAGGGCACCAACCCTAAGGAAATACCAATCCCTTGACTTAATAGCTTCAACTCTAAGGAAGTGCCCACTCCCTAATCTGAGCACCAACTCACCTTGTCTGATGGCACTAACCAATAAAATCTATAATGGAACTACAACTCCAAGTCATAATATAGATTCATAAAAGAATCCAATCCTTTATTCTTTGTTACAGGTATAATCTACAACTATTCATACTTTGCACGTCATCTCTCTTCTCTTCTCTTTTCTCTACACCTCTTTCTCTTTGTCTGTATTTATCTTTATTCGACATACCTCATCTCTCTTTCACTCTACTGCTCTATATCTCTATATTTTTTTTGACATAATTCAATAGATTTAGCATCCTTTGTGTGTAACCTAGATGCCGTATATATAAGCAATTGATCTAGGGTTTCATATCTTTGTTGTGTTCACACTTGCTTACAAACACATCACACTCTATTCTAGAATCAGTTCATTATCTCTTAAACTGTAAGTTTCCCACATCTAGAACACATGCACCATTATCATAATTCATGGTCTCATTACTATTTATATCATTTTTTAGACTCTAGTTTTGATGCACATGCATTATTACATAAAATTTATTGGTTACTAACATCAATCTTATTGTTTGTATTGTAATATATAGCTTACTTGCATGCTCCTACATATTCCTATGTTTGACCATTAGACTGAACATATCTTTAAATATCGATCATTGATCTTACATTTCATGCCATGAATTGAAGGTCTTTATTCAAATGGCTCAACTTTAAAATGCATCAATTTGATTGATCTTTAACAGGTTCATGTTCTCCATTGGGTCCTTGTACGCTTTCTAACTTTAAGTGTTCAACTTTAAAATGCATCCATTGATATTTTTGATCTCAAGTTTTGTGTTCTATTAGATCTTCATAATTTCATGAATTTTATCTCTATCCATGGTTAAACATTGAGCTCTTTATCTCATCTCACAACTTCTTGCATCTTTGGATCGCTTACACTCTATCAATCTTCTCAGACTTGCTTAGTCTTTAACTTGTTACTATGTCAATAATACTCAAGCACTTTATCCCATTGGGTTCACTCACTATGTTTGACCTCCTTTGTATGATCATCCACTCACCATCAGATCTTCTGACAAAATTGATCTTTATCTCTACTTATCCCTCAAGAATGTGGCACTTGGCATTAGAATGTACCTTCCACACATTGCTATTAGTTCTTGCTATTAAGATACTTGACAACCTTACATTGATCATTGACTTATTGACTTCAAACTGTACCATTGACTTACTATTCAATGCTTCGTTATTGTGACACTTGTCACTATCAAAATTGTTATGACAAATTCACTTGGCTTACACTTCATTGGATCTTCAACATATGAATTAGAGCTAACTGTTAATCAATCTTTACAATTTGACCACCTATCTTCTTCTTACTTCATCCTAACATCTTGAAGCTAACATGCTCCATTGATCTCTTTGAGACTTGCTCAAACTTTAATTTGTACATATTTGTCTAAGTATGGGGACCATCTCAAATATACCTAGAAGGCTAACTTTTCACCTTCATATCTTTTTCTTTGCTCAACCGCCTGGTCTGAAATTTAGACCATATAAACTAGTCATGATAATGAATAAACCCATATGCTCATTTCTTCCTTAATTCTTTGTATGTGCAAGATATAATGCTATTAATCTACTCACTCAGATTATTCTACCACAAAGCTAGTTATGCCTCAAACTTACTTGGAAGGCCAATTTTGTTCTTGCATAACTCTTGTCACACTTAGTTGCATTACCTAAAAATTAGAGTGTAAGATCCTCTTACATAGGAGATTTCATCCATATATCCAATTAATCCTAAAGCCTTCATACATGAAATATATGGCATTATAAAAGTGCCTACTTAGCTTTATCTTACAACTTGCAAATTTGACTGTGTTAGAAAACACTATGAAAATCCCTGGGATCCCAACATTGCTCAAGTATATCTTTTGTCGCACTAAGTTCCATGACCTAATATTTAATGCGTAAAAACTAGGAATAAAAATGAAAAAATCCATTTGATCATTTTATCTTAACACCTCCATGTGTGCAAATTTTGACCTCATCAGTATGCTTACTTGGCTCTATTTAGCCCTTTTGCAAATTTGGCTAAGTATAGAAACTTAGTGATTTTTGTCTGAATAGCCAACTTTCCATGCCCATATCTTCAATTATGCTTCATCACATGTCTTCAAATCTGGTGTATAATAACTACGGACTAATTTGATTACAACCATATTACTATCTCCCCCAAACTCATCCACACATGCCAATGGTGATGTCAACAAACTACCTTCTCATATTTTCCTATTATAGACCCAAAATATCTAGATGACCAATAAAAAGAACCTAAGTAATTACACTAATGCACACACACACTCCAATCATCCTTGACCTCTAATAGGATCCTTTGCATATCCTCTATTCAATAGTTAACATCAATGACATACTCATAATATCCCTTTTGACATTAATGACAATCGTATTTCCAATCATCTCCCCCTTTGTCTTTCATGGCAAACTAAATGCTTTGATCTTATAATATTTTGCTCCTTCTCTATCATTGATTGTATTGGCTTTTGATGGGTATGAACTGAATTTAATCATACCATACTTTATCCCCCTTAGGCAATGGCACATTTTCTTAATACTCAACTTGGACTTTTGCTCTGCTTCTTCTTTGACATTTGTAATTTTTATTCAAACTTTTATAGAGATCATTTGCTTTTTTTCACCCCCTTTGATATCAATTTCACTCTTTCTCTATATATCCAAATGTTTATCCCCCTTTATCAGATAAAGGAGTTTATCCAAGAATCTAAAACCATCAACTAATTAGAAATTTGCAAAAGTATGCATACCTAAGTTGCCTTTTTTATCTTCTTCCAGGGATTAATAAAACTTCTATGAGACTCCCTCTAGACTCATACCCTATCACTAGGATCTTAATGATGTGATGTAAGATCTACCACTCCCAACTTGTATCTCAAATACTCAAATTATTCTTTAAGAAGAGGTTTGGTGAATATGTTTATAATTGAATCCTTAGTTGGCACATATTCCATTGTGAACTCTTGATCTACAACCTTCTCTCTTAATAGGTGATTATTGATATGTGTTTGGTTTTTGAATGCATCATTGGATTCTTTGATATATTAATAGCACTTGAATTATCACAAAGAATAGAGATAGGTGACTTGTACTCTACCTTGATGTCTTTGAGTGTTTGTTTCATCCACAAGACTTGAGTGTAACATGCCATTGTTGCTACATACTATGATTTTGTTGTAGAAAGAGTAACTAACTCTTATTTTTTGCTCAACCATGAAATAAGTATGTTTCCAAGGAAAAATGCACCACCACTAGTACTTCTTCTATCATCCATACTTCTTGGCCAATAATCATCTGTATATGTTGTCAAAGTGAAATATTCACTTGTAGGATACCATAGGCCATAGTCAATTGTGTTCTTGATGTATCTAAAGATCCTTTTCACTACATTGACATGTGATTATTTTGGATCACCCTAAAATCTTGCTATCATGCACACTGCTTGCATGATATTTGGTCTTGATGTAGTCAGGTATCATAAGATACATATCATTGATTTGTACATAGTCTGATTTGCATCAAGGGACTCATCATCTTTGCTCAACTTATATCTAGTTATCATGGCAGTAATAACTAGTTTACTATCTTCCATTCCAAACTTCTTGAGCATTTCCTTTGCATACTTGGTTTGGGATATAAATATCCCTTCATCAAATTGTACTATTTGTAAACCAAGGAAGAAAAAAGTTCTCCTAGCATAGATATCTCAAATTTATTTTGCATTTATGTAGCAAATTCTTTCCACATTTTATTATTGCTACCACCAAAGATGATGTCATCAACATAAACAACAACAATCAACATATGTTCACCTTCTGATTTGAAGTACAAAATGTTTTCTACACATCCTTTATTAAAACCTTGTTGTTTAAGGTACTAGTCCAATATTCAATACCATGCTCTAGGTGCCTATTTTAGATCATACAAAGATTTCTTCATAAGATCTAGGAAGCACAATTGATTACCATGTACAAGCAACTAAATGTGGAATTAAACTAGAATCACAAGTAACTAGAATTCAGAAATAACACAGAATATGAGAGACAATACCCAATTGTATTAATACTCTTACAGAAGAAAATTACAATAAAGAAGTGCCACACTCTTATTACACCTCTAGTGCTCCCACACATCTAGGGCATATCAGTAATCTTCCCTCAAAGCTCTCTCTCAATCACGGTCACAATAAACAACTCAAACACAGAGTTGTTGTTCACCTCCACCAGCTAGTAACTATACTGCCAGTCCACCAGTCAGTAACAATACTGTCAGTACCAATAAGTATGAAATGTACTGTAGATCTCACCTGATCTTGCAATAACCTACAGATCAACCGACCTTATTTACCACATGTAGATCTCCTACCTGATCTTGCACAACCTGTAGACCAACTTGATCTTACATACCATGAAGAACCCTTATCCTCCAAACTAGCACCCCTATGGATCTTCTACCAGACCTTGCACAACCTGTAGATCTACCTGATCATACACACTTGGCATTATGGCACTAGGAGGAACACACCTTGCTCTCTTCACTCTGAAGGAGCTAACCTTGCTCTCTCAACTAGCACACTTTACAATAAAACCCATGAGTCTATTATATAGATCCCATGCAAACAATAATTAGACATCCAATTACAATAATTAGAAACTACAGCTTAGACTAAAATTAGTCTTTAACATGCAAATAACCAGTTTGTTAACAAACTATTCATGAAACTGACAATTTTGGAACCGCACAGGCGACCGATGTCAGTCCCTGTCTATCTGGAGATGACCGACATCAGTCGATCCTGACCGATGTCAGTTGCTCTTCTCACTATATATGATCGACATCGATTGATCAAATCGATGTCAGTTGTTCTATAACTCAGCAACCTCCTCCATGTTTGCATCAGTGAAGCTTTTAGCTCCACAACCTAACAATCTTCCACTTGGAGATAAATAGTTGCACTGTACCTATACCTGTACATCACCTAATCTATTTCCTGGCTTGTATTCCTCTTTAAGATCAATCCTAAAGACCAACCACCACACATCTTGTGGTGTACCACATGTCATCCAAGTAACCAGCCACATCTACATCTACAAACCCATGTAGAGAAGTCCTTGACACTGCATAGCATGAATCCCTGATGCTAGTCCCTCTTAGATACTTGAAAATCCACTGAACCACTTTCTAGTGCATCCTTCTCAGATTGGCCACAAACCTACTAACAACTCCCACTACTGGGGCAATATCAGGGAGTACACATGTACTCAACCTCATCATGTGATTGGGGACCCTATTCTGTGAACTATCCATCCATAGGTGCGCTTGACATTTCTACATCCTGCACTACCTTCACACAATCATCCTGAGACAACATCAACCTGTGATCTTCCATGTCTCTAGGAATACTCATGCCAAAGAATTTTGTTGCTCCTAAATTCTTCATGACATACCACTAAACTAACTTTACCTTTAGTTCAGCAACTCCCTGCATGTGTGACCCTGTAACAAGCATACACACAACATATAGTAACAGGATAATATTGCAATCATCATCCAACCTGGTAAAGAAAACACAATGGTTACAATGACACTGACTAAAGCCATGCTTTTTCATACACCTGTCAAACTTAAACCACTGTCTTACAGCTTCTTTAAGACCATATACCCTGGCCTTCCATCTCACGTGTCCATTCTCTCTCTTCTTTAACCCGACTGGAAACTCTACCAAATCTCTCACTTGGTTCTCTCTCAAGGAATCCATGCCACGCTCCCACTATTTCTTAGGTCCTACCTACTTTGCTTCTTTAAAACTTCATGTTTCTTGACCATCAGTGAGCAACAAGTAGTGTAAAGAAGGGGAATAATGAATTTGAGGCTTACTTACACTTTCAGTCCTCCACATGGGCATTTGAGACTCCTTGATAGCTTTTTATCCCCCCAAAATCTGTTCCAGTGACCGATGTCAATCACCACCCAGTCTGCATTCGACCGACGTCGATTCCATGCGACTGACTTGACTACCGACACCGATTCCCTGATCAACGTTGGTCACCACCTGCCTGACACCACCGACTATGCCTGTCTGCACATGACCAACATCGATGCCTTCATGTTCAACGTCGGTTACCCCTGACTGACGTTGGTACCTGTGTTTTCCTGTGAGTGCTGACTTTTTACCTGTGAGCTTACTTTGAATCAAAACCCCTATCCAAACTGCCCTGCTCAGAAGTATCTAGCCCCATCCACTGATCTCTATCCATCATCTCCTCCATGAACACCAAGGCTTTCTAGTTCTTAAGTTTGTCAAATACATCAGACTTCCTTTTTCTGCAATAAATTCAACCCTTTCTTGTAGCATCCCACTGCTCACAAAAATCTCAGTCTATGCTCTCTGAAGCTGAACTCTTACCATTTGACTTAAGCACATCCATTCCCTTCTCACTCATGTGACCAAGCCTACAAAGCCACATCTTTGCAATAGAAGTGGAATCAGTAATACAAGTAGATAGATAAAGAGTACCTACTTTCTTACCACATGCTAATTCAAGTGCACCCTTGGAAACATTCCAAGAGTCCACTGTGAGAGTTATTGTCCATCTCTCATCACCCAACTTTCCTGTAGAAATTAGCCGCATCTTTAGGACTGGGACCTGCATGACCTCCTTTAACACCCATGTGTTGGTCATCTACAATTTCAGTCGCACTTCCCCTTTGCCAATACCTTGACAAGGCTCACCAACCCCTAAATAAATCTTTCCAAAGTCTCCATGGACCTTAACATGGAAAAATTCTCTATTTGGGGCTGCATGGAAAGAGGCAACAAAATCTACAAACCAAGATTCTACTTTATCTAAGGAACATACAAGAGCAATCCATGTAATAATACCTGTAACACATGCTTCTTCATTCCCTTTATATTGATCCGCTATCAACCAACAATTTTTCTTTTCCTGGTCTTTCTTTCCATAACACTGTAATTGACCATTCTTGCTTTTCAATTCCTCCATTTTTAGCTTACTTTCTTCTGCCATTGTTATACTCCCACTCAATCAAAAACCCCTGAGAGTGACCTATAATCAAACACAAACCTGCTCCATGCAACCTTAGCTCTGATACCACTTGATAGGATCTAGGAAGCACAATTGATTACCATGTACAAGCAACTAAATGCAGAATTAAACCAGAATCACAAGTAACTAGAATTCAAAAATAACACAAAATATGAGAGACAATAACCAATTATATTAATACTCTTACAGAAGGAAATTACAATAAAGAAGTGCCACACTCTTCTTACACCTCTAGATCTCCCACACATCTAGGGCATACTAGTAATCTTCCCTCAAAGCTCTCTCTCAATCACGATCACAACAAATAACTCAAACACATAGTTGTTGTTCACCTCCACCAGCTAGTAATGATACTGCCAATCCACCAGTCAGTAACAATACTGCCAGTACAAACAAGTACGCAACATACTCTAAGTAGATCTCACCTAATCTTGCAACAACCTGTAGATCAACCGACCTTACTTACCACATGTAGATCTCCTACCTGATCTTGCATAACCTACAGACCAACCTGATCTTACATACCATGAAGAACCCTTGTCCTCCAAACCAGCACCCCTATGGATCTTCTACCAGACCTTGCACAACCTGTAGATCTACCTGATCATACACACTTTGCACTGTGGCACTAGGAGGAACACACCTTGCTCTCTTCACTCTGAAGGAGCTAACTTTGCTCTCTCAACTAGCACACTTTACAATACAGCCCATGAGTTTATTATATAGATCCCATGCAAATAATAATTAGACATCCAATTATAATAATTAAAAACCACAACTCAGACTAAAATTAGTCTTTAACATGCAAACAACTGGTTCGTTAACAAACTATTCATGAAACTGATAGTTCTGTAACCGCACAGGCGACCGACGTCGGTCCTTGTCTATCTGGAGATGACTGATGTCAGTTGATCTTGACCGATGTCAGTTGCTCTTCTCACTATATATGACTAACGTCGATTGATTAAACTGACATCGGTTGTTCTGTAACTTAACAACCTCTCAGCAACCTCCTCCATGTTTGCATCAGTAAAGCTTTTAGCTCTACAACTTGACATTTCTTCAATCTGCACACATAATCTTCTTTCTCTGACAATTGAAAACCTTCAAGTTTTTCTATGTAGACTTCCTCTTCTAGGTTCCCATTTAAGAAAGTTAATTTAACATCCATTTGATAGACTTTAAATTTCTTGTAGACTGAGAATGATAGAAACATTCTTATGGATTCCAATCTAGCAACTTGAATAAATGTTTCCTCAAAATCTATGCCTTCAATTTTTGCATATCTTTTGCACACCAATCTTGCTTTATTCCTTATAATAGCTCCATCAACATTGATTTTGTTCTTATAGACCCATTTTTTACTTACCACATTCTTGTTTGAGGGTCTTAGAACTAATTTCTAAGTTTTATTCTTTTCAATTTGGCTCAGTTCTTCTTCAATGGTTTTTAGCCAATTCTCATCCTTGCTAGCTTCAACATAGCTCTTAGGCTCAATTTAAACATTAGATCAAAACTTAATTGCTCCTTATTCATTGTAGTTCTTCTCCTTGTGTGAACTCCTTCATTATTATCGCCAATTATATGCTCTTTAGGATGATCCTTTTGAACAATTCTTAGAGGTGTCTTGTCATTCATTTCCTCAGCCTCTTCATTATCTACTTCTTCTTTAAGATCTGATTCTTCAATATTGATTTCCTTGTTAGGTTCAACAAGTTTCAATACTTCTTCAACCTTGACATTGATCTTCTCTAAAATATTTTGTAGCCTTTTATTGTAACATCTGTAAGCTTTGCTTTAGGTAGAATAACCAAGAAATATTCCTTCATCACATCTTGATTCAAAGATTCCTAATTTTTCCTCCTTTCTCTTGATGTAGAATTTGCTTCCAAACACTCTAAAGTACTTAACAGAGGTAGTCTTTCCATACCATAGCTCATATAGAGTTTTTTCACCATTTACCCTCATTTAAACTCAATCTAATATGTATGCTGCTCTTTGGACTTCTTCTCTTTAGAATACATCAGATAACTTGGCCTCTTTTAGCATTGTTTTTTCCATCTCCTTGACTATCATGTTCTTTCTCTCAACAACTCCATTCTGCTATGGAGTCCTTACTACATAATAATGTCTTTTGATTCCATGCTTCTCATAATAATCTATGAACTCATTTGAGGTGAATTCTTCACCTTTATCATATCTTAAGCATTTGATTTTTCATCCAATTTCATTCTCCACCATGGCCCTAAAGATCTTGAATCTCTCAAATGCCTATGACTTATCCTTCAAAAATGTTACCCATGTCATTCTTGAGTAATCATCTACAAATAACATGAATTATCTCTCTCTTTTAGATCCTCTTGTATTAGTAGGACCACAAAGATTAGTATGAATTAATTCTAGAGGCTTTTTAATTGCATACTCCTTTACTTAAAATATGATCCTTATCCACTTGCCTAATTGACATTCCTTGAAAGTAGTGTCTGCAGGTTTGGTTATCTTGGGCATGTGTCTAAAACACTTATTTGAGCTCACTTTGACTAGGTTATCAAAGTTGACATGACCCATTCTTCTATGCCATAACCAACTCTCATCAATATTTCTATCAGGCAGTTATTACCATTCGCATCAACAAGATTATAAATATTACTTTCATTTATTTTCCCTTCTACAACTAATCTTTTAGATCTCTTTAACTTGTATCTTTCTATATCAAATGTGACCTTATATCCATTGTCACACATTTGGCTGATACTTAGCATATTATGTTTTAATCCTTCAACATAAAGGACATCATGTGTAGGTAGTTTTTCATCTATATTCAAGGTTCCTTTACCTCTAATCTTTACTATAGTATTGTCTCCCAAGATGATAGATCCTTCTTGACATTTTCTCAATTTGATGAACTTGCTCTTGTCACCATCATGTGCTTTGATCATCCACTATCTATTTCCCATAATTATGTTCCTTGGCATGGAGTACAATTTGAGCAATTGTAGATTGATTTTTCACTCTACACACATCCTTGAGTTTTTTTTATGGCTTATTTTTCTCCTTTTCAGAACCTTGTGAACCTTTGTTCACACTAAGAGGCATGCCTTTCTTTACACTGTGTAATTTTGATCTTATAAAGATAGTTCTACATTGTTTATCTATGTGACCAAAGTTACTAAAATTATAGCATATTACATTTATATCTAACAAAGGAGCAAATGGATTTCTACTTATAAAATTTGTTCTCATTTTAGGTACAACTCTATAATTAATAGCCCTATGACAACACTAATTACAGGTATAACAATAACCATATAAATATGAGGAACACTTGGTCATAGCATTTCTTTGAGCATTATGAGGAGCTTTTCTTATCTCTGGCTTCTTCAAGTCTCCCACTTTTGTGTATCCATCTGCATCAACTACCTTTGTCTTCTTATTTTCTTCAATCTTATTTTCTCCTTAAACTTTCTTCACATTAGCTATGTTTGAGTCTATCTTTTTATCCTTGCAAGCTTTCTATTTCCTTATTCTTGATTCTCCTTTTGCTTTGAATTTTTCATATAGGTTATCAGATGTACTAGTTGTGAAACTTTTCCCCTTTTCATAACCAAAACTTGGTCTCTCTTTTGATGTATTTTGTTAGTTGATCAATTCATCAAGAATGTATAATCCTCATATCAACTTAAGGCTTTTGTCTAGTTGTCATTTAGCTTTCTCAAGGTCTTTTTTCAAAGCCACTATCTCTGCTTCTAACTTCATACGCTCATCAGATTTAGATTTTAGTTCAAGTTTGACTACATCTTTTATTATTTTAACCTCTTTAACTTGTGTCTTTAGGATAACCACCATCTAATCAGATTTCTCAAGACTCTTGAACATTTTCTCAATTTCCTTTTATCCAATATTTTTTTATTTTGAGGTCTCTTTTCTCAGCTTGTCAATTTCCTCTAAAGCACAGATGAGTTCACACTCTAGATCCACTTTTCCTTCTTATTCTTCATCTAAGTCTTTAACTTCTTGATCCATAGAGGCTAATCCTATTTTCATGAATAGGACTTCCTTTTCCTCAGCCACACAAGCACAGTCATGATCATCATTAGAACAATCTCTGTTATCTATTGAATCACTATCTTCTTTTATGTAATTGCCTTTCTTTTTATTGAAGTTATTCTTCTTGGGATAGTAGGGTTTCACCTTTTTTCTACTCTCTACTTACTCAAAGTTATCATTTTTATTGTAAGGGCATTTAGCATCAAAATATCATACTTTACCATAGTTAAAACATTTAAAGGGTAACTTACCTTTGTACTTTCTAGACCTTCTTCTTAATCTTCTGATAAAATTGTCTTTTTCTTCATCAGTCTCCTCATATCCAAATGTAGGAGCTTCTACCTTTACTAGTTTAGATGATTTGAATGCAGTTTCTCTCTTGAAGGTGTCTGCTTCTCCCATTATCATCTCAGAGGCAATGAAGGTTCCATGCAACTCATCAACTGTGAGTTTATCCATATCTCTTGCTTCCTCTATTGTAGAGGTTTTTGAGTCATACTTTGATGGTAGATATCCTAGTACCTTCTTGACAATGACTAGATATTTCATCTCTTCTTCAAGGCCTCTGATTGCATTGACTATTTCATCTACTCTAAGGAGGTAGTCTATAATTTTCTCTTCTTCATTCATTTTAAGGCTTTCAAACTTGTCTTTGAATGTTTGTATCTTAGCCTGATTTACCTTATCATCTCTTTCATAGATTCTCTTCAATTTGTTCTAGATATCTTGTGTATTTTGACAATGTATCGCTTTGACAAACTCTAAATTACACAATCCACATAGAATAGCATTTTTTGCCTTAGCATTGCTCTCATAGGCCTTTTTGGTAGCTTGATCAGAAGGAATTGTACTAGGGGTTGTATATCCATTTACCAAAGGCATCTATACATCAAAATCTAATGAGGATAAAAAAGCTTCCATTAATATGCTCCAAATTGCATAATTTGATCCATCAAATAGAGGTGCTTTGTTTGATGAAGATCCTTTTGAACTAGCCATTTGTATTCTAGATCCCAAGATCTACCTGTGTTGATTAAGATTCTTATAAGGAATTAATTCTTTGATACCAATTTTTGGAACAAAACTAGATAGTAGGAGGGGGTGAATTAGTATATTGATAAACTTAGTCTTTTTTGAAAATTTTTAATGTAGATCAAAACTATATGTAAATATCTTAATCAAAAAAATAGACACAACACAAGAAATATCGTGAAAAACTCAATATGGAAAAAACCACCATGAGAATAGCTTCTAGAATCTACCATTTTAATCCAGCCTCACAATAAGGAACCTCACTAGTTATAATGTTTAAGGGCACCAACCCTAAAGAGACACCAATCCCTTGATTTAAGAGCTTCAACTCTAAGGAAGCGCTGACTCCCTAATCTGAGAACCAAATTAGCTTGTCTGATTGTACCAACTAATCAAATCTATAATGGAGATACAACTCCAAATCACAATATAGATTCATAAAATAATCCAATCCTTTATTCTTTATTATAGGTCTGATCTGCAACTATTCATGCTCTACACTTCATCTCTCTTCTCTTTTATTTTTTTTGCACTTATTTCTTTGTGCCTATATTTATCTTTATTCGACATACCTCATCCCTCTTTCACTCTACTCCTTTATATCTCTATATTTTTATTTGACACAATTCAATAGCTTTAATAGCCTTTGCTTGTAACCTAGATGTCATGTATATAAGCAATTGACCTAGGGTTTCATAGCTTCATTATGTTCACACTCACTTACAAACACATCACACTTTGTTGTATACTTAGTTCATTATCTCTTGAACTATAAGTTTCCCGCATCGTTGCACCATCATCATGATTCTTGGTCTCATTACTATGTATAGCATTTTCTAGACTCTAGTTTTGATGCACATGCATTATTACATAGATTTTATCAGTTCTATCGATCAATCTCATTATTTATATTATAATGTATGGCTTATTTTCATGTTCCTACATATTCCTATGTTTGACCATTAGACTAAACATATATTTAAATATCGATCATTGATCTTACATTTGGTGCCATGATCTAAAGGTCTTTATTCAAATCACTCAACTTTAAAATGTGTACATTTGATTGATCTTTGATAGGCTCATGCTCTTTATTGCATCCTTGTACACTTTCAAACTTTAAGTTTTAAAATTTAAAATGCATATGTTGATCTTTCTGATCTAAGCTTCTACATGTCATTAGATCTTCGTAATTGCATGAATTTTATCTTTGTCTATAATTAATCATCGATCTCTTTATCCCATCTAATTTATTCCTACATCTTTATATCGCTTATGCTTTGTCAATCTTCTCACTTAACTCACCATTGTGTCGATAAACCTTGATCACTTTCTCCCATTGGGTCCACTCTCTCTGTTAGCTCTTCTTTGTATGATTATTTGCTCACCATTAGATCTTTTGACCAGCTCGATCTTTATCTCTTTTTAGCACTTGAAATGTGACACTTGGAATTAATGTGTGCCTTCTACACATTGATGTTAGTTCTCACTATTGAGACACTTATAAACCTTACATTGATCATTGACTTATTGACTTTAAACTGAACCGTCAATTTATTGTTTAATGCTTCATGATTGTGACACTTGTCATTAACAAAGGTTTCTATGACAAATTGAATTTACTTATACTTCATTGGATCTTTAACATATGAACTAGTGATAACCATTGATAAATATTTAAAATTTGACCACCTATCTTCATCTTGATTCATCCTGACATCTTGGAGCCAAAATGCTCTATTGATCTCTTTCAAATTTGCTCAAACTTTATTTTGTGTAGATTTATCTAAGTATGGGGACCATCTCAATTATACCTAGAAAGCTAAATTTTCACCTTCATATATTTTGATTCACTCAACTACCTAGTTTAAAATTTGGACCTTATAAACTAGGCATGATAATGAACAAACCCATTTACTCATTTATTCTTGAATCCTTTGTGTGTATGAAACATAACACCATTAATCTGCTCACTTAGATTATCCTACCACAGATATAGCTATGCCTCAAACTTGCTTGGAAGGCCAAATTTATTATTGCATAACTATTGTCACACTTAGTCACATGACTTTCAATTTAGCGCATAAGATCCTCTTACATAGGAGATTCCTGTAGACATCAAAAATCTACACACAATGGTTTTAAATGTCACAATCCCCCTGTACCACCTCAGGTCCCCCTTTGTGCCCAACCTAAACCATTTAACCCCAAACCAAACCTAACTCTAGTCAATTTGACCTACTCATTAAACCCACCTTTTAACCCAACTTTGAACTTGGCCCTTGACTATCGATGGTCACCTTAACCATCAATGATCACCCTAATTGTCGATGGTTAGGTTCCACCATTTAAACCAACTCAATTGACCCTTCACTCTGACTTGATTTTCTATAATTAAAATTTCTAATTCATGTGTGATTCCATGCATGACAAATTTTAAATTAGATATCAAGTTGGACCCCTTGTTAACATCTTGTTGTACCTTTCCTTCCTTTCCTATAAGAAGAGAGGAGCAGGAGGTGAGATCCATCCATGAATTCAAGAGATTTTGCATCTAGAGCCTTCTTTATAGGTCATTTCTTCTAGTAATCCAATAATCTAACCATAATATTAGAGATTCAACTTGTTTCCACCCCTCGATCAATAGCCAAGTATCGTTACTTTATTGAAATCATGTTAAATTATATCAACAAGTCAACTACCTCAATCGTTCATCCAACCAAATGCTGACAAGATAAGTATTTATTTTAATCATTTAGTCACTTTATTTTTATTTCACAATTAGCCTAGTACAAACCAACGTCCCAAAACTACCTTCTAGAACCTCATTAATTAGACATTTATTGCCCAAAGATAACACATAGTAACCACTAATAGTCATCTTGACTGCTGACGATCTGTCCAACCACTGATAATTTCCCTAACCACCAAAGGTCACTATGGTAGGAAATAATATCAAACTATTTTCACCCACCTACCCTCAACCAAATCCAAATTTATTTTCATCTACTTGTCACAAACCCCCAACCTATTTTTTGAAGCACACCTGACCTATTTAGCATTAGTATTGACTTGCTTATTACTATATTAGTCATTTTCTTTATCAATCATTTTTTGTATTAAATTTTAATAGATTTTGATTATTTATGCAAGTACCTTATCTTTTATTTTCTAAACTTAATTGTTTAAAACATGTGGATTGATAGCCCTCGATAAATCTCTTGATTTTAGGATCTAACTAGTGCTAGTTAATCCACCTAGCTATCTATCTAGCTAATCATTTGATTTAGCAATGTCTTATTTTTAGGTCATCATCACAAGCCAAATATTATCTCTCTACAATCATCTAATTCAATTCATACACAACCAAAAAAAAATTATACCATACCCATATCTAGTTTCTTATTCTCCCTTTCTCAAAATATAAGGTAAAATTTATTTAAACATTATGGCATTCCTAATGGAACTTTGAGTGTCTACTCGGATTTCTTTTGTTTACATCTACATGCTCTTATCCCTATTATGTGCTCATAATGAAATTGAAATTTTTTTGTGCTTAAAATCAATTACAAATTTTAGATCACATAGTCTAAATTAAAGCAAAGTAATTCAATCGTATCATCACTTGTATCACACACTAAACCAAACCACCTTCATCAATCAAACATAAAACAACTTGAGACAAGGTTTGATTAGGATTTAATCACCTAGAAGTCACCTTACCTTTTTTATGTGATCCTACTTGGAGGATGTTACCAAGGAGATAACGAACTCAGCTCTCTAATTGAGTATAAACTTTTGAAATTGATATATATTGGCTAAGCACCCAACACCCCTATCATTGTGGCGTGTGAAGTGAGGGGTAGGCTCCAATGCCAAGCCACATATTGATTTTCAATAAAGATATTTTTTGAGAGCTTAAACAACCTAAAACCATCCATATATTTCTTTTTTAGTACCTATTCTATCAGCCCAAGTGGAGTCACACAATTTATTGAATGCTTAAGGCATAAGCCAAAAAAGAGACTAAAAATAACTTTAGGAAGTAATGTACTTTTTAGAGTGTGATTGCTTTCATTGATCATTTCTTGTCTTCTCTTTATTTAACTAGTGAGATTGTTTGTGTATTCTCTCTCTTTTATCTTGTATTATTCTAACTCACCAGTAGTGAAGGAACCTAGTATAATAGAACCCATCACCAAACCAATCAACCTCTCCTACTTCCTCATCCATGGAGTATGTCTCTAAACTAGAAAACTCTCCTCATTCTTTGAGAAGTCCTTTCCCTCAAGAATTTCCCTAGGGAGATACAAACTTTGCCACCTTTTTAGATAATAATCATGTGGCCCTTCAACATTATCTTAACACCATGCCTCATTGTACCCCTACTTTAGTTCTACCTATGGACCCACCTTATGGGAAACACTTCTATTTACATTATCACCATCTAACCATTGACTATCTACCAATAATCCATTTGATACTACTATAGAAAACCAATTTGCCCAACCTACAAACACTCTTATACCTTCCACCCCCACCAATAACTCCTCTACCTTAAGGGAAACCCAACCACTAGCCACCTATACTCCCCTCACCATGAGATTAACTACCACTATCATTGCCAACCTTCCTTCATCTACCCCCAATCTATTAACCACTACCCCACTTCAAAATATTATGTATATACCTTCTACCTTACCACCAATTAACACAAAGATCACCACCCTTCCTTTGATCACCAACCTAACCATCACTCCTACCCAATGAGTACCTTTTACACCGAACCTAGGTTACATCATTAAGCAACAAGATCATGTACCTCTACCCACTACCTAACCACCTACATCCACCTACCCCTACATATCATCCACCCAACCACCACAATAATATGCACATAAAAAAATTTAGGCACATAACTCCAAATAGATCTAATGAAAATGCTCATGGATAAAATGACCACCTTAGAGTCAACCATCTCTGGTGCTCATAAATCTTATCATATGACCAGATTTGTAATGAGCCCATTCACCCATCTATCCCTATTAGACCATATCCTCCTCCATGGGAACTTCCCAAGTTTTTTAAATTTTAAAGGGGATCCCCAACAATACCTCAAGGCATTTAGGCATGCATGTTATTTGATTGTCTATGATGATGCCCTCCTCCTTTGTACCTTCCCCATGTCCCTGGCTGGTCTAGCATTGGATTGGTATAGTGTCATAACCAAACACTCTATCTTCTCCTTCACCCAAGTGGCCCAAACTTTCTTGGATCACTTTTTGATAAACATCTATAAGAAATTTTCCATCACTAACCTTTACTCTATCTAGTAATTTGATGATGAATCTATTACCAATTTTGTATCTCATTAGAGGAGCCTAATCAATCAACTTTCCTTCTCTTTACCCCAACTTGAATTGATAAAAAAATTTACTCAGGCGTGTGGTGGGCACATCTCTTCTACATTACGTGTCAAGAGATTTTAGACCTTTGATGAAGCTTTTACCATGGTACATAAGCTAGAAAATAGAGCCATCGATGAAAGAAAGTTAAAATTGAAAAACAAAAACTCTACCTACAAGATCAATGAGACCTATCCCTCTAAACCAAGTAACCAAACCAACACTAGGACCAAAATCAAGGGAACTACAAATGTGGTTGTCCTTAAAACCACTTCTCCACCATCTTTCAATCAACCAAACTCTTCTATCTCGTTAAAACAAAACACAAGGAACCAAAATTAAAACAATTAAAAGTAATTTACTCCACTTGGGGAATCTTGTGCTTCAATATTGGAGAAGTTGTTGATAGCTAATATCATATAGCTTTCTCCTATCAAACCCCGTTAGCAATTTGATTCTTCTCATCCTACACCTAGTAAGTATAATGAGAATGACCTATGTGCTTTCCATCGAGTAGTTGGGCATGATGTTAGTAGGTGTAATACCTTCAAAATCATCGTTTAAGCCCCCATTGTCAAGGGGGAGCTTATTTTAGAAAACCCTAACATACCTTTGAACCAAGCCCTTGACATTTTTAGACAACCTTTTCCCAATCATGCACCTACTAAAAGTGAGAGCAACAAAGTTGAGTGTTTTCATGATGTACATACCATCAATATGGTTCTTGACATGCTCATTACTGAAGAACCTACCACCCAATCTACATGTTCTTTACCCCCTCCATTTATTGAGGAAGTAAATTTACCTTCTCCTCTTTTGGAGACCCAAACCGAGGAATCACCCATTTCTCCTCCACTTTTTTAATTAGTGGATTCATCAACCCCTTATTCAACTAACATATCAAAGCAAACAAGCATCACCACATTACCTTCTTCTACAACTACTGAGCAATTTACTACCCATTTAGAGAGAATTCCCAAGGAATAAACCACCACACCTATACCTCCTATAGAGGGACCACCTATCCAAACCTTTCATGCTTTAATTGATGAAAAGGATAAGGTCGCCATTCCCCTTTCTCAACCTATGGGTTTATCTTTTGAATCCACTATCCAGGGAAGAATACTAATCTACAAACCATTCTCTAGATTAGTTCAGAGGTTGAAATTTATCTCCAAACTTGATGTGGATCAAGCCACCTTTTGGAAATAACTAGGGCTCCCTTACATCACCAAACAAGAACCTTCAACCACCTCATTGATAGACCAACCCACCACTTATGTTATCCAACCCCCTACCTTATCAACCAAACAAATAAAAACCTATACCCACCTAACCATTTCTTAACCATCCCATGCAACCAATCCCAAATAACCAAATCATCCTCTCCACCCAAAATAACTAAACTAACTAAAAACCTTGGCATATTCCCCATTAGAGCCTTAATCAGCCCTCCTTAAAACTGAAACTTACCTCACCAGACCCATCAAATAAACACCAAGCCAAATCAACCAAGGAGAAAAAGCCACCAAAAGTCCAAAAGACCAAACTCCCACCTCCCTCAACCTTACCCTCTATCTTGGGGCCTCATCCCTCCACTTTGATTAGAAAGTCAATTGTCTCACCCAAAACCCCACCACCACAATTGGTTACACCAACACACTTGCTTTTTGACACTCCCATCTTCATCGAGTCATCAATAACCAAATTACCTACCCTAAAACCTCCTACCTCTAGCTCATCAACTTCCACCTTATCAAAACCAAAAACATCAACTAAGAATACCACCTTACCTAAACCTTCTAGCACCAAACCCACTTCCAAAAAGACTTCCATCTCACCAACCAAGGCCAAAACCTCTATACCCTCTCCACCTTTATCTGAATCCTACTTGACTATTTTCCAAAGGCTATTGCAAGATTCTTTTTTGATCTTACGTCTTATCAGGCCATCTAACCCTCTAGGTTCAAAACTAGTCTGGTGTAATGATTGCTAGGTATGATCCTATCATAAAACACCTGGGCATGACATGAAAAAACTATAAAGCTCTCTAAACCATAATCCATCAACTCTATGATGAGTATGATCTATTAATAGATGAACCTCCCATGAGCCCACTACCAATCTAACATCCAACAACCACTACCCAATACCTACCTACTCCACTCTCACCTTAGAGTGATGAGGCACCAAACCAATCTCTTACCCCAACTCTTTCCTCTATCCATACTATCCATGTGGTCACCTAATCACACTCTCAGTAAAATGATAAACAGAAGGCCAAAGTCTCTATCCCATGGACGTACCCATCTTCCACCTACCAACCTAATCAAACCCATGCATCTCCACCTTCAACCAAACCCAAGGTATCTATCTTAGGACCCTCTCAATCTAACCCCTTTGAATCAATCAAGAGAGTGGTTCAAAAATAACTTCACCAGACCCAAACAAATATGATCTTATATGAGTTAATTTCTACTTCACCTCATCATCACTAATCAATGATAGAGGCATTACAATTAGTAAAAGTCCAACCTAAATACCCTCAACCTATAGCAACCTTTATTATCACTCTCCAAATTTTTAACCTTGTCACCTTCAAAGATTTAGAAATACCTTCTATCCATCTAGATGACCTAGATCCCCCTCTTTTCATCACTACTTACATCAACCAAACCCATATCAAATGGGTTATGATTGATGGTAGATCTAGTATTAACATCATCTCTTCCCATGCCTATCATCAACTCAAACTACCGTATAATGTCATGTCTAAAACCTCAACCATCCTCTGATCCTTCAATGCAACCATGGACACTACTTTAGCAATTATTGTCCTTCATATCTGTTTAGGACCTCAAGTGCTCCCAGAACTCTTCTATTTAGTAAAAGGCAAATTGTAGTATATTGTTTCATTGGGATGACCTTAGATTCATTCCATAGGTTGTGTACCCTCTACCTTTAATCATTGTATCAAATTTGAACATGAAAGCTAGTTTAACACTATACAAGCTGACCCAAGCCCCTTTTCATCATGCAGCATGACTTATCAGTCCATTGTTGTCCTCTTACCTCCATCTAACACACCCTCATCAACTAAAGACAAGCCCTCAACCATGAAGGATGAACCCATATCTTCTTTTACTAACATGGCATCTACTAGCTCATCCATCCCTTCAAACCAAATCACCACCATAGACCACCTATAATCCACATTCAAACATCTTTCATTGGGGGAATATCATCTCCTTACCCTTGACACTCTCCCTATTCCACAAGAGTATAGGAAACTTGACCACCAACCCAAGTATGACCCCAATATCAGAGCCCTTGTTCCCTTTGGACCTTCAAAATCCATTTCATCTATGAAGAACTTGAAAAACCACTTGATGCTTCTATAACCTCCTATTTGCCTCGACCACTCACCTCTAGCTTCTCCTATCTAGACAACCTAGGCTTTGCCAAGACATACCTCCACATGTTTTCTTTAAAGGGATTTGATCTTGGATGATATAAGAATGGCCCACATGAGTTTATTTCAATTGAGACCAAAAATCCTCATGAGAAACATGACCTCAGTTTCATTCTACCCAACAAGAGAAAAACTAAACCACCTACTGTCACAATTGGTGAGGAAGACATTCCTTCCTCACCAACATCTTCTCCACTTGAGTGTGACGATGATGACATCATCCCACCTAACTTTTTTTTCATCAACATGTTCATCCTTGAACCTATAACTTATCAAAAGGAGAGTCCAATCATAACAATCCCTAGGACCCATCTTGAGAGGATAGGAGATGACTCTTTTATCATTAACACCATTCAGTGTCAGGGTGATGAATCCATTCTCACATATCTTAGTGCCCTAGATTATTCAATCCACAAATCTCTACCTCCTAATACTTTGACCATGTTGATGAATCCACCATGGATATCAACTTGGGCACTCTAGACAACCCTGCATTGTCAAAATTGGCCAATCACTAAATTTTGATGAACTTTGGGACTTCCCTTCCTCCCTGCAAGACTACAACATAGCTTTTCATTGGTCATATATTGACATGCCTATAATTGACCCTACCATTTCCACACATAAAATAGTCACCAATAGTGATGACAAACCCATTAAGTAGAAACTTTCATGAATGCACCCTCACATAACCCTTCTCATCAAAGAAGAGCTTCAGCATCTCCTATCTGTCAATTTCATTAAACCCATTGACTATCTCCAATAGGTCTCAAATGTCATGCCTATAACCAAAGCCACAGGGGAACTATGTATTTGTGTGGACTTTTGTGACCTCAACCTCACTTTCCCCAAGGATGACTTTCTTCTATCAAGCTTGACCAGCTAGTTGATCTTACAACTAGCCATGAGATGTTATCTCTCATGGGCAGATTCTTAGGTTATGATCAGATCCTAATTGCCCCTAAAGACAAACACAAAATTGCCTTTACCACCTCATAAGGAACCTTTTTCTATAAGGTCATGCCTTTCAAACTAAATAATGTTGGTGTAACCTACCAACGTGCCATGACCTACATCTTCCAAGACCTTATCCACAAGATTGTTGAGGACTATGTGGATGATCTTCTAGGGAAATCTAAATATTGAGAGGATAATTTAGCTATTTTCAAGACTATCTTTGAGCAATTCATCCATTACCATATCTGCTTTAACTCCAAGAAGTGCATTTTTTAGGTCTTATCAAGAAAACTCCTTAGCTTTATCATTTCCTTTGGGGGATTAAAATTGATCTTGCCAAAATCAAAGCCATCCTTGACATACTTCCTCCAATTAAATTTAATCAACTCTATATTTTATAAGGGAAGCTCCAATCCATCTATCACTTTATCTCTCAACTTTCAAAACAATGTCAAGCCTTCCACCACCTTCTGAATAAGGATGTATTTTTTAAATGGAATAGTGACTATCAAAAGGCCTTTGATTCAATCAAAAAGTACCTTATATCTCCACATGTCCTCACCCTTCCCAAGGATGACCAACCATTCTACCTTTATATCTTTACCATTGACCACTCCTTAGGGACAATGCTTGCTCATCAAGATGAACAACACAAAGAGTAATATGTTTACTACATCAGTCAAATGCTTATAGAATATGAGACTCAGTACACCCATACTGAGAAACTTTGTTTAGCCTTATTCTTCATGGCCACCAAACTTCACCACTACCTTATTAACCACAAGACCTATGTCATAACCAATGTTCACCCACTTAAGTATATGCACTACAAGCCATATAAAAACCAATGTATGACCAAGTGGATCATAATTTTAATAGAGTTTAACCTTAAGTTTCTTCATCAAAAGTTAATCAAAATGCAAGTCATTTCTGACTAATTGGCCAAAGCACCATTAGCAAACAACCAACCTCCTCTTCTTGAGTTCCCTGATGAGTCCATCACGACCCTCTCTCAGGCAGACTTCACCTATCAAATGACAATGTTCTTTGATGGATCAAAGTGTCATTATGGTGGGTGAGCCAATATCATCCTCATTCCCCTCCATAAATAATCTCTTTCTTTATCCTTCAAGCTAAATTTTGAATGTACCAATAATATAGCTGAGTTTGAAGCCCTAGTGATAGGCCTTCAAACTATGTTAGCCTTAGGAGTCAAAACCATCAACATCTTTGGTGACTCCTAACTTGTCTTAAATCAAATTAATAGATCTTACCAGTGTAAGAATGATGTTTTACAATAGTACAAAGAACTATTTGATGAACTCTTAACATCATTTGAACACTACAGCATCCAATCAACCCCATGATCTACCAATAAGTCTACTGACACCATGGCATCCCTTGCCTCTTTAATCCTATCTACACCCTCTAAATCTAAGCTATCTATCATTATCCATAGACTTACCTAGCCTTCTTATGTCACACTAGATTCTCTCACCATATTTAATGTGGAGGAGACCCAACCTGACCTTTGGTATCAGTAGAACTTCGACTATCTCAACCTTTCCATCATTCCTTCTGGTCTTTCCAAGAATGATAAAAGAGCATTTATCTAGAGTACCTCATGTTATACCATTATGGGGGGAATTCTTTACAAACATATCTTTGATGGTCTCCTCTTTTATTTCCTACATACTCATGAAGCCTCTCATACTATCAAGGAAATGCATGATGGGATCTGTGGGGGACACTTTAGTGTCCTAATCATCATTATACTCATCCTTCATCTTGGATATTATTGGCCTACCCTTAACCAAGACTATTGTGATTATGTAAAAAACTGTGTTAAATGTCAATAACATGCCAATTTACATCATGCACCTAGCCATAATTTTTGTGTATCCACTGATTTCTAACCCTTCTCACAATGAGGTCTAGAGCTTATCGGTGAAATTAATCCTCATTATTCATAGTAAAACCATTATATCATCTTCATGACTGAGTATTTTACCAAATGGGTAGAGGCTATTCATCTAGTCTCAACCAAAGAAAAAAAATTGTCAACTTTATCAACCATCACATCATCTACCACTTCGATGTTCCCCACAAAATTATCACAGACAATGGTAAACTTTTAAGAACAAACAAGTCTAGGGTCTTTGTGATGTATTCAATATTAAATTAAGTTTATCCTTACCCTATCACCCTCAAATGAATGGATAGGTTCAGGCCTCTAATAAAAATCTTAATAACATGCTCACTAAAATGGTTAATGCATTTGGTTAGGATTGGCATTTTCACATCCCCTTCACCTTATGGGCATATTCTACTAGAATTCAAACCCCTACAAGGGCTACACCATTCTCTCTTATGTTTGGAGTAGAGGTTTTATTACCTCTAGAAGTCCAAATCCCATCTCTTTGCATATCCATGTAGGATCTCATGTCTGAAGATGATTATCATCAATACCATTTAGCCCAGCTTGAGCTACTTGATGAGCATCATTTAGCCACCCTCACCCATCTTCATGTTTATCAAGAGCATGTCAAGTATACCTATAACAAAAACCTTAAATTATGAGAATTCAACATCAGAAACCTCATCCTAAAGGAAAATCAACATGTCACCAATATGAAGAAAATCAAGTGGGGCAAGTTTGCTTTCAATTGGCTTGGACCTTATATCATAACCCACAAGTATAGATCAGGAGCTTAACAGTTTTCTTCTCTTGAGAGAAACCTAGAACCTAAGCCCCTCAATGCTTTTCATCTACATCCTTTCTTTTGATAAGAAAGATCAAGATCACCTTTTGTTTAACTTAAGTTCATCCCTTGCTTTCAAACCACATTCATCTCCCCATTTTAGGGGCAACCAATTAAAATTAGATCATGTGATTAACCATCATAATCATAGTGTAATATTGAATAATGGGTACCATGGCTCTACCAATGTTACGATTCTCATGGTACTTTCTACCCCTTTTCATAAGGATGGATTCCCATGATCATTGTCACCTAGCCTCTTTACACCTGATCAACCTTCTTTTGCTTTTAGTTTTTCCTTAATAAAGGTGAACCATTAAGCCTATATAATCAATTATATGTCAAGAAAAATCAAACAAATCAAAAATCCAATTCATAATGAAAAATAATCATGGGTCATTCCTAGCATTCGTAGACTGCTCCCATAAAATACAACTATTGAAAAAATGTTAACATTTGCTCAGAGTAAGGTGGAATGCTCCCTTAAAGGATGGATATCAAAAGCATTAAACAAATAATACAAACCTATACCACTCCTTAGAATCATGGTTTAGTAAATCATTTGTCAAAACAAGTAATTTCTTGGAAGCTTCTCACATCAATCAGCTTCCCCAACCCCCAAGCAATAACAAAGAAAAAAGTAAAAGACCCATTTTCAAGCAATAGAAAAATAAAAATAATTTTGAAAGATGCAATCAGTTCTCATAATCAAAATAGTTTTGAAAGCCACAATAATCTCTCATGAGTAGACTTACCACATTGATAAGTCTACACTTTGTATGACCTAGACTTGTTTATATTGACTCTTTGGAAACCTACAGAAGAGGCATGCTAGTCACACAAGAAGGTTCCATCTTTCATCCATCTTCCCTCTATATACAATAAATCAAGGGATTTTTTATCTCACTTGACATTATATGATCAAGACACCTTTTTAACTAACTAACAAATTCTAATGCAAAGCATTCTAAGGGCTTAAGTTCTTTAAGCCAACCCAACTTCAGTTTTGTTTTGGTCTTTACCAAAGAAGAAGCATCATGCCTTCTTCTTATCCTCTCGTAATTGGTTGATATATCCACTTAGACATTTTTTTTTTGGAGTATTTACTATGTTTAAACATCTAAAGTTGTTATTTAAACTCACTTTGTGTTTTACCTTAAGCAAAAATAACCATAATCATAACCACAACATATCCACATGTATCATAAGAAAATGCATCATCATTAACATATCCATCATCATGTCAAAGTCAATCATCCATGATCAATAAAGCAATCAACCATTTTTAACACGTCTAAATCCAAATAAGGAAGCATATACTTATTAAATTTTAGCATAAACATCATCATCATAACCATAAATAACATAAGCATCATCATCAACATAAATAAAAACCATCACATACCTAGCTAGGTGAGTCTACCTTAGTATCCAATATCCATAACATAAGCATAATCAATATAACATCATCAGTAATCAATATTGCATCATCAATGATCAATATAAACATCAAAGCAAACCATGAACCATGAGCAATAAATAAAGATCATATATATAAATTGTGAGTCTAACATCATAATATATATATAATAATATACATGTCTCTCTTTCAAAATGTACATCTCATTACATTAGCTCATAGGCTGATATCAAAATGATATACAACATAATATAATATATCATAAACCATGTCCTGGCTATGTCCCTGGGGCACCACTATCTCCTGAAACACCACTAGGTCCTAGTGCTTATCCCCCTGAAGTACTTATCGGTCCATCGATGAAAGTAACCCACTGACCTTGTGTCACCATGTTAGCACCATCTTCCAAAATAGCTATATACTCACCCTATCGAGGCTTATCAAGACACAACCTTAGGACTATAGCCTCATAAAAGCATAACTCCTCTATTGTGGCTAGGTATCATGCCATAGGGATGGTGCCCAGTGGTCTTGTAGGTGTTACGACTCCTCTTCCTATCTATCTTAAGGATTCTCTCTCCTAGGTAACCAAGGTTAGTGAAGCTCTATCTTTGTCCCTCTCGCTCATAATTGTAGCCACCTGACCCTCTAAAGATATCAGTTGACCCTGTAATGCTATAACATGTGACTATACATTGGATAATACCACTTTTACCTATGCATTTAGGGTACCTCCCTGAACCTATGCCCACTAACCTCTTCCTGCTAGGTCTACATCCATAGGCTTCCTACCACCATTATCCCCACCAAAGTTTATCACCACATAAAGGGCCTGGTACCATGTAGGGTAACCATCTAGAAAACTTGCATCATCTATCATGGGCCATGTTGGCAATTCCTTATAATCTAGCAAGGTTTATACTAGATGTGGCTCAAGTAGTAGTATCTTTTCATCCTCCCACATATATCTAGGAAATGGGACTGAGATACACTGAACCAGGCTGAACTATCTCTAAACCCTATCAAATGGGATGAGCTCTAACTCCCCATCTTGCCTCCAAAGATCTACATGTAACTCTATAAGGATAAATTTTGCCTCTTATATTTGTCCCACTTTAGAAACCTAACATATGACCTCTAGGTAACATCATCGATCACCAATGCATCTAGTTCACCCCTGAACCAATCTACATATGAGCTCCTCCTCCTACACTTGAAGTGGCAAATTCATCTCTCCATCACATGACACCAAATGGGAAATCTATCTAATCAAACCCTACCCATGGCAGCCCCATCAGCCTTCACACTTAGATGTGCTCATAAGCCCACTAGTGTAGGACAAGCCTGATGCTAATGCCATACCTCCTATGAACCCTAAAGCCCCACATCTCCCTATATATCTAAACAAGTATCATAAGTACCCATTCAAACAATGTGCATCCTAGCAGCATCTCGACTAATACCCCCAATAGTAGATAGGGAAACCTCCCACTACTTGAATCTAGAAGATCAAAGCATAACATAGACATCATCATCATGGTCATCAGTCTCCTTTCACCCCTCACCCTTTGATAGAGCATAGAGTATCTAAAACCCCCAGCATTCCACCTAACATGATCATGGTCATCTCCATAAATTAGTTACAATTACTCCCACTCCTCCTACTCAATGTGATATATCAGATCACCCTAAAGGGCCAATCAAGTGACTTGTGCATGTCATCTAACAAGATAGTCATCTCACTAATGGGTATTAGGAAGGTGTTTTGGCTAGATCCCATCTCTTGACGAAGACTATGATCGTCACCACATCTCATGGCATGTGTTGGTAATGTCGTATTGCTTTAAACCTGACCTCCTTCATATGTGATCAATCCATTAGGATCATCCCCTGGTGGATCTCCACAAAGAAGTGAGGTACCTGATCCCACATTTGGATATGCTCCCACACTTACATAGTTTGTTAGCAAACAAACTTAGCTATACTCTGATTGCTTATGAGTTTAGTTCCTTAACCAACCCTACCTACCCTTAACATATTTGACCATTACACTACTAACATTTAAATCAAAAACTAAGCTCTTTTACATTCTACTAACTACCTATTGTCACCTAAAAACATTACCCCAACCCACCTAGTCCCTAACCACTTCAAACATCTACCACTCCATACACCCATATTACCTTCATACTTTAAACCATTCAAGCCAACTTTATGCAAGCATCACCAAACCTACTCAAGCACCAATGGGCTTAGTGACCACTGATGGTCATGCACCCCTTTTTATCGATGTTCATCGATCGTCAATGGTCAGGATGATTGATAAAAGTCTCTATGCGTGACTGCCAAAAAAAATCCCACAAAACCCTACTACCCAAAATCAAACATACACACCTAAATATGAAAAATAAGCTAACCTAGATACCTTCTACCCTACCCATAATAACCTACCCCTTTCACTTTGGAAATTCAACCACTACTTTAGCCCAAACACAAACCAATCTATATACCTAGGGCATCCCTAAAACCACACCAACAAAACAAATAAATATCGAATTTAAATGGATTTTCAAACCACAACTAAACTACCAATTTAATATTGCCCCTACCTCATTCCTTGAATGTCATCGAGGAGGAATCTGGGGACATGCTACCTATCCTCATCCTCATCTACATCCATGTTACATCTTGGCTCAGTCCACTTATTCAATCCAATACACAAACTCAAACACTCCCAATCACTATCTAAGTTTTTGCACAAAATGACAAAAAGCACAAACTATTTCTCTCACAAGTTAACATAAGAAAATGAGCAAGTAAGCTAAACGGATTCACTTTTTTGCTCCATGCTTTTAAGGTTTTTTTGTACCCTGACTACTGATAGTCATTTTTTGACCCCTTGACCATCGATAGTTAGAATTCTCACTTTCAAAATTTTACCTCAAGTAAGCTAATTTTCAACCAACCTCATAGAGCACCCAACCATGGAGACTACCTTCTCCGCCCTCGACAACCACTTTGTCACTTCACCATTGGTCCATTTTGTCCCAACCTAACACATGTTTTTTGATGAATTTTACCTATTCCTTTGATTGCAATGACAATAATTTCCATGTTTAACACTTTTTGAACTTGTGCCACCTTGTACATAATAGACCACCTTATGTCTTCTAGAGAGCACTTCCTACCTTGGATACCTATGACTTTACTTGACCAGTTTATGTTTTCCCTAAGAGTAATTCCTACCTTGGACACCCATGAAAACACATACCTTGCCTAGGAGACTTATGTTTATGAGTGTACCCAGCCACCATGCCTAAATATGGTCACATGGTCTACTTGTCACTTATCCTTCTAGCACTAACCTTAATTTTTACCAACTATGGCAACCTCATATATGCACAATCTTGGCTATCACATTTTCTGTCACACTTTGTGAGCTTGTTTGTGCTTCAGTGCCCAACCTATCACCCACCTTCACGACATCTACCTTTGTCATCACATTCAACACTCATCAAACATGCACCTAATTATTTTTTACCTCATCACTTCTAAGTTTGAGGGGGAACACCTCCTCTCATGCTTAGGGTAACCAAATCTTTGACCCACAATCTATTTTTTTAATAACCTATTGATACAAACTACATAATAAAAAGAGGAAAAATGTGACATCAAAAAGCCACACATGATGGTTCTTAATATTGCAATCCCCTTAGACCACCTCAAGACCCCTTTAGGCCCATCTTAGACCATTCGACCCCAAAATAGACCTAACGCTAGTCACTTTGTCCTACTAGTTAAACCCATCTTTTAATCTAACTTTGACCTTGGCCCTTGACTATAAAGGGTCACTTTAACCATCGATGGTTAGGTTCCACCATCTAAACCAGCTCAACTGACCCTTCACTCTAGCTTGCTTGTTTATAATTAGAATGTCTAATTCATGTATGAGCCCATGCATGATGAAGTTAAAATTAGATAGAAAGCTGGACCCCTTGCTAACATCTTTGTTGTACCTCTCCTTCCTTGCCTATAAAAAAAGAGGAGCAGGTTGTGAGATCCATCTATGACTTTAAGAGCTTTTGTATCTAGAGCCTTCTTTATAGGTCATTTCTTTTAGCAATCTAGTAATCTAACCATCACATTAGAGAGCTGACTTACCACCACCCCTCAATTGATAGCCAAGTACTATTACTCTATCAGAATCATGCCAGATTCTATCAATGAGTCAACTACATCAATTGTTCATCCAACCAACCACCAACAATATAAGTATATGTTTAAATCATTCAGTCACTTTATTTGTATTTTACAATTAGCCTAGCACAAACCAACCTCCTAAAATTTCCTTTTAGAACCTCATCAATTAGCCATTTATTACCCAAAGCCAACACACAGTAACTGCTAATAGTCATCCTAACTTTCAATGGTCTATCTAACCATCGACAGTTGCCCCAACCACTGATGGTCACCTCAACCATCGACGGTCACTATGGTAGGAAATAATAGCAAGTTATTTTTACCCACCTACCCCAACCAAATCCAAATTTATTTTCATCTTTATATTCATAGACACCCAACCCATTTTTTGAAGCACACCTGACCTATTTAGCAATAGTATTGACTTGCTTATTACTATATTAGTCATTTTTTTATCAAGAATTTATTTTATTTTATTTTAGTAGCTTTTGATTATTGATGCAAGTACCTTATCTTATGTTTTCTAAATTTAATTGTTTAAAATGTGTGGATTGATATCCCTCAAAGAAGCTCTTTCTTCCAGGATCTAGATAGCATTAGGCAATCCACCCAGCTATCCATCTAACCAATCATTAGATTTAGTGTTATCTTATTTTTAGGTCATCGTCCCAAGCCAAAGAGGAGATATCTACAATCATCTAATTCAATACGTGTAGAACCAAATAGGTTTTTCTACCATACTCCTATCTAGTTTCTTCTTCTCTCTTTCTCAAAATATAAGCTAAAATTCATTGAAACACTTCAATCCATATATCTAATTACTCTTGAATCCTTCATATGTGCAAGATATGAAATCATAAAAGTTCTTACTTATATTTATTTTACAACTTGAAAATTTGACTAAGTGTTGGAAAACACTGTCAATATCCCTGGGAGCCTAACTTTACTCAAGCATATCTTTTGTTGCACTATGTTGCATGACCTGATATTTAAAAACTAAGCTCAAAAATGAACAAATGCATTTGATTATTTTGTCCTAACACCTTCATGTGTGCAAATGCTAACCTCATTAATATGCTTACTTGGCTCTATTTAGCCCTTTTGTAAATTTAGCTAAGTATAAAAACTTAGTGATTTTTGTTTGAGTAGCTAACTTTGCATACCCATATCTTCAACTACGCTTAATAGTATGTCTTTAAATCTAGCACATAATAACTAGGGACTAATGTGATCACAACCATATGACTAGCTCCCCCAAACTTGTCCACACATGACAATGGTGACATCATCAAACTATCTTCTTAGATTTTCCTATCATAAAACCAAAATGCCTAGATGATCAATATAAAGAACTAGATGAATTCCACTCATGCACATAATCACTCCAATCCTCCTTGACCTATTATAAGATCCTTTACATGTCCTTTATTCAGTCTTAAACATCAATGACATGATCATAATGTCCCTTTTGACATCAATGATAGACATATTTCCAACAATCTCCCCCTTTATCATTGATGGCAAACTAAATGATCTGATCTTATAATATTTGGTTCCTTCTCTAGCATTTCTTACATTGGCTTTTGATGGTTATGAACTAAATATATTCATACCATACTTTATCCCTCTTAGGCAATGGCACATTTGCCTAATACTCAACTTGGACTCTTGGTCTGCTTCTTTTTTCACATTTATAATTTTTCTCTAAACTTTTATAGAGAGCTTTTTTCTCCCCCTTTGACATCAACAGAAAATGGACTCTTTCTTTGTTTGTCTAAATTTTTCTCCCCCTTTATCAAATAAAGGAGTTTATCCAAAAATCTACAACCATTAACTCATTAGAACTTTGCCAAAGTATTCATACCTGAGTTGCCTTTTCTATCTTCTTCTAAGGATTAATAAAGCTTCTATGAGACTCCTCCTAGAATCATGCCCTATCGCTAGGATCTTAGTGATGTGGTGTAGGAGTTACCACTCCCAAATTCTATCTAAGATACTCAAATTGTTCCTTGGGAAGAGTTTTGGTGAATATGTTGTAATGTGATCCTTAGTTGGCACATATTCCATTGTGAACTCTTGATCTATGACATTGTCTCTTAAGAAGTGATACTTATTTGATATGTGTTTGGTTCTTGAATGCATCACTTGATTATTTGATATATTAATAGCACTTGAATTATCACAAAGAATAGAGATACGTGACTTGTAATCTACCTTGATGTCTTTGAGTTTTTGCTTCATCTACAAGATTTGAGTGTAACATGTCATTATTGCTATATACTCTACTTATATTGTAGAAAGAGTAACTGACTATTGCTTTTTGCTCAGCCATGAAACAAGTCTATTTCCAAGGAAAAATGCACCACCACTAGTACTTATTCTATCATCCATACTTCCTACCCAATCATCATCTATATATGTTATCAAAGTGAAATATTCATTTGTAGGATACCATAGGCCATAGTAAATTATGCTCTTGATGTATCTAAATATCATTTTCACTACATTAACATGTGATTCTTTGGGAGCATCCTGAAATCTTTATACCATGCACACTACTTGTATGATATCTAGTCTTGATGCAATCAAGTATAAAAAGCTACCTATCATCATTATGTACATATTTTGATTTGCATCAAGGGACTCATCTCTTTGCTCAACTTGCTATATTTATCATGGGAGTACTAACTAGCTTTCTATCTTCCATTCCAAACTTCTTGAGCATTTCCTTTGCATACTTAGTTTGAGATATAAATATCCATTCATCAGATTATGTTATTTGTAGACCAAGGAAGAAAGAAAGTTATCCTAACATAGACATCTCAAATTCACTTTGCATTTGTGTAGCAAATTATTTATGCATTTTGTTATTACAATCACCAAAGATGACATCATCTACATAAACAACAATAATCAACATATGTTCACCTTCTGATTTGAAGTATAGATTGATGTCTACACATCCTTCGTTGAAACTTTGTTGTTGTAGGTACTGGTTCAATCCTTAATACCATGCTCTAGGTGCCTTTTTTAGATCATGCATATCTTTCTTCAATCTACACACATAATCTTCTTCCTATGACAGCTAAAAACCTCAGGTTGTTCTATGTAGACTTCCTCTTCTAGGTTCTCATTCAATAAAGTTGACTTAACATCCATTTGATAGACTTCAAATTTTTTGTAGATTGACCATGCTAGAAACATTCTTATGGCTTCCAATCTAGAAACTTGAGCAATGTTTCCTCAAAATATATGCCTTCAACTTGTGTATATCATTTGCACACCAATCTTGTTTTATTATTTATAATAGCTCCATCCTCATTCAGCTTGTTCTTATAGACCTATTTTATACCTATCACATTCTTGTTGAGGGTCTTGGAACTAATTATCAAGTTTTGTTCTTTTCAATTTGGCTTAGTTCTTATTCTATGGATTTTAGCCAATTCTCATCCTTGTTATCTTCAACATAGCTATTACGCTCAATTTCAGACATTAGAGCAATACTTACTCCTTATTCATTACAACTCTTCTTATTATCTAAACTCCATTATTATTGCCAATTATCTACTCTTTAGGATGATCCTTTTGAAAAAATCTTAGAGGTGCCTTTTCATTCATTTCTTCAACCTCTTCATTATCTACTTCTTATTCAAGATCTGATTCTTCAATATTGATTTCCTTGTCAGGTTCAACATGTTTCAATCCTTCTTCAACCTTGGCATTGATGCTCTCTATAATCTTGTGTAGCCTTTTATTATAACATACATAAGCTTTTCCTTGCCTGGAATAACCAAGAAATATTCCTTTATCACATCTTGATTCAAAGCTTCCCAATTTGTCCTTCTTTCTTCTGATGTAGCATTTGCTTCCAAAAACTTTGAAGTACTTAATAGAGGCAAGTTTTTCATACCATAACTCATAGAGAGTTTTGTCATTGTTTACCTTCAATTTAACTTTATCCAATATGTATACTACTATTTGGACTACTTCTCTATAGTATCCATTAGGTAACTTGGCCTCTTATAGCATTGTTCTGGCCATCTCCTTGATTGTCTTGTTCTTTCTCTCAATAACTCCATTCTATTGTAGAGTCCTTATTGCAAATTAATGCCTTTTGATCCCATGATTCGCACAATACTCTATGAACTTATTTGAGATGAATTATCCACCTTTATCAGATCTTAAGCATTTGATTTTTCATCCAATATCATTCTCCACCATGGCCCTAAATATCTTGAATCTCTCAAATGTCTATGACTTATCCTTCAAAAAGGTTACCCATGTCATTCTTGAGTAATCATCTAAAAATAACAAGAAGTATCCCTCTCCTTTAGATCCTCTTGTCTTAGTAGGACCACAAAGATTAGTATGAACTAATTTTAGAGGCTTTATAGTTGCATACTCCTTTGTTTTAAATATGACCCTTATTTGATTACCTAGTTAACATTCCTTGCAAGTAGTGTCTATAGGTTTGGTTATCTTTGGCATGTGTCTAACACACTCATTTGAACTCACTTTGACTAGGTTATCAAATTTGACATGAACCATTCTTTTATGCCATAACTAACTCTCATCAATCTTTCCTATCAAGTAACTATTACCATTCACTTTAATAAGATTATAGATATTTCTTTCAATCCTTTTCCTTTCTATAACTAATCTTTTAGATCTCTTTAACTTACAGTCTTCTGCATCAAATGTGACCTTATATCCATTGTCACACATTTGGCTAACACTTAGCAGATTATGCTTTAATCCTTTAACATAAAAGACATCATGTGTAGGTAGCTTTCTATCTATGTTCAAGGTCATTTTACCTCTGATCTTCAGTACAGTGTTGTCTCCCAAGTTGACAGATTCTTTCTTACATTTCTCAATTTGATGAACTTGTTCTTGTCACCTCATGTGCTTTGAACATCTATTGTATATTACCCATAAATTTTACTCCTTGGCATGGAATACAGTTTGATAAATTGTAGATTGATTTTTCACTCTCCACACATCATTGGGTTTCTTATATGGCTTCTTTATCTCTTTTTTAAAGACTTGTGAACCTTTGTTCACACTGGGATGCATGCCTTTCTTTACACTATGTACTTTTGATCTTACAAAGCTAGTTCTACATTGTTTAGCTATGTGACCAGAGTTATTGCAATTATAGCATATTACATTTGTATCTAACAAAGAAGTAAATGGATTTATACTTATAAAAGTTGTTCTCCTTTTAGGTAAAACTCTATATTCAATAGCCCTATGACCAAACTGATTACAAGTATAACAATAATCATAGAAAGATGAGGAATACTTAGTCATAACATTTCTTTGAGTAGTATGAGGATCTCTTCTTATCTATGGCTTCTTCAAGTCTCTCACTTTTATGTATCCATTTTCATCAGCTACCTTTGTCTTCTTTTCTTCAAGCTTATTTTCTCCCTTATCATTATTCACATTAGCTATTTTTGAGTCTATCTATGTGTCCTTGCAAGCTTTCTCTTTCTTTATTTCTGATTCTCCTTCTACTTTGAAGTTTTCATATAGGTTAGCAGATGTACTATTTGTGGAAATTTTCCCTTTTCATAACTAAGACCTATTCTCTCTTTGAGGTATTTTGTGAGTTGATCAATTCATCAAGAATGTCTAATCCTCTTATCAACTTTAGACTTTTGTCTAGTTTCCTTTAGCTTTTTCAAGTTCTTTTCTCAAAGCCATTATCTTTGCTTCTAATTTTATGCACTCATCAAAGTCAGATTGTAATTCAAGTTTGACTACATATTCTATTATTTTAGCTTCATCAACTTGTGTCTTTGGGCTAACCACCATCTGATCAGATTTCTCAAGACTCTTGGACATTATCTCAATTTCCTTTTATCCAAGCTTCTGTTTTGAGATTTCTTTTCTCATCTTATCAATTCACTCTAAAGCATAGATGAGTTCACACTCTATTTCCACTTTTCCTTCTTCATCTGAGTCTTCAACTTCTTCTTGATCCGTAGAGGTTGATCCTATTGTCATGAATAGGACTTCCTTTTCCTCAGCCACAAAAGCATAGTCATGATCCTTATTAGAACTATCATTGTTATCTATTGAATCACTAGTTTCTTTTTTGTATAGGAATTTCATATTTTTGAATAACTTTTTATTCTTTAAATAGTAGGGTTTCAACTTTTTGCTGCTCTCTACTTGCTCAGAGTTATCTTTTTTATTATAAGGGCATTTAGTAGTAAAATTTCCTACTTTACCATAGTTAAAACATTTAAAGAGTAACTTATCTTTGTACTTTCTATACCCTCTTCTTAATCTTCTAATAAATTTGCCTTCTTCTTCACTAGTCTCCTCAAATCTAGATGTAGGTGCTTCTACCTTTACTAGTTTAAATGCTTTGAATGCAGCTTCTCTCTTAAAAGTGTCTGATTCTCCCATTCTCATCTCATAGGTAGTGAAGGTTCCATATAACTCATCTATCATGAGTTTTTTCATATATTTTGCTTCCTCTATTACAAATATTTTTGAGTCATACATTGCTGGTAGATATCTTAGGACCTTCTTAATAATGATTGGATCTTTCATCTCTTCTCTACGGCTTCTAATTGCATTGACTATTCCATCTACTTTGAGGAGGTAGTCTATAATTTCCTATTCATTATTCATTTTAAGGCTTTCAAACTCACCTTTGAACATTTGTAGCTTTGCCTACTTTACCTTGTCATCTCCTTCATATATGTTTTTCAATTTTTTATAGATATCTTATGCATTTTGACAATGCATTACTTTGACAAATTCTAAATTAGACAATCCACATAAAATAATATCATTTTCCTTAGCATTGCTCTCATATGACTTCTTGGTAACCTAATTAGTAGGAGTTGTATCAAGGGCTATATATCCATTTACCAAAGATATCCATACATCAAACCCTAATGAGGATAAATAAGCTTCAATTTTTATGCTCCAAAATGCATAGTTTGATCCATCAAAGAGAGGTGCTTTGTTTGATGAAGATCCTTCTTGACTAGTTATTTATTTTCACCATTCCAAGAGCTACCTGAGTTGATTAATATTCTTTTAAGGAACTAGTGCTCTAATACCAATTATTAGAACACAACTAGATACTGAGAGGGGGGTGAATCAATATATTAATTAACTTAGTCCTTTTTGAAACCTTTTACTACAAATTAAAACTATATGCATAGATCTGAATCACACAAATAGACATAACACAAGATATACCATGGAAAAACCCAATATGGGAAAAACCATCATGCGAATAGATGCTAAAATATACCATTCTAATCTAGCCTCACAATATGTAATCTCAATGGTTATAATGTTTAATGGAACCAACCCTAAGGAGACACCAATCCCCTAATTGAAGAGCTTCAACTCTAAGGAAGCACCCATTCCCTAATCTGATCACCAACTCAACTTGTCTGATGGCACCAACCAATCAAATCTATAATAGAGCTACAACTTCAAATCACAATATAGATTTATAAAAGATTACAATCCTCTATTCTCTATTAAAATTTTGATCTATAATTGTTCATGCTCTACACTTAATCTCTGTTCTCTTCTCTTTTCTATGCACCTCTTTCTGTGTGTCTATATTTATCTTTATTTGACACACCTCATTTCTCTTTCACTATACTCTTCTATATCTCTATATTTTCTATTTGACACAATTCAATAGCTTTAATAGACTTTATCTGTAACCTAGATGTTGTATATATATAATTAATTAATCTATGGTTTCATATCTTCATTGTGTTCACATTGCTTATAAACACATCAACTCTATTCTAGACTCAATTCATTATATCTTTAATTGTAAGTTTCCTACATCTAGAACTCATGCACCACCACCATGATTCCTGGTCTCATTACTATTTATAGCATGTGTTAGACTCTAGTTTTTATGCATGTGTTTTATTACATTATTTTGATCAGTTACATCGATCAATCTAATTATTTGTATTGTAATATATGGCTTACTAGCATGTTCCTGCATTTGACCATTATAATGAACATATATTTAAATATTGATCATTGATCTTACATTTGGTACCATGATCTAAAGGTTTTTATTCAAATGGCTCAATTTAAAATGCATTTATTTGATTGATCTCTGACAGGCTCACATTCTCTGTTGGATCCTTGTAAGCTTTCAAACTTTAACTATTCAAATTTAAAACACATCCATTGATCTTTCTAATCCAAGATTCTATGTGCCATTAGATCTTCATAGTTGCATGAATGTTATCTCTATTTATGGTTAAACATCTAGCTCTCTATCCCATCTCACTGCTTCCTACGTCTTTGGATTGCTTATGCTCTATGGATCTTCTCAAACTTGTTTAGCCTTTAACTCACTATTGTGTTG
The DNA here is from genome assembly GCA_037957365.1 of Torreya grandis. NCBI lineage: Eukaryota > Viridiplantae > Streptophyta > Pinopsida > Cupressales > Taxaceae > Torreya > Torreya grandis. The sequence goes on from JARHVA010002357.1 coordinate 2,007,192, forward strand.
ATAAACTCTAAGAACTTTATCCCATTAGGTCTAATCACTATATTGGATATCATTTGTATGATCATATTCTCACTGTCAAATCTTATAACAAGCTCAATATTTATCTTTGCTTAGCCCTCAATAATGTGACACTTGGCATTAGCACGTGCCTTTTGCACATTGTTGTTAGTTCTTGATATTGAGACACTTGGCAACCTCGTATTGATCATTGACTTATTAACTTTAAAGCACACCATTGATTTACTATTCAATTCTTTGTGTTTATGACACTTGTCATCAGCATAAGTGCCTATGACAAATTGACTTTGTTTATGCTTTGTTAGATCTTCAACATACAAATTAGTGCTAACCATTTATCAAGCTTTAAACTTAGACCACATGTCTTCATCTAGCTTGATCCTAACATATTGGAGCCAACACACTCCATTAATCTCTTTGAGACTTGCTCAAACTTTACTTTGTACAGATTTGTCTAAGTATGGGGACCATCTCAATGTTACCTAGAAGGCTAACTTTGTACCTTCATATCTTTTACTTCACTCAACCACCTGGTCTAAAATTTGGACCATATAAACTAGGCATGATAATGAACAAACCCATATGGTCATTTATTCTTGAATACTTAATGCATGCAAGATATAATTCCATTAATCTTCTCACTTGGATTATTCTACCATAGAGCTAGCTGTGCCTCGAACTTACCTAGAAGGCCAACTTTGTTCTTGCATAACTCTTGTCATACTTAGTCGCATGACCTGTAAATTAGTGCATAAGATACTATTAATAATATATTATATCCATATATCCAATTGCTCTTGAATCCTTCATATGTCAAAGATATGGCATCATAAATGTGCCTACTTAGCTTTATCTTACAACTTAAAAATTTGACTAAGTGTTGGAAAATGTTTTCAAAATGCCTGAGAACCTAACTTTGCTCAAGCATATATTTTGTCATGTTACATCATGTGACATGATATTTAGCACTTAGAAATTTGGCACAAAAATTAACAAACCCATTTGATCATTTTATCCTAACACCTCTATGTGTGCAAATGCTAACCTCCTCAATATGCTAATTTTGCACTTAGAAAATTAGTGATTTTTGTCTGAGTAGCCAACTTTGCATGCCCATATCTTCAATTACACTTCATTACATGTCTTCAAGTCTAGTTAATAATAACTAGGGAATAATGCAATCATAACCATAAGACCAGATCCCCTAGACTCATCCTCACATGGTAATGGTGATGTCAGTAAACTACATTATCATATTTTCCTGTCATAGACCCAAAATGTCTAGATTATCAATATGAAGAAACGAATGAATTCCACTCATGCACACAAGCATTGCAATCATCCTTGACCTCTGATAGGATTCTTTGCATATGCTCTATTAATTTTTTAACATCAATTACATGCTTATAATGTCCCTTTTAACATTAATGACAATTATATTTCTAACAACTTTAACTTGAATGGTCATCATTGTCACTGTTAGGTCTCTAAATGCTAAAATCCCTACTTGGCTTTAGTCTAATCCATTAGAATTCTTTAGGTGGAATTTGATTACATTTGTATTATTGTGTTCATGCTCCTTGAGGACCAATCATGATGTTCAAACTCATCATCATTAATTATTTACTCAAAGTCCCCTTACATTGGATATAAAACCCTCACTTATCCCTTTGTGTTATCAACCTCCACATATAACTTGGAGATAGGTCTGTGACTATTAATTTCCCTTGATTATTAACCTAACTATGTTTCTCCATGATTTTGAAAACTTATCTTATCTTCTTTCTTATGTTGATCTCTTGATTTCATGTCTTGTTTGAAACTAGACATTGACCTCAAATGTTCCTTGAAACATTCAATTCTCTTAATCACTGTGTGGGTGATGAATTGACATAGTATTAAGCTCTACAAGCCTATTATAGGTGCCCCTTAGTAAGGTTTTATGACTAAAAAATGAATTTTATTAGTATTCATGGGGTAGGAAAAGTATACAACAACACCTTCCTACTAGGCCAATTATGACTCAATACCTCTACTTGAAAACAACCTTTTACTTGGAATACTTGGTTGTCTTTGACCTTGACTATACTATATGTATGGACTGTGGCTATTGAGTGCTTAGAGGGTATGATGAAGGTGATAATAATTATGAATATGTAATTTACAGCCAAAAAGATCTCAAAACAATACCAGACTTCCTTGAACATATTATAAACCCTTGAGATCTTGTCAAGGACAATCCACTTACTGACTGTACCCTTGCTCTTAGGCCAGTTATAGGCCACTATCTCCTTCTTAAACCCTTCAAAGCTTCATTTTATTTCATACCCTATATTCATATATAGTATAAGCAAACGTCATGATTTCTAAGACTCTATGATGGTCAATTAGGCTTAATAGCCTAGAAGAGTCTTTGGTCCTTATCAAATAAGCCTTCCTAAAGATAGGACAAGACTATAGGTGGCTATGTGATGACATCCTATATAGAAAGAGAGTGATTCAGGCCTTGGAGAGGTCCTCCTACATTATTATTGTCCTTTTTCCTTATAATCTTTATTATATCATTGTATCTAGACCACTTATGAAGTGATCTCATTCTAAGATTGATCTTCTTGGGAAACCATGACTGTGTTAAACTCTTGTTGTAGGTGATCATATGGAAATGATGCTAAATCTCAATGTCCAAACACCTACCCTCAACTAGGATAATTTTTCACCTCTTAACTTTTCATGATCATGGATGTTTGTTCATCTTAGACCTTCAATAAGGTCTTTATCACCTTGACCATCCATAGCACCTTAATGGCCACACTTGAATGTGTGACCTATTGTAGGCTACTCTTCTTTGGGCTGAATATGATGTTTTACAAGTGCATATGTCCTCTTCATGCTTGTTATGGTACCTTTCCAAACCTTGACCCTCCTAACAAAGCTTTCATGGAATGGTGAATGGAAGGGTGGATGACCATGAATGGAGGATGGAAAAAACATGATGGAGGATGGAAAGAAGCATAAAACATAGTAGAAAGAGGTAGTGAATAACAATGAACAACATGGTGGTAGAAAGCATACAAATACCAAACTAAAGACTCCTATACAAGCATGGTACAAACCTCTTCAAACCATATCAATTTTGAAGACTTTTAAGTAACACAAGATGGTAGAAATGAAACCCAGTACTTTTCTAAAACCTTAAAATATGCTAGAAAACCTTAAATAATGCTAAACTATCTCTTTTGAGATGATTTATGAGTATAGGATGGATTCTTGGCTATTAAACAATCATGAAACTTTGAGAAACTTTATTGGATAACATGATAAACATGATGGAGACCTTGAAAACAAACTTTCTTGAAACTTGATGTTATCATCTCTTTCCCTAACTGTACAATCCTCTTTTAAAGCTCATACACTACAAAATTAAACTCCTCTTGTCAAAGATCCTTTGTTTTACCCTCACACATGTGAAAATGACATATATAATGAAATGGTAAGGTATATTACATTCTTTATAATCTCCACAAACTGGAATTTTCTTAAAATGATAACCTAATGAGGAGAAACTGAAGAAAACTAGTTGCCTTTACAAATGCAAAACTACGGAAATTAGTCTGAATTAAAATTGAAGGTTCATGATGGTGGAGAATCCAATTATAGAAACAATTACTCCATGATGAATCCATCTAAGTCTATTATATTTTCCCCAAAATTTAGACTTGTACTTACACTTTGTAAATCATACCATCAGCAAACCTGTAAGTAGGTCATTATGTGCAAAGTTGCCAATTGCCTAGACATGAACAGTTTTCAACCTATATTCCAATTGACCTAAAATTCTTCATGAACCTTTGTCATGTTCTTCTACTCTTGTTTCAGACCTCTACCATAAATAATTCCATACAAGTTCATACTTTGCCTTTGAAGAATGAAGAAAATAGCCCTTTCTTGGATTTTTAAGGAACTTTAACTTATGAGCCACCACTTATTTGCATGAAAAGGAACTCCACATGACAATTATCATGACTAGAAAAATATTAATCCTTTTATATGATTTAGAAATCCAAAATTGGCATGTGGGGGGTGAAAATGGCCCTTTTTAACTTAGAAAACATATGAAATGATCTTTTAAAGCATGAAATTTTGGACCTAGGCAAATATCACATAAATTAATGTGTTTAAGGTAATTTGAATGTGTTAACGACCTTTTAAACACTAGTTTAATAATTTTAAGATCAAAATTCTTTCCTTTTAAGCCAAAAAACCTTAGTTTTAGACAAGTTTGAATGGGCTCAACAGTACTAAGAAAAGCTTCAGATTGTAGGGGTTGGTACTTGGCCTTGATAGGCCAAATTACCAATAGTTATTTCATTGGTGTTAATCTAATATCATTGATGTCAAAGGTTATTTTTCAAATGCTTGGTCAAGAAAGCATTGACGTATGTATGTGATGAGTTATGTTGTCACCATAGTAAGTGTTGTTGTTGTGATATTGTGTGAAGAATGTTATGATGATAACTTGAATCAAATCATTAAGAAGTAGCATGTGTGAGAACAGGTTAGTACAACAAGTGTAAAATATCTTATAATGATTTGTCCATACCTTGTGAGATTATTTTTGTCAGTGGCAAGATGAAATAAGTGAGCTCAGAAGAAGTGTGCTCTAAAGTTTTGTGTAAGCAGTTATGAGGATGTTACAAATAAGTTACGATGATGAGAATACTCCAAAGAATACCTAACAATATTTTAGCATGAGATTGATTATTTGGGTTTATATATGAGGTGTTGAGGACCTTAAAAATTATTAAAAGGTCTGCTCTAAAGATTTGTGTATGTGGCATCGAAGATGCTACAGTTGAGCTCTGAAGATCTATAAGGAGCTCTAAAAAATATTTGTAAGCAGCTCTAAAGAAGTTCTATTGAAGCTCTAGAAAAGAGTAAGTGTATGAAATTGCTTAATAATGCACAAGAGACATTGAAACACTAGAGAGTTTCAATATGGAGTCTATATAGTGGCTACAAGGTCAGATTCAAGGCTTAATAAGACTTGCAAGTCAAGATATAGAAAGCAAAAATAAAGATAGTGGCCATATGAGGTAATAGGATTAGTTTCCATGACATGGGTGAGAAATTGAACATTAACAGAGGTAACTCAAGTTATTTTAAGTATATGCATGAAGTTTTAGGACATAGTTTACAATAAAAAGGCTTGAAAAGTATTTCAAAGTTTCTTGAATACACAGAATGAAGAGTTATCTACCCAAAAAAGTTTCCTCTGTGCTTATTGGAATGTAGATATTTTGCTTGACAACCTAAGTCATTTATGGTAGATGAAAAATAGTTCTATCTAAAAGGTTCAAGCATTGGTTTTTGAAAAGAGGATATAAATTTTATGAATGATCGTTAAGACTGGAGTTAGTCTAAACCCTCATAAAACCCTAACTATAACTTGATGTTGAAGATCTTGTTCTATAGAGATAAAAATAATTTGATATGGATATACAAGTGATTGAAGGTTGAATCCAACTCCCCCAAACATCTCCAAGTGTGATTGGTTTCTCAAGTGAGTGAGAAGACCCTACAGAAAAGCGTTTATATTGTGAAGAATTACTGTAAAAGATAGCATTGAACAAGTCAATGGTACTAAGTGAATGAAGATCAAAGTATGAGACTTGTAATTATTGTTCATGAATATTTTTAGATAGGTTCTAGATCTCAGGTGTGCAAAGTTGACAATCAAAATTGGTCAGTCGCTTAACAAACCTTGTGGTATAAACAATGAGGAAATTAGACAGATGTGAGAAGATGTTTTCTAATAAGTTTTTAAGTAAGATTGATACATTGAAATGCATGATGATTTTTTTTGGGTCTTTAATTATCTATTCATGCTTTTCAAAATATTTGATATTAGTGTAAGAGGTTGAAACATTGAAGCCAAAATGGCTTATCTGACTAAGTAGAGTCTATGAGAAAGAAGGTTAGAAGATTGGTTGTAAGACCAATAGTTTTCATTAAATATTATGATCTGATTGATTAATGTTTCTCTAAAGATGTTTTAAGATCATGTACATGCATTGAAATCCTTTGAATATGTTCAATCATGTATCGCATGTTCATGTTTCATTAACTATGTTTTGGAGTCAATTGGTAGTTCTGAATGAACATCTTGTAGAGGAGTGTTTGAGCCTATTTATCCTGAGTTGAAGCATCAGATTAAGTTGGTGATGACCCTGAGGTTATAAGGTTTCTAAATTCATAATTTTTTGCCATGGTTATTTTTAAAAATTAAATAAATGCCTCAGTTATTAAAGATAAAGTTTCTCTATATGTGCAGGCCTTTTATAAGTAGTGATTTGATAAAAGGTTCAAGTGATAACTTGACCTAAAAGGTATTATAGACCTAAAGTGACGTTGGATAAGAGTTATTAGAGTGGCTTATGATGTGTTCCTACCATGTGAGGTGTTTTTATAATCTTAAATAAATATCAAAGGGTAGTGTGTTATTAAGAAGACCTATTAGGCCTCCATAAGCCTACAAGAGGAGTAAGGGCTAATTGATATATGGCCAACCTATTGTAGTGATTGATTCATGACTAAGGAATGTTATTTTAATATGATTTAACCTATTCATTGTTGACCTAAGTGATTTGAATATACATATGACCTAAAAGGATATGATCAAAAGACTTGTATAAAAGCAAGGTAGTTAGGCCTATTTTTAAATGCTTAGAGGAAGTGATGGGGAGATGTTGAGAGGGTGCTTAGAGAGAGAGAGAAAGAGAGAATAATAGGATAATTGAATGATATAGATAATTTTTTAGAAAGAAAAGGTCATGTAAACTAGCAGATATGTTATGAATATCTAATAGAAGTTTTACAAAAGAGGATCAAGGTCAAAAGACCTAATCAAGCCATGAAAAGGGCTAGTTGAGTGAAGAAGGCTGAGGGATAATTTGAGAGGAACTAAAGAGATCAAAGATTTAAAAAAGTAGATCATCATCTATTGTATAAGAAAAAAGGGTTTTTGAAGGTGATCAAACAATCATGTGGTTAAGTTGGTGTTGAGTCATCTAAGGGGTTGGAGCCTCCTTGAAAGTTAGAGCTTTCTAAAACTAAGTAGGCTCTTGGTAAATTAGGGGTTGGTACTCCTTGTTGGTTTGGTACTCAACTAAAGACTATTAATAGAATATTCAATATATATTAGATCTAGATGAATAAGTTATGTTAAGAGTACAAATAATTGACATGATACATAAGAATTTAAAGTGGGAAAACCTCCAAGAGGTAAAAGACCCATGAAGATAATATTCAATAATTAAGAAACTCTACACTCCAATACAAATCCTTCCCTTCTCACTTCTTCACATAATCCTTTGAACCTTTGTAAACATTTTTCACATACAAATATTAAATTTATCGAGTGTGTTTTCGTGAATAACACAATCGGGGTAAGACCCTATTTATAATAAAATGTAAGGAGAGGTGACCGTTGTAACCAAAGGGTCCATCTTTCTTGAGAATCATTTAAATTAATTGATTAATAATAAATCATAATATTTTATTATTTATTTACACAAGGTTTTCACCTTATGTTTAATAAATAATAAATTATTATTATTTAATAATAAACCAAAGTATGCTAAGGGTCTAAATTAGTCCACTTAGACATAAATATTCTAACACTCAGCTAAAGATTATCAAGTTGGTGCCTGACAAATTAGGGGTTAGTGCTCCTTGCTAAGTTGGTGCTTAGCTAAAGATTGTTAAGTTTGTGCTTGACAAATTGGGGTTGATGCTCCAAGTTAAGTGGGTGTTCAATTGAAGATTGATGTTTGTCTTATAAGATTGTAGTTTATTTATTTTATCAGTAGGTTTTCTGCCCCAAGAGGGTTTTCCATGTATATGTTATGTTCATATGTTTCATGCTCTTATATTTTGTTATTTATGATTGTTGAGATATACATGCATGTTTAGATGGTTTATACATAGTTTAAGTGGAATTGAATGAAAAAATTTGAATACTAATTCACCCCTACCTTAGTCACCTTGTTGCCAATAATTGATATCAGAGTAGGTCCTTTGGAATAGGCTTGGTAGCCTAAAGGAGATTCTAAGAAGCAAGGACGACTAGTCAGTAAGCTTAAAGAGGTTTCTCTATAATTAAAGCTCCATTGTTTAAGGGATATAACTATGCCTTTTAGAATGTCAAAATGAAAATATAGTCGATGTCACAAGAACATGATATTTGGTAGTCAGTTACAGATGGTTATATTGCACCTCTAATTCCACCAACAGATGTAGCACGTAAGAAGGCTTGTAAAATTAACTCCAAGGAAATGAATACCTTTCTATGTGGCTTATCAGAGGTAGAGCTAGTAAAAATAACTCCAAAGAAGATGAGATTTGGCTTAGGAAAGTACAAGGGTAAATTACGTTTCAAATATTTCAGCTATGGCAAGATTGGTCACTTTGAAACCAAGTGTCCTAACAAGAATAGATTTGAACATAATGAAGAACATGATGAATCTCATAAAGATGATAGAAAGGCCTATAAGTCTGAGAAGAACAAAAGAGACTTCAATAATGAAAGAATAAAAAGATCTTCCAAGAATAAGAAGAGCTTCTACACCAAAGAAGATAGTTCATCAAATGTAAGTGATTCAGACATATGTGATAATGAAGATGATAGGAATGAATCTAAGCATGACAACAATAAAACCCTATTCATAGGCATAGAATTTGATAATGAGGGTTATTCCAATGGTAAAGGCCTCATGATTGATGTAGAATCAAATAAAGAATAATATTATGACATTGAAGAAGCTAAAGTAGATCTTAAAGTAGAGCACACGGGTGCCCTAGAAGAATTAAAGAGTATGAAGAAGAAGAAAAAGAAACTAAAGTCATTAGTTTAGGACTATGAGGAGCAAATTGGATTGTTTGAATAAATATTGAGCAACACATCCAAGGAATATGAAGAGATCATCGAATAAGTTGGAACTCAAAATGAGATTATGGCAACAAATCTAAAGGTTAGAGAGGAAGATTTCAATAGATATGAATCTGAAATAGAATCTCGAAAAGTTGAGTTGGATCCAGCATCTAGACAAATGAAGAGATTTATGAAGTTTAAAAAGAGCACTAAAGCTCTAGATGATATATTAAGTAGTCAAAAGTTTGCAAGTGACAAGACAGGTCTTACATTCACAGAAGACCAAAAGGAGGCACCTCAAGTCAAGAAGAAAATTGTTGAAGACAAGAAGGTCAACATGAAAAGACCTATCAGATAGCCTAATTCGACAAGGTATGTTAATTATTTCAATGGTTACTATTTTACATGCAGTTAGTTTGGTCATAGAGCAAGAGAATATAGAAGACCCTCTAAGAATGAGCACTCGTGAAACTATGGAAGGAGAAGTAATTGGTCAAAGGAAGATCGCAGTCATCATTAATCAAATGGTATGTATAAACTAGTTTGTTATAGTCATAATAATGTAGGACACATTATAAGATTTTATCCTAACATAGTTAGAAGATCATCAAGTTGAAGAAGGAAGTTTGAAGCTCTTAGAATGTAAGAAAGAAGACAAATAAATATATGAAAACCAAAGGCAATAAAGGTGGAGCAAAATACTAAAGAAGAAGATTCATGTGAAAACTTAGAGTATAGATAGTGGATACTCAATCCATATGTCAAGAGACAAGATAAGTCTTGATTTACATATGGTTGATCAAAGTAGTAAGAATGAAGAATTGACTAAGAAAAAGAAGAATAACAAGGTGAGTCATGATCAACTTATAAACCAATGTGGGATGTTTTCTACTATAGAGCAGAAATCAAATAAGGAATGTCAATAACACTTGTTATTTGTATGTGTTAACAAGATAGTCAAATAAAAGAAGGGTTATAAGGTGGATGATAAAAAATTTAAATCAAAGGTTCAACCTAAAGAGCCAGTCAAGTATTGAAGAATGTTGAAGAATATTTAGTCTTGTGAAAAGGATATGGAGACCTGGGAATTTTTTGAGTTAATATTGTTTTAAGATAATCTTCTATCAACAGAAGCATGAGGTTGCAATCAAATATGATCTAAAGATAATGCAGAATAATTAACATATAAGAGGTAAGCTTTTGATATATGTTTGTATAAATGAGTTTGATTTGTGAAGCCCAAGAGGGAGTCCCTATTTTTACAAATTGGTATAGGTTAATATTAGTTGATATCTAGTATAGGATATCCTGGTATATGTTTAAAAGTTTGGTATCTTCCTCAACCATGACAAGAAAGGAATGTGATCTTGAGTTCCTAGTTATTATAAAATAAGATATGCTTGGTCTAAGAGGGATCTTGGTATCCCTGTGTTCACTGTCAATAATTTAGTTTTTATTTATATGCATGGAGATAAAGAGAGATTGAGTTTGAGATGCTTCATAGACTATGTTGAGCTCTTGATAAATTAGCTAAGAGAGTGACCTGAATCAGAATTTTCCAAGAATGATTGTCATAAATGGTTTTCATAGTTTTTTAAGACTGTGTGTCATCTAAGTATCTTTGAAAGATAGTATCAGATCACAAGAGAAGAGTATGTTTTCAGCAGATACCTATTGCTAATAAAATCATGGTGGACACTTGGTTTGAGGGGGAGCTATTCAAATTATTGAGTGAATCCTAATCTATGTTAAAGGGATCTTATAATCTAAGTTCATTTTGAAAGAGATAATAAGTTTTAGATAGGCCTTTGTCATTAATGTCAAATGGGTAGAAATATCAAAAAAGTTTAGAAAGATCAAAAAAGATAAGAAAAGGAACAGGATCAAAAAGGGAGAAAGAAAAGGTAAGAACCAGGTCTAAGAGATGATTGCCATCAAGAAGTGGTTGACAGAGTTTTTTGGGTATGTTTGCCATCAATGACAAAGGGAGAGACTATTGAACATTGTTCTTGATTAAGGGAGATATTGTTGAGTATTGTCTTTGAAAGTTGAGATTTGACATTTAATAGTGTCCTTGATGTCAAAGGTTCTAATTAAGATGCATGGTTATTTTATTGATGTCAATCTAATATCATTGATGTCAAAGGTTATTGTGCAAATGCTTGGTCAATAAAGCAATGAGATATGTATGTGATGATTTTTATTGCTAGCATAGTAATTATTGTTGCTATGATATTTTATAAAGAATGTTTTGATGATAATTTGAGTGAAATCATTGAGAAGTAGCATATGTGAGTATAAGTCAATATATCAAGTGTAAATAATCTTTTAATGCTTTGTCTAGACCTTGTGAGATGATTTTTTTAGGTGGAAAGATGAAATAAGTGATCTCGAAAAAATAAATAGTGTGCTTCAAAGTTCTATGTAAGTAGTTCTAAAGATGCTTTGAATAAGATGCAAAGATGAGAATGATCTAAATAAAATGCTCCAAAAAATACTTGATAGTATTTGAGCATGAAAGAGATTGTTTGAGTTTATACATGAAGTGTTGAGGACTTTGCAAATGATTAAAAGGTCAGATCCAAATATCTTTGTATGAAGCGTCAAATATACTATAGTCAAGCTCTGAAGATCTGTAAGTAAATCCAAAAAAGATCTGTAAGTAGATCCAAATAAGTTATGTTAAATGTCTAGAAAAGAGTGAGTGTATGAAATTGCTTGAGCATACACAAGAGATGTCAAAACACTAGAGAGTTTCAATATGGAGTCTATAGAGTGGCTAGAAGGTTAGACTCAATGCTTAATAAGACTTGCAATTTAAAGCTTAGGAAGCAAGAAGAAAGATGGTCGTTAGATGAGGCAATAGGATCAGTTTCCATGACATGGATGATCAAGTGAACATTGGTATAGGTAATTCAATTTATTCTAAGTATATGCATGAAGTTTCAAGACTTGGTTTGCAAGCAAAAGGATTAAAAAGTATTTCAAGGTTTCTCAAATGCATAGAATAAAGAGTTATCTATCTGAGAAGATTTTCTTTGTGCTTGTTGACATGTATAGCTTATACATGAGAACCTAAGTTGTTCATGGTATATGAGAAAGGGTTATAGCTCAAATTTTCAATCATTGGTTTATGGAAAGATAATCTAAGTTTTATGAATGATCATTCAGATTGAAAGTTAGTCTTAACCCACATAAAACCCTGACTATAACCTAATATTGAAGATCTTGTTATAAATATCTCAGCATAGTTTGATATGGCCAAATAATTGATTGGAAGTTGAAGCCATCTCTCCTCAACATTTTCAAGTGTGATTGGTTTATCAAGTGAGTGACAAGACCCTACAAAAAAGTGCTTGCCTTCCAAAGAATTAGTGGAAGATAGCATTGACCATATCAACAGTGTTGAGTGAATGAAGATCAGAGTGTTAGACTTATAGTTGTTGTTCATGAAGATTTATAGATAAATTTCAGATCTCAGATGTGTGATTTTGATGATTAAAATTGGTTAGTTTCTTAACAAACCATATGGTACAGACAGTGAGGAAATCAGACAAATGTGAGAAGATGTTTCCTAATGAGTTTTCATGTAAGAATGATACATTGAAATGCATAATGATGTTGTTTGGGTCTTTAATTATCTATTCATGCTTTGAAAAATCTTGTATGTTAGTGTAATAGGTTAAAACATTGAAGCAAAAATGACTTATCTGATTGAGTAGAGTCTGTGAGAAAGAAGGTCAACAAATTGGTCTATAAGACCAACAGTTTTCATTACATCTTATGAACTAATTGATTGAGGTTTCTCTAAGGATGTTTTAATATCATGTACATGCATTAAAATCATTTTAATATATCCAATCATGTATCAGATGTTCATGTTTCCTTGATTGTGTTTTGGAGTTAGATGGCACTTCTAACTGAAGATCTTATAGAGGAATGTTTGAGCCTATTTACCCTAAGTTGAAGCATCAGATGAAGTTGGTGATGACCTTGAGTTTCTAAAGTTTTTGAATATGTAATCTTTTTCCATGATTTTTTGGAAAAATTTGAGTATATACCTTAGTTTCTCAAGATAGAGTTTATGTATATGTGCATGCCTTTTATAAGCAGTGATTTGATAAAAGGTCAAGTGGCAACTTGACCTAAAATATATTATAGACATAAAGTGAAGTTGGCTAAGGGATATTGGAGTGTATAATGATGTGTTCCTATTGTGTGAGGTGTTTGGATAAGCCTAAAGAAATATCAAAGGGTAATGTGTTATTAAGAAGCTCTTTTAGGTCTCTATAAGCCTAAAAGAGGAGTAAGGGATAATTGATATATGGTCAACCTATTTTAGTGATTGATTCATGACTAAGGCATGTTATTTTAATATGTTTTAACCTATTCATAGTCAACCTAAGTGATTTTAATGTAGAGATGACCTAAATAGATATGATCAAATGACTTGTATAAAAGCAAAGCAGTTAGGCCTATTTTGTATGCTTAAAGGTAGCAAAGGGTGATGCTGAGAGGGTGCTTAGAGAGAGAGAGAGAAGAAAAGGATAAGTTAATGATATAGATCACTTGTGAGAAGGATGTAATACAGACCAGTAGATATGTCATGAATATCTAATAGAAGTTTTACAAAAGAGGATCAAGATCAGAAGACCTAATCAATCCATTTAAAAGGGTTAGTTGAGTGAAGAAGGCTAAGGGATAGTTTGAAAGGAATTGAAGAGAGTGAAGAGCTAAAAGATTAGATCATCATATATTGTTGAATCAATAAGATTTTTTGAAGGTGATCTAATAATTAGGTGGTTGAATTGGTGATAATTCATCTATGGGTTTGAATCCTCCTTGCAAGTTAGAGCTTGTTAAAACCAAGTAGGTGCTTGGTAAATTAAGGGTTGGTGTTCCTTGTTGGGTTGGTCCTCATCTAAAGACTATCAATTTGGTGCTTGAAAAATTAGGGATTGTTGTTCCTTGATAATTTGGTGCTTAGCTAAAGATTTTTAAGTTGGTGATTGATAGATGAGGGTTGGTGGTCCAAGTTGAGTGGGTGTTCAACTGAAGATTGATGTCTGATTTATAGGATTGTAGTCCATTTACTTCATCAGTGGGTTTTCTTCCCTAAGAGGGTTTCCCAAGTATATGTTGGGTTCATATTTTTCATGCTCTTATGTTTTATTATTTATGATTATTGAGATATATATGCATGTTTATATGGTTCATAAATAGTTTAAGTGGAATTGAATGAAAAGTTTTTAAGGCTGATTCACCCTATCCCACTTTTAGTCATCTTATTTCCAACAAGTTTGAGGTCTTTGAAAATAAAGTTGAACTCATTAGGATTTCAAGAGACTTTGAGAACATTGGAGTGATCTTGGAGGTCTATTGTTTTTTTTCAATACCGAAGGCTTATCATAGTCCCTACAAGATCCAAATCTCTATACATAGTCAGGCCTTCAATGGAGAAAAGTCTATTTTCGAGAAACTAGAGTAATGGGTGTGAAGAACATAGTGTAGTCAAGAGTGCATTTGAAAAAAGATCAAAGGAAAACTCATGGTATGAAAAATTTATATTATTTCATGTTTTCATGATGAATGATCACCTACAATAGGGTTTTTGAAGGTTCTTAAAGTGTGCAATCTTAAATCACATCAAAACTTTCAAGAAGGTGTTGCTTTGCTTTCAAATTCAATGGCATTTTCTTCTTAAATTTTAAGAATAATTTGGTATGGTGTGGTGAGTTATATCAAGCCTTTAAGTTCAATCAAATGATAACATAGTCATTCACCATATCCAAACATCACCTATAGCATTCTAGACAAGTATATCTCCAAAGTTTGTGAAGAGGATGAGAGCAACACAATATATGATAGAGTTCCATGGTCAATGGAGGATTCATGAGAAAGAATGAAGATATGAATAAGATAAATACATGAAGAGGGTTTCCAAAATCAAATTATAGTCAAGTTCAACCTTGGAATGATCACCTAGATCCATATTAGGTGGTCAATTCCATCTCATACATTCACATACCCACTACAGGTGTAATTCAAGATACACTCATTTGAGAAAAAAGCATGTGATCTCACCTTTGAATTAAATTGGTTAGTTAATGCATTCAGACCTTCATAAAAATCATTGATCTCTATTAAAGTTACTACCAACTCAGGAATGTATAGTACATCAGCCTATGTACGGATTAGAGACTATAAGAAGCCTAATATGCCTTTGAAGAGCACGTATACTAAAGAAAGGGGGTAAGAAGAAGGTATCAATTAATTGGGATATATTCAAGGTGAAAATGGAAGTTGTAATGTATATAAAACACTTCCATACCTCTAATCATTATCTACAGCCAATGTTGGCATGTTGTAAGGTTTGAGAGTCTTTGAAGAGATATTGTATGATCATCACTAGTATAGGTCCAAGAAGTGACTAGTGAAAGGTAAAAGTCATTTAAAGAAGGATTTTATAGACTAATAAATCCTAATAAATCTCCCTTACACCCAAATAAAAATTTACAACATGAATACACATGTCCTTTATCATGAAAACATAGTTAAAAGATGTTATAGTTTGTTTTCCTTTAAAAGCTCTCATGTGCAAAGAGAGAAAGAGGATTATTGGTTGGTTAAGAGACTAGAGTTCATCCATGGATGATTAAATAAATTTAATAACACCTATATATCACTCATACACCCTGGTACAATCATGAAGAGGTCAAAACTTAGTTGGTGTAGTTGAAGAACCAAGAAAATTGAAATACACAGTTAACTCCATTACCAGTTTTGAAAGAATTGGTCATTTTGAGGCATCTATAGGTATAATTATGCCTCTAAAATTGGTAAAAATTATGATTTTTACTATATAAATCTTCTTATTCCATTCTAAAATCATACCATATGTGTAGATAGTCATTATTTTATTACAGACCAGCTACAATCTGTTAACAGTCATAAGAAGAGACATGAGATATTGAGAGGAGTTTTGAAGAGTGACAGAGGTTTTTAAACTCCATGTAAGGTTTTTAGTTAAAAATAAATTAATTATATTCCTAATTTTCTCTTTTATCTAGGCCATACTCACACTTACAAGTTAAAATACCCTTGAGCGCTAGCTAAGCGAGAAAGACCCAAAACAAGCCTGTGTGCTCTTAAGACCCTTTACTTATTTTGAGATTTATTTAAGATGTATGAACTTTTAAGAGAGGTTTAAAATTTATTTTATATGTTATATAATGTTCATAATTTTATTATTGAGGAGGTAATAAGCAAACTCAGACACCCAGCCATCAGGGTTTTACAAGCTAAGATTACTTAAAACCCTATGGTAGTGAAATCAATGCATACAGAGCATTAGGTGAATTTGGTAATTATAAAAAATATGTTTAACACTCTAATAAAAAATTTAAAATGTTTAAAACTCTTTAAAATATTTCCTTGGAGGATAAAACACTTGTATATCTCTACCTTAAGCAAAAACATAGTCTAAGCAATCACTCCTACATGCACAATCATAAGGCATGGAGATAAAGTAGAGTTTGGGCATTAAAAGTAAGTTAAAAAAAGGTTGAAACAAAAATTATAATAATATTATATGAATATATTTAACATATTTTACCACCTAAAGTTGCCTTGAACCTCAAAATTTAGCAAAACCTAAAATTAGTCTTTTAGGCCTAGAAGGCTTATATCACCTTAAGGTACTTGTAGACCCTATCAATAAAATATGACATGATGATAAGGTATTATGAGATGTTTCATGTCCCATGAATATTTTTTAAATCAAGGAGAAACAATGGAAAGGTCAAATTGGTCCATTAGAGCAAATTTGAATTACACAATCTAAACACTCATTCGAGCTGCTTGTTTAGGAGCTCATGTCTTTCAACATAGGAGGAGTTTGAAAAAAAAATATTAGCATGAATTTTAGACCCTTATATAATTATAATTCATGAAGTATTGAGTTTGATTTAGGATTTAAGGTTTATGAACCATCATTAAGAGTATAAGCATGTCCAAAATGCATTCAGAACCCTATAAGCTAACTTCATTACATGTGTATCTTTGCACACCTTTTGCATGGGAATGAAAGCTTATAAAGATTAATTAAGAGGTTTATGGACCATATATTCATGGTAAAAAGTTTTATTTTGGATTTATATACTTTATGAACCATTGTTAAGAAGGTTCACCTCTAAAACCTTCCCAAACCCTCCTATAGACCAGTTTTGAGAAAAGTGAAGTTCCTTACATTGAAAACCCCATGAATATTCCTATAAAATCTTTAATGATGAATTAAACTCAAGGAGGGTCCTATAAATGGTACTGTGATGTATGAAATTGTATGGACATGGCAAAAAATAGGTTTTTTTTAGGAAAAAGTGAAGAAAATAGAAGTACAAGGTAATTTAATAGATACTAATCAATGGAGAATGAAGTTTGTAAATTTTTATTACTCCTCAAGACATTATATGATCAAAACCATGCCTAGAAATTCCCCTATTGGTATCTTCAAAATAGATAGTATGTGGAAATTCAAGAAAATTTGACCTAGTCAACCACTTTGACCAATTTACAGGTGTTGCTTGTTCAAAGAGGCTCATTTCATGATGTGAAGAATTGATTCATGTATCAAAATCATTATATTTTTATTTTCTAATGGTTTCATGTAGGATTTTATATCCATTAAGTTCAAGAATTTAGGCTACTATGCCTAATTGGCTTAGTAATCTTATTTGGTCAATCAATTGAAGTTGAAATTGGCATAGAAGGGTTATTAAATGAGTTTGTGTGGAGTTGTCACACTTCATAACTGATCTTAGGTGGAAATCACATGAGATAACTGTTCTTGAAGTTCCATTTCCATGTACAATTGGTCCTTGATTTCTCAATCAACACATAATTGGTCCTTACCATCAGTTAACTAATCTAAAGTGGCATCAATGCATATTCCATAGTCTTCATGCAAGAAGTGGTCATTCACTTAACTCAATCTCATGTTAATAAGATTAATTTTCCAAGATATGGCATAGCATGATAGAAAAGGATTTTAAACAAGTTAAAGATGGCCCACCACCTTATTTTCAATGCCAAATAGATCATGTAATGAACATATAAGGCACTAGACATAGAGAGATGTGATGGACTATTGATAACTTTTATAACTAAAATAATATAGAGTTTATGATTGGATAAATATACCTTATCTCCTCTTTTCCACTCTCTTGGCTTATTCTCTTCTCATGCTATATATTTAGGTTTTTAGGCCTATTTTCAGGATCCTCTCTCTTGAGCATGATGAAACTCTACCAAGATTAAGCTTTGTAACCTATTGAGATAAATAAAATGACTATTTTATATTCCTTAATATAGGTTTAGTGTCATTATGTTAGTTTTATTTTCACATGTGGTAGTATTTTCTCCCTTGGCAGGTCTTAATCTCACCTAGTTACAAGTATGTCATCTTATGCAGGTCATATATAGTGTTTGATATTGAGTAACTAAGCTAACAATGGAAATATTGACTGGTTAGTGCCTTGAATTAGGCTTTCCATCATTTTTCTCATGCTCTAATTATTTTATGGAACCTTTATGTGAAATAATGTTTCATAGGAATCCCTTAGAGTTGTAAGATTTAGTGATTTACATTGTTTATCAATGTGAGTTGGAGTTCAAATTGAGTGGATGAACTTGCAATATAGGTGTATCACCATTTATAGAATAAGATTTCTATTTCAATAATATTTCTAACCCTTTTCACCCACAAATCAAAGTAGATTTTAAGAAAAGGATTCAATTTGATGTATCAAAGGAGCTAGCCTCATAATCTAGAAGTGTGGACTAAGATACACGTATCCCACTGCCTATAGACCAATTCAATGTTAGTCCAGATTTGAAGGAGATCTGAGTAATCTACTTAACTAGGATGTAACTTAGGTTGCCAGTAGTTTTGGCATGCTTGGTGGGATATAGATCTAGCTATTGGAGTATCCATTTGCAGTATTTTGCTCTTCAAAATCAATTTTAAGTACTCATATGGTCATCATCTCTAAAGAAAAGTGCAGCTCTTGTTCATAATTTCATTGATTTTCATGTGTCTTGTGCTAAATGATGGTAGTATATGGGAAAGAATTCTATTATTCACTACATTATCAATAGCCCTATGATCCATCCCAGATCAAATATGACCCTTATCACCCCTCCATTCACCTTGATCAATAATGTGAGAGCCATTATTAGTCATATGATCCTTGTGAACCTAATTCACTTACTTGGAAGCCTAATTATCAATCTAAATAGTCATGAAAACCTCATGACATTCTTGATACTCTCATTCAAGTTCAAAAACAATCTATATCGAGCTTTAAACAAACCTCGTTTGGCTATGAGAAACAAATGGTGAGCTAGACACTCAAAAGAGCTATGGATAGGAGATCCCCAAGCATGAGATTGAGAGTATGAGAACTTTATTGTAGCAAGATAAAGAAGTGTGTACATATTTCATAATACAAGATCATTCAAAATTTAGTGGTGATATTTTGACATAATTGGTCTAATTATAGGCATTGAAGAAAATTTGGTAGTTTATGAGAGACATCAGTTCCCTATTGAACTTCCCTTTTCTCTTCATGAATATCAAACAAATGTATATCATAGTCCTCAAGATTCCATTCAAACCTTGCCAACTTTTCCTACTTGGAAGTATATCCAAGAGAGACCTTAAAAGCTAGAAGAAGTGTGTTTTGAGGAGGTTAATTTCCATGTTTCACAGTAGATCATACAAGAGCCTTCATCTTCAGATCAATAGGGAGAGATCTCTAATGAGTTAGTTCATGACTTTGAGCCTAACCTTGATAAAAAAGTTGAGCTTTCAAACCAACATCTTCATCAATCAATCGTAGCTAAAAAATCAATTCCATATCAGCTAGAAGTTAGTTAATTCATGCCTAAGGCTGCAACAAGTGCAAAGGAAGAAGATCCTAAACCCAAGTTCATGACTTGGAAACAAGTACAATAATCTAGGGAGAGAGATGAGCAGTTAGCCATAAGGCCAAGTGTTATTATAGAAAGTAATCAAGAAGTCATTTAGCCTCTACTCCTCCCTCATAAAGAGCCCAAGGCCTTTCTCCATAGAAAGCTATTCAAGATAACTTTTAGCAGAGAGAGAAGGAGACAGTTATCCAAATTGAGCAGACCCATGATCAAAATCAAACATCCATGGCAGCACCATTGGAATTATCTCATCTTGAGTATTTTCAAAGATCCACCATACCAATTCTTAAGAAGGAGCCTCTCCTTTATGAGGTAAATGAATAAATTTCAGTTCAGATGAATGAATATGAGAGTGACTTGAGTGAACAAAAGATGAACATTACCATTGAGACACCTTTTGGCAAGGATAGCCATGACTTAGTCTTTCATAATTCCAAAGAAGATGAGTTACAAGATGAGTTTCAAATGCAAGATAAGACATAAGAAGAAGATCTTTTAGTTGAGCAACAAAAGATTATTTCTCAAGAACTCTTTGGTCACATGGTATCTATCCTCCAAGAAGATGTTTCTCAAGAACTTGCAGTAATTACTATAAATAAGTGTGGACCAGCCAAGAAAGATGAGTGCCAAGGTGACAATGATGATTTTTAGAAGAAATATATGAACATTTGTAATGAATATCAAGCTCTTCAAGGTCTTATACTTCCTATGGAATATGTTTAATAACAATCAATTGTTGACACTGTCAAGATTTGTCCACAAGAAGAGCAAGTACATGATGATGAGAAGAATGAAGAAGTGTTTGTTGATGTAGTACCACAAGTGTATACTCTTGAATGCAAATCAAGTAAAGATATATTGTCCCTTAGCATGCCTAATGAAGTTCAAGATAGTAATCATGAAGGTCTTGACAAGTCACCATTTCATGTGGAGTAAAATGAAAGTATCAATCAAGACATGGCAGATCATTGGTAAGCCATGAATGAGGTAGAATTAACATTGTTCTTGCAGAGTATGAGGATATGGGAATAATATGATTAGGTTTTAGACTCATATATATAATCCATACACCTAAGTATGGAACTAGAAGGTTCAGTTGCTTCCCTAAGAAACCAAGAACAAGCTAATGTTCCTATCTACAAGAAGAAATTATCAAGAGGTGGAAATCATACTTCAAGTTTCCATGGGAGTCAATAAAGTTTTCCATTTGACCTTGGAGAAAATATTTTGACTTCAGGTTAGGTTTTTTAGTTTATTATCTTGTTTAAATATTGAATAACACAAGTAGTAGTTTGTTACCTTATTCTTGTGTTTGTCTAGTTTTCTTGTTGCCTTAGGTTAGTTATGTTTGCTTCTTAGATTAGTTGTTTTCTTGAGTTGTTTTTTTTATAGTCAAAAATAGATCTCACTAAGTTAAAAAATCTATTTGGTAGTTAAGAGAATCATCAAGCCATGTTGTCATGTTTTAGACTATCATTATCATATGAAAATCAAGTGAGTTCTCTTGACTATTAGGTTTGTCAACCCTTGTGAGTCACCAAAAATGTTAGTAATTTGGCCTATCAAGACCAAATACCAACCCCTACATTAAAACATTTTCATGTTGTCATTGGTCCTCAAATGATGTGTTTGATCATCACAATGTTTATTATCTGTCAAACTAAGGGAGTGAGTTTCAATGTCTTGTCATGGTCTTGTCTCAGATGTGTGTCATGAGTTTCTCTATCACAATTCAGTGTATGAAAGTTATGGAGATTATTATAACCTTTAAAGGGTGATGAAGAGACATAAATCCTCATGGATAACTTTTAAGAATATATAAGGTACTCTATATGACATTCATTGACAAATCTCTTATGAGAAACTGTGTTTTTTGCTTAAAAGAGAGGTTTTTTGGCCTCTAAATGTTAAATATGGAGTCAAAAAATCCATAAAATCATTTATATTACCTTTCAACACCCTCATTGTCATGAATTTGCTTTAAGTCAAATATGTCATACTTTGAAATTATCTCTCATGCAAGTAAAAGTGGTGTTTTTGGCCCTTAAAAGCTCCCACATACCAATTTTTCTCATATTTTGATCTTAAAAAGACTTATTATTGTTTTAATCTCCCTCATGACTCATGTACTTCCTCAATATTCCATAAATTGGCAGTTTCAAACTTGAAATATGAAGACAATGCAAAAAAAAGGCCTTTTCTATGTGTTTTCATGTAGGGAGTACGGATTGTATGGCCTTTGTCATACAATGGAGACCAAGAATTTTAATATGAAGTAATGAAAGGTCTTCCAAAATATATTTAAGGAAAAATGATTCAAAATAATCTCAAAATAGATTCCCCTCATTCACCTTGCTCCTTTACACATCAAGAAAGCCCTTCAGGTTTGCAGATGGTATGGCCATGAGACAGAAAATCAAGGCCAAAATTTTGGGTAGAGAAAGGATTAAACTTCCATCTATGTTAATTGGTTCTCTATTTCTCTCTCTCACCTTCATGAACCATTCTTTACAAGTTAATGCACTCGCTATACGTTCTTCAACCAAGTAAGCAACTGGTTTTTTGAGATTTATCTTCATCTGGGCCTCATGGAAGAAAAATTCAAGTGTGGAGTCTTTCAGGAGCATGATGCACCTTCTCATGACATTGTTCATCTTCCTTTCAGATGTCTGAGGTCACATAGATCTCAACAATTAAATCAATGCAAAATTGCAGTCTATAAGCACTCTATGGAGATTATATGATTTATGGTGCTTTCAAGATGTCAAAACATAGTTGGTGATTGTATATCAGATCTCATTCTTGTTCATATGTCCTCTCCTAATGTTTATCAAAATTTTATGAATCTTCATAGCATAGATATCATCAATCATCCTCAAACACCTTCATACTTCAATTTAGCATATGTTAAGGTTATTAGCAGAGTCTTAGGTTTCTTTTTCACTATGAATACCTCCTTTAAAATCCTCCAAAATGTTATATCATGTTGAGGGTGTGATTACGATTTATTAAGACCCTTCAATATGGTCTTAACATACACTTCACATGTTCTTTTCACCTCCATCATGTTTCATCCATTCACACTACCTTTCATCATTGTTTTCAAGCTTTCACTACCATATCCATTCTCATTTCCATGTCAATCATCATCTTACCACCTTCCACTCAATTTCACCTCATGTATCCATTTCCAAGAAGAGTCAAGGACATTAGAGATCATCAATCAGCATGCAAATGTGGTTTTTAGACCTCAAAATAGTACTAATGAGAGGAAAAACATCCACCTATAGCCAATAAGAAGTATAGTCAAAGATGTGCTTCATAAAAATGATGCTTTGAATGACTAGAAATCATGGTTATCAAATGAATAAGGTTCAATCATCTCATCAAGTTGCTTAGAAGGGAGGAAAGGATAATAGTCATGATTTTTTATCTTAGAAA
This sequence comes from Torreya grandis, assembly GCA_037957365.1. NCBI lineage: Eukaryota > Viridiplantae > Streptophyta > Pinopsida > Cupressales > Taxaceae > Torreya > Torreya grandis. Next base: position 2,030,569 of record JARHVA010002357.1, read on the forward strand.
GGTCTAGTTCTGATGCAGTTTATACAAGGGAACCCTATACAATCATCTATAATCATGGTAAAGATTAAGATGAGATCAAGCATGTAGATAAAGAGAAGTTTGAGGTCTTTCAAAAGAAAGTTTAACTCAATAGGATTTCAAGAGACTCTAAGAACATTGGAGTGACCTTGGAGGTCTATTGGTTTTGTTTAAGACCTAAGGCTAATCACAGTCCATACAAGATCCAAATCTCTCTACACAATTAGACCTTTAAGGGAGAAAAGTCTATTTTCAATAAAGTAAAGCAATGGGTGTGAAAAACATAGACTAGTCAAGAGTCAATATGAATCAAGATCAAAGGCAAACTCATGTTATGAATAATTCATATTAGGTCATGTTTTCATGATGAATGATCATCTATAGTAGGGTTTTTGAAGGTTCTTAAAGTGTGCAATCTTGAATCACATCAAAACTATTAAGAAGTTGTTGCTTTGCCTTAAAACTCAATGAGGTTTTCTGACTAAAGTTTGATAATTATTTTGTATGGTATGGTGATTTATATCAAGCCTTGAATTTCAATCACCTAATAACATAGTAATTCACCATAGCCAAACATCACCTACAGCCTTCTAGACAGGCCTATCTCCAAGTTTGTGAAGAAGATAAGAGTAGCATAGTATATGATAGATTTCTATGGTCAATGGAGGATTCATGAGAAAAAATGAAGATATGAATAAGATCAAGACATGAAGAGGGTTTCCCAAAGAAAATTACAATCAAGGTCAACCTTAGAATGATCACCTATAACCATACCAGGTGGTCAATTTCATCTCATACATCCACATACCCACTACAAGTTCAATTCAAGATAGACTCATTCAATAAAGAAGCATGTGATCTCACCTTTGCATTAAATTGGTTAGTGAATATCTTCATACATTCATCAACATCATTGATCTCTACAAAAAGTACTACCAATTCATCAATGTATAGTACACAGGCCTATCTTTCCACACCTTTTCCATGGGAACCCAAGCTTCTCAAGAAATTTTAAGGGATTTATGGACCAAATATTCATGGAAAAAAGTTTTGGTTTGGAGTTCCATACTTTATGAACCATCATTAATAAGGTTCACTTCCAAAACCCTCCAACATACTAGTTTTGAGAAAAGTGAAGTTCCTTGCATTCAAAACCCCGTGAATCATCCTAGAAACTCTTGAATGATGAAGTGCACTCAAAGAGGGTCCTAGAAATGGCACCGTGATGTATATAGTTGTATAGACATGGCATAAAATAGGGTTTTTGGAGTAAAAAGTGAAAAAAATAGAGGTACAAAGTATTTTAATGGATGCCAATCAATGGAGAATGAATTTTTGAACTTGTTCTTCCTCTTAAAGCCATAAAATTATCAAATACATGCCTTTAAATGTCCCTATTGGTCACTTCAAAATAGCCAGTCTATAAAAAATTTAGATAGTTTAACCTATCAATTACTTTAACCAATTTGCAGGTGTTGCTTGTTCAAAAAGAATCATTTCATGATGTGATGTATTGATTCATGTCTCAAACTCATTATATTTTTAGTTTCTAATGGTTTCATGTAGGATTTCATATCCATAAAGTGCAATAAGTTAGGCTACAAGGCCTAATTGGCCTAGTAGACCTATTTGGTCAATCAATTGAAGTTGAAAATGGCATAGAAAGGTTATCAAATTAGATTATGTGAAGTTATCATGATTAATAACTAATATTAGGTGGAAATCACATGAGATAACTGGTTTTCAAGTTCCATTTTCATGCACAAATGGTCCTTGGGTTGTCAATCAACACATAACTAGTCCTTATCATGAGTTAATTAATCTAAAGTGGCATCAATGCATATTTCATAGTCTTTATGAAGGAAGTGGTCATTCACTTAACTTGATCTCATGTTAGTAAGATTAATTTTCCAAGATATGGCAAAGCATGCTAAAAAAAGAGTTTGAACAAGTCAAAGATGTCCCACCACCTTGTTTTCAATGCCAAATAGCTCATGAAAAGAGCATGCAAGTCACTAGACATAGAGAGATGTGATGAAGGACTATTGATAATTGTTGTAATTGAAATAATATAGATTTGATGATTGGATAACTCTTCCTTCTCTCATCTATTCCATTATCTTGGCTTGTTCTCTTCTCATGCTAAATGTTCAATCTTTTAGGCCTATTTTCAGGATCCTCTCTCTTGGGCATGATGAAACTCTACCAAGATTGAGCTTTGTAACCTCTCAAGATAATAAAAATGATTGTTTTAGATTCTTTGATATAGGCTTAATGTGATTATGTTATTTTTATTTGCACATGTGATAGTATTTTCTCCTTTAACAGGTCATAATCTCACCTAGTTACTAGTATGTCATCTTATGAAGGTCATAAACAGTGTTTGATATTGAGTAATTGGCTAACAATTGAAGTATTGACTAGTTAGTGCCTTGAATTAGGCCTTACATCATTTCCCTCATGCTTTGATTACTTGATGGAGCCTTTATGTGAAATACTATTGCATAGGAGTCCCTTGGAGTTGTAAGATTCAGTGATTTACATTGTTTATCAGTGTTAGTTGGAGTTCAAATTGAGTGGATGAACCAACAATATAAGTGTATCACGATTTCTAGAATAGGGTTTCCCTTTCAATAATATTTTTAACCCTTTTCACCCCTAAATCAAAGTAAATTTTAGGAAAAGGATTCAATTTGATATATCAGAGGAGCTAGCCTCATAATTTAGAGCTTTAGTCTAAGAAATAGGTATCCCACTACCTATAGACCAATCCAATGTTAGTCCAAATTTGAAGGAGATCTAAGCAATCTACTTCAGCAAGGTGCAACTTGGGTGGCTAATAGGTGTTTATGAAACTATTTCTTTGTTATTCTTTGCTATGAATTTAGAACAAGGCAATAATTATAATTACAAAATTTAGTCTCTAGGTGTTTGCAATATTGGTAGGGTTATAAATCAGCATAAATGGTAACCTTAATTCTAACATGGGGGAACTTGAAGCATTGGTGTAAGGTAGATGGAAAAACACATACTTATTATATCTAAGGACAACCAATAAGTATATTATATGGAAATTTAATTTACATGACATGTCATAAAGTGTCATGGGATACAAACCCAACAATGATTGGCAAATAGATAGTTCTAGAAGATTCCCTTTCAACATTGGCATATACCTTGATCATGATTATATCAGGTCAAATGTCCTTGTAATTATAACCTAATTATTATATCAACTTGAGAAACACTATGTTCATCCCTGAACCATTATCTATGAGGACCCACTTGATCTTATGATTTTCTATAACAACCTCAATGTACAGGGGGTTATTGTGGCTTGGACCAACAAAAGACATATCTCTCTAATCAAATGTAATTTTTTATCTTAGAGATAAATGTCCTACAAGTGTGTGAAATTTATTGGGGTTTATGTCTTTAAGAATAGTGGACCATTAAAGGAAGTCATTCAATATATTATGATGGATTTATAAAGTACACAAAAGATCTAGGAAAGAAATTTAAGAAGGGGTTTTAATTAGTTGGTCTTGAATACTATATGGATTCTTAATGGAAGAATGAGAGGTTTGGACTTGGTTGATATAGTGTTTATACGTGGATCAAAAGTCACAATATTTAGGTCTGGTCTAGAATTAGAGTAAAGTAAAGGGCTTTGAAGAGTGACTCATGAGCGTCTAATTATGATTATGCAATCTAGAGTCATAAGGAGTCATTATAATTAGAAGAAGGTGAATGGCCTTAAAGGGTAACTCCTGACCATCTAGTTGTGATTGTGAAATTTTGATTTGGCATGGTGTCATTATAATTAGAGGAATGGGGTGGAGGTCTAGAGATAGTAACCCACAAAAATTAAGGCACAATGAAATTACTTGAACTTGGTGCAGCATTACTAGAAGAAAAGGGTGCTAAACCTATAATGGGGGGTCTAATACTTCAAGAAGTGTTGGATGATTCATATGTTTTAATAGTAATGGTGGTAATATGATCTAAAAAACATGTCCCATAATGTTTTCATAATCATAAGGCATATTGTTGTAACCCAAGTTGTTAGTTTGGGTATTATGATCCTAATTATGATTATGATGATTAGGCTTCTAACCTTGATTCTATGGATGTTGGACCTGGATTTGATTTTAATTATTTCTCTATTGTAGTTGATTATGTTTGGTAAATGGGACATTGTATATTCCCATGTCCTAATTAGTGTTTTGCACTATTTTTTTCACTTCGATTTAGCCACTTTCAATCAAATCCTTAATAAGATGTCTTAATTATATGCATCAATAAACATGGCCAATAACATAATGAAGATTACAAAACTCATTTTCTTGATATCAATTAGGTTTAGGTTGGTCCTCTAGAAATAGATTTGGTATAGGCCACATAATCAAATTGGCCATCACTAATTTTTGGAACACTACCTCAATAGGCTCTCCCAATTTGTTGAATGTTATATACTTATTAAATTCCCTACGTGGGGGAGCCCTTTTCAAAGTGTTCCATCAATTAGGTGAGGTTATTTATACATTTATATATGGTGGTGCCTACACCATTTGCATGTGTCTAGATTATATCACTCTATTTCCCACCATGTTCTTGTTCTTGTTAAAAACCTTAGGTTTTTTTATAGTAGTAGCCTGAATAGGTGGTTGGGTCTAATTAGATGTTTGACCCTATGAAAAAATATTTACATGGTCCTTGGTAATGAGTGCTTTCTCAATTTTTACACCTTTTTCAATGATCTCCTCAAATGTGTTGGCACAAACAAGTCACAAATTATGAGTTATCTCAGGGTGTAAGTTTTGTGCAAAAATGTCAGCCAACTATTTATCTGGCAAGTTGTGTTGAAAGAATATAACTAATGCTCTCCACTATTGTAGGTATTCTATGAAGATTTATCCATTTATTTGTTTTATGTTGCATAATTCAACCACTACTAACTCATGCTCAATTTTATAAGATAAATGGTTGATAAATTTATCTGATAAGTCATTCTAATCTATCACTGATCCAATAGGCAATTTGAGGAGCCAATCTAGAGCTTGTCCAGTTAAAGTACATGGAAACAAGTAGAGCAAAGAAACCCTATTTTAGGCTACCTCTTGACAAAGAAAAAAAAAGGGTTGAATGTGTTCTCGAAGATCCCCCTTACCTTTCTATTTTTCAAATTTGGGTGCCTCAAAATGAGGTGGAAATGGGATTTGGAGAATGCTTAAGTCAAATAGATATGGGAATATATCATAAAACTTATACTTCTTAATTTGGTTTCCTATTTCAAGCCTTGAGACTATTTACATCATCAAATTCTACTCCTACATATTTGGTGCATTGGTTGGTGGAATATAATTTTGTTAGGGTGAAATGTGCCCTTAGATGGTCTTGGTAGGGATATGAACTCTATGTCCTATAGTTTGTTTCAGGTTTACTCTTTTATTTTAGTAGGTTTGTCATTAATTCCTAGGTGGTTGATATGAATTCCCAAGGATATATCATTGTGCACTATATGAATACTACAGGTTTTATGGTGGCATATGTCAGTTTACCTAGGTACACGCTAGTTGAGATGAAATTACTAAAGTATTTTTCATAATACCCCCAATCTGTGATGAGTCTTTTTTTCCTTATATTTGTAAAGGGGTGATATTATCTTCATGGTCTAAATAGTATGATCTATATTAGGGGAAACATGTTTTGAAACATCTAGATGTTTATTCTATTTAGGAACAACTCTAGGATCTACCATCGACCTATGATAAACTAGGGTATGTTGTGTTTGGTCAATTGCTTGTTTTTGCTCCTTAGAATTTGTATTGTCTATTGAAGTCGTAGCTAAATAAGTTGTTAGGTCTACAACAATCTGATATGTGTACTATTGATTGATTTTTTGAATCTTGGTGACAAGATCTTGATCAGTTGGAGTAGAATCTATTTGTTCTTTTCCCTTACTATAGGATAAGCAATGTTAGTTTTTGTAACATGAGTGAGAGGTTGATCTAGTTGTTGTTCCTCTACTCAAGCAAGGGTGTGCAATTGTTTCATTGGGAAATCTAGCGGTAGTCTTTCACCTGATTCTATCAACCTTAAAATGGATTCATCTTTATCTTCTAAAGGTTGGTGTTCATATTAACCATATTTAGTTATTATTATTGGGGTATTATCAAACATAATAGAGTGTTCTCCATCATAAAAGTGTTCTTTGCAACTAGGGCCATAAGAGACCCCACTATGAATGTAACTTTTTGTCAAGCTTGAATATGGTTTTTTAAGTTTGCCAAGATGTGGAATGTGGTTCATAAATGTTTAAAAGGAGTCTTAGACTCTTCAATAAAACAAAGACAAGGTAAAATGAGACTATAATAAAAGGAAATGGTGTAGTGCAACATAATTTAAAATAAAGAGGTTACAAAATTACTTAACCTTGGTTGGTTGAAATCATCATATTAGAAGATGGTAAAATAATATTGAAACTTAGAGTGTAATTCAGCACACAAAAATCTAAGTTGAAATTATGTCAATATCATAAAATCTAACATCAACTATGGTGAGTCATAACTAGAGAATCTAGAAGAAGACTTTTCAAATCAATAAGAATAAAACACAAACTAAGAATCTCAAGATGTGAATTAACACAAGAGCTACTAAGCACAAAATCCAAAACTAAACAGGTAGTACAAAGGCAACGCATGGCAAAGAAGGTAGAATAGTCTAATAACTTAGAGCATGAGTGAATGCAAGATGATCTAAGTCCAAAATAAGAATATAATGAGACAAGAGTCTAGACAAAATTTCCTTCAATCCAAATGAAAAATCTCACCCAAGTTACTCAAAATAAATGTAAAAGTTAAGCCAATAGTACCTTGGATTAGAAATTTATAAAGACAAGATTTCAAATTTGGATTAAAAAGGACTTTCAGATTTGCAAAGTGATGAATAGTTATAAACTCAAACAAACAACATAATAATGTTGTTTTGGAAATACAAACATAATTATTAGATTGAAATTTTGAACAAGGCAAAAAGGTGATTTGGATTTGACTAGTGTAACACCTCTCTGTTCAAAAGAAATGGTGTATAACAATTGTTTGGTTTTTTGACATGCTTTGGTTTCACACAAATAGTTTATAGACTCAAAATACCATGTAAATAAATAAAAACAATAAAAACACTGAAGTGTATGTCCTATCCTAGAAAATTGACAAGATGGCTTTGTACTCTTAGATTCCATCTATATACTTCTTGAGAGAAAATAAGTTTTAAATCTAATAAAATTAGATGCACATGAAAATTAAGGTTTTTAGGCCCTCTCTTCTCTCAAAATCTTGTACAATGACTTGGAACTTTAGGCTACTCATCCTGCACCAATAATACTTCACAAAAAGTGAGGTTGTTCTAAAAACTATCAATTTTCATATGTTCTAAATGGCCCCATATGTGTGATTAACAGTAGGAACAACACATGAACTAGCTTGTTGTGAAAAGGTCTTGTCTTCTTTACAACCAATACATCTGTCAATTGCTCAATGTAGTGTGATGTCTAAATTAAACCTACATTCCAAGGCAGTCTCTTACTAACAGAGCTTGTTTAACTACTCAAATAAGCATTCTAGTAGGTCAACCTCAATTTATATACCCCTATCATGGAGTGGGGTTAAAATGATGCTAGGAGATGAATTATTGGGTCAATGTTTTCATATAAAACTCATGGAAAGGCTATGAATTCCCATCGATAAGCCAAGATGTAAGAAATAAAAATTGTAGAAGGACACTCAAGTTATTTTAGGATCACCCAAATCACTCAAATTTTTGGGAGTGCCTTAGAAACATTCCTTCCACACTTGGACAAAGCGAAAAAATTAGTAAGTGAAGCATTCTTTATCATCCAAGTTCCCTAAATAGGACAAGGGGAGACCATACATGCTAGACTTCGTTTGCAAAATAAATACACAACAATAATAAAAAATAAAAGATCTTAAGAGAATTTAACTAAAGGTTAAGTTCATTTTAGAACACCAAATGAAATATGAAGTAAAATTTGTCTTTGGTTGTTGTAAAATAGAAACTATGTATCTTAACACCTACAAAACAAAGTATTAGAAGTCAAAATAGGGGTGATAATTGTCAAATAAATTTACAACTTATTGTTTTAGCTCTCTATTTTTTAACATAGGTCAATTCCACCATTTTATAGAGCATTTTCACTATTTAAAATGGCAATTTCATCTTTCCTCAAGATGATTTCACTAAAACACAAGAGGCACAAAGGACACTATTTTGTGATCCCATCGATTAAAAGGTGATATTGTTGATTAACAAGGGATTTATGCCGATGTGTAGGGTGATCTCACCAAAATGATATAAATGGTATAAATAAAAGAAACATAGTAGTTACCTACAAGTTTTGATCTAGGATGATCTCATTGATCTACTGGCAAACCCACTATTCCATAGATTGAACTTACCAATCTTAAGGTCAATTTCATCATTTTTGTAAAACAGATAGACAGAGATAGAAAATAGAAATGTTGATTTCACCATTCACGTGGGTGATTTCACTATTACACAGGTTGATTCTACTACACCATAGGGTATTCTTGTTAATTTTTAGGTCGAAGTCATCATTTTATAGGTCAATTTTGTTGTTCATCATAGAAGTCATAAAACACAAAAATTAAAGAAAATGAGGAGTAAATCAACCTCAAAAGAGGGTTTGAGTGCTAAATTAGAAGGGATAAAACTAATGTGTGAGATGTGTGGTCCCACTGCGTGTACAAAAATGTATAATAGGATTAGGAGACAAGGTTAGATCATGTGTTAGTCAATAAATCTCTAAAATAATCATAAATACCTAACTTATCAAGCCTACTCCCTCAAGTGGCATTGTTAATGAATTAAAACAACTAATTATGAAAGCAAAATGATGTTATACCTTCCAAGTAGCTATTTTCCCTCACAAGTGGACAAGAAGTCTGCTTTTCCCCAAATTTTGTGTTCCAAGTATTTGTCAATGAAGTATAGCATGAGCTTCCATCATCTCTTAGTTCACTAATGGCTTAGATTCATTAGATTTTTCAATTGGATGAATACATAAAGCTTTTCTATAGCAATTTAGCATGAACTTCCATCATCTCTTAGTTCATCAATGGCTTAGATTCATAATATTTGTCAATTGGATGAATACATGAAGCTTTTCTACAGTAATTTCTGCATAGTAAGTTTGTATAACTGAAGCTTGAAAATGGTGGTCTTAGCTCACTTATTTATAGCTTTCTAAAAATGTCTAGGATCAGCCATGAACATCCATTTTGAGATCAAGATGTGTGGCCATAGACTAATTCAATCTTGGAGAAATAAATAATAAATATACCCATTAATATTTGGAAGAATGGGGCATTGATGAGGCATGGGATGGCTTAATCCTGATATTTATCTCATTAATGGCAAATGGATGCCACCCCATTGATGATGTCATGGAATGATGTAGAATTGAATATTAAATTTACAATAATTAGATATTCAACAACTTTCATGTAATTTTTAATGAAGCTCTTAATTTAATGTAATTTTCTTACGTGACTTTGATTAACTTTCTGTAATTCTTTGGAAATGTGTTGCATGGTTAATCAACCTGGTCATAAATGTCATTTTACTGAATCATAATTTGAATGGAGTTTAATTATAATAAGGTGTTAGTTGAATATGGTATAGTACCCCAATTAAGGTATTATATATGTGAAATAACACATGCATGTGACATGTGATACCGAATTAGAAGAATTTAGTGGTCTAGGACATTGTTTTACATGGTTGCAATTTGACTTGAAATAATTTAAGAAAATATATTAATAATATAAAATAAATTACCCCATTTAGGGATACATTACCACAAATTGACACCTGTATATGACAAGTTCAAACTATTTAGATCATTTTAGTGATTTCAGTTCAGATTGTGTATTATCATAGCATATTGTTTAGATTGACAATTTCAGCACAATAGTGATAGGAATTGGATGTATATAGTAACTAGCCCTGCCAAAATCGATAAATGGGATAAATTTACATTTTTTAGCATAGAAATATAAAAAATCCTTTTGAATAACCTTTGTTATACACTTGCTAATTTGGTATTGTTTTTGCATTTTCTCTTCATTTTTCTTTATGACACCATGCACTCAATCTCATATGACCAGGTAGGATACATGGGCTCATCACCAAAGGATAGATGTATGAAAATAAGGGCATATCCAACCAATGATAACCCCATGTAACTAGTAATATGTGAGGGTTCAACACCAAATATTAGTGAAGGGTGAGAGATGTGAGATTGAACTCTTGTTTATCTAGGCTTTTTATTTTCTTATATGAGTGTATTTCTTTATTTTTATCACACAATTTCTTGGCCCCATGCAATCAAAAGGAGGCAAGGGATCATCACTGAAGACCAAGATAGGTGAGAAAGTTGACCTATGTTTAGCATGCTAATTTTTTATTCTTATAGAGCACTATAAGAGGAGGTTTTTTCATGACCAAGTTTCTATATTAATTTGTAGGCTGACATTTCCTATGTTTTACAAGGTGCAAGGAAAGAGAGATATACTTTACTCATAGAAATAAAATAAGAACCAATGTAATTTTGATTTTGAGAATACATTTCCATGGGATAATAGGGTAATATGAAATAATGAGATGAAATTATAAGCTACATTTTTAAATTTTTTATTATGTGAACTGACAACTAAATAATCACCAAACATGACATCTAATATAAAAACACGTGTAAATAATGGAAAATGAAACGTGATGAGGGAAATATGAAATTTAGATGACTAAATATAAAAAAAATTAAGGTGTAAAGAGTTCAAAAATTCACCAAAATGCTTTCCCTCCAAAGTGTATAACCAATAGGCTTCAATTGAAAAGTCTTTAATCACTAAATAAGGACATAACCAATTGGGTCTAAACATTCAACCCTGTCATTTATTTTTATCAATTTGAATATCAAACCTTAATACAAGGTCTCTTACTTGAATTTGACACTCATGAACATTTTTTATACTTATGTCACACACATATTGCATAAGCAATGTGATTCTATGTAGTCGTGCACTGGTGTTCATCTAAGGTGTCCAATTGCTCTAATTGTTTGTTTTTATAGTCTTCATCATCAGTAAGATTTTGAACAGAGATATGAAAGATATGCATTTCCACGTAAAGGGGTAGAACTAATTTGATCCAAATAAAATTTAATACTCCATTGTCTATGTGTAAAAACTTATTATATAGGCCCATAGTACTTGGTAGAGTTGTAAGTGCCAATTTCATTTATTATCTTTGATAGTTTTTACCAATATTGACTTCAAAGTTTTATTGGTGGATTTAGCCTAGCCACTTGCTTTTGGGTAGTATAAATAGGTTGTGTGGTGAGATATAGTGAATTTATTTCACACTTCATGTACCTCAAGGTTCTTAAATAGAAACCCATTATTTGTAATAATGACTTGTGGGACCCCGAATCAACAAATGATTTGATACATAATGAATTTATAAATCACCAATCTAGTAATAGTGGTTAGGAGAATTTCCTCCTCCCATTTGGTGAAATACTCAATGGTCTTAATGATGAATTAATGTCCATTTGAGTAATTATGGGAAATCTTACTAATCAAATCTAGACCCTAAGTGGAAAAGGGACACAAAGTGGCAATGGGTTGCAACACCCTAGTGGGGATGTGGATCTCATGGGGAAATGTTGACTCTTATCACACTTATTTATGTATTCAATGGTGTCATGTTCAATAGTTTTCCATAAATATCCCATCCTATGGATCTTATGGGTAGTTACATGGCCACTAATGTGTCTATCAAAAATGTTGTTATGGCAATGAAATATGACCTTTTCTGACTCCTCTTGGTCAATTAACCCCAATAACATGTCATCAAAAGCCTTTTAATATAGAACCTAATATAAAATAATGCATTTGGATGTGATGATATGAATACACCTACTTTTTTATGAGTTGGCACCTTAGGGATAAGTACGATCAATTAGATAATGGATGTTGTTTCCATACTAAGGAGAGGAAGCAATGACAGGTTATTCTATGTATCATATTAGTTCATTTGGAAATTAGTATTCAAAAGAGCACCAACTTATAAGGTAGAATATTTCAACCAATCAATAATGTTTTTTCCTTAATGCACTTTTGGTTGACATATGTAAGTTTGAATTCACCCAAAACCATGATAAAACACCCAGCCTTTTTTGAAATGGTTGATTGGGTTAAGAATGTTCATGAGGCCTATGACCTTATTATAACCCTTATTTCCTAGTTAATCATATAATGTCACAACCACTTGGTTGTGAACACAATGGGAAAACACTCTTTCTTTGCTTGGGTATAATGTGTCTCATATTCAATGAGAGTGTGGTTGATGAAATAGATGGCATGGTCATTGCCATCATCATCTTCTTGGGTCAACATGTAAGTGAGATACACCTCAGTTGCCCTAATTTAAATTATGAGAGGCATATTAGACTTGGCTGCCATGATGGTTAGAGGGGACATAAGAAAGCATTTTACCACTTCAAATGCATCCTAACAATCACTCATCCAAGCCAAGTCACTCACAATTTTAAGCAAATTATTGATAAGATGAACTACATATGTAAGGTCAGGTATGAATCATCAGATAGATCCTAACTTTCCCAAGAATGACCTAATTCTTATCTCATCATTAGGGGATCATGTATAATATGGTGAAAATTTTGGTGGGATCAATGTTGATTATATGCTAATAAATAATATAACCAAGGAGTTTTCCACCTGTGACTCCAAAAACACATTTTTTTGGATTGAGAGTGACACCATATTCAATAAAACATGTGATAATGGTTTACAACACTTTTAAATGGTCTATCCTTTTCTTTATTTTTCCTAAAATATCATCCATGTAATTTTCTACAATTTTAAGGATAAGATTGTGTAAAATATGGGTCATGGTTATCTGGTATGTTGCCCTTGCATTTTTAAGGCTGAAGGGCATGACTACCTAGTATAAATTCCCCCCCCCAAGGTGTAGTGAAAGAGGTTTTACTTTGATCTTCATCTAAAGTTTAAATATAGTTATATCTAGATAATCCATTCATAAGAGACAAGAACTCACAACGTGTGGTAGCATCAATAATGACATTAATGGAAGGGAGATATAAATCAACTTTAGGACATGCTTTGTTAATATCATGAAAATTTATGTATATCCTAATTTTACCATTCTTATTTATAATAGAAATGATCTTGGACATTCATTCAAAATAATCCATGGGTTTTATGAACCCCACTTTGATAGGTTTGATAACCTCTTTTATAACCATAAAAGCAACTTTGGGCCTGATTAGTCTAAGCTTTTATTCACAACATTTGTTTTAGGTGGACAAGTACTCCAGGATTGATACCTACATATCCACATAAGATAAGGTAAAACATTTAGATAACTCTATGAGAGTATGTTTGTGGTCTTATACTTTTCACAATGAAAGTGAGGACCTAAGTTTAAGGTTTTTGTGGCCTTTCTTAGTCCCAATGTTTATATCAATAGTATCTTCAATGAGGGAGGCATTCCCTCTTCAAATTCATTAGTATTTTTGGGAAGTCGACATATTTAGCTTCCATTTAAAATATGTCAAGATCTTCATCAGAAGATAAATGATCCTCAACCTTGTAATAAGAATCATAATAATTATATTTGAGGGAAGACGTAGGATGATAAGTGAGATCAAAACCTCTCTTGTGATGGAAAAATGGGAGGTCATCATAAATATATAAGAACTTTAGAATGTCTTTGTCTCTTTAAACAAGGTCAAGGACCAATAGGCTAGTATCCTTCCCAATGCAAGTAAGGGTTATGTCATTATACACTTTTTGCACAAGAGGCTCCATCCTAATGGGCACTATAAAATGTGATTTGGGTATCTCAGGATGAGGATCAAAACATAAGGAGGAATCAGCCATAGATTCAATGAGTTGACTACTTTTCCTAGGGATGACTTATATGGAGACAAAGTCAAAATTCTTGGTGAACTCACACATAATAGTCTTTTAAAGCTAAAGGCATTCAACTTTTGTCTAATAAATATTTTAGACTTGATTGATCACTAGTTGTGAGTCACCTTGGATATTCAGGTTTTGAATTCCAAATTAGAAATAAACATCCCAAGTAATAGAGCTTCATACTCAGCCCCATTTTTGGTACACTCAAATTCAAGCTTTAATCCAAAAGTTTAAAAAAATCCCTTAAGGTAAATTAGGATGACTCATGCCTCCATGCTAAGATGACATTTTACCCCATCATAGTAAATGGCCCATTGATCATCTTCATCTTGAGGAAGATTTTCTCGATCTTTTGATATCTTAACCATGCATATATACAATATGTTGTTAACCCATCTTGGGTTTCCTTGTCTTGAGATTCATATATATTTTAAGTTCCTACCCCTCTGGGTCAAAATGAATAAAAAATGGTGTGTCCTTTAAAATATCTATTATTTTAGTCATAGACATGGTCAAGATGACCGGTATGGATACAAGACTTTTATACCTTAATTTTTTGGTTGTTATAACTTCCTTTTATTTATTTTTATCTTTAAGAAATGACTCAAGGTTTTTGTAACCCCTTATTTATGACAACCATAGTGGGTTTAGGAGTACCCTTGACCTCAACCAAGTGTGAGGGTTTTGTTACACTATTAGTGGCTAAAAGATAGTCAATGTGTAAACCTAGTTTCTTATGCATGGTTGCTTGAAAAACATCAAAGGGTTCCTTTCCAATATAGAGGAACCTTATTTGTTGAAAAAGATTTGAAGGGATCACCTTCATCTTATGAATCTAAGGTCTACCCAAGATCATGTTGTAATTGGTATATTTATCAATCACATAGAATTTTGTCAACACGATTTTAGGATCTAGGGTAATTATAATCACAATGGCTCCTATAGAAGTGGATTTGAGACTATCTTAGCCTTTAAGAGTGTTTCAAGTGGTTGAGCAGCTAGTTTCTTCATAACCAAGTTTTTTCAAGAATAAAAAATGGGAATATGTTAATCATTGTCCCATCATCTACTATTACTATTTTTACATAATTATTATAGATCCATATTTACAAAAATAAATTTGGGTCTTCCTTCCTATCATTTTTATAATTGGGAGGTAGACTCCTAAGGTCAAATAAATAACCAAAATCCATCAAATATTACCCTAGATGAAACATGTCAAGATCAATATGATTTATTTGGGTCTGAGGTAGAGGAGACACACTAGTTAAGTACCCCAATCCTAGGGGATCAAGCAATGTAGAATGTTGGGCTTGTTCAAGAGAGTTATTGAACAAATCAATGAAGACATGTGGGAGAATGTCTTTTTTAGGTTTTCAACTAAATCATAGTTTCCCAAGGTTTTGGGATGATATCATAATCTAAAATGTTGGAAGGGTGTGGATTTATGGGTTGATATTATCAAGTGTGAATGATAATATTTATTTCTTCTTCAGTTTAAAAATCCACCACTCCTATCATTTTGGTCTCCCTTGGACTCCTAATTAGGGATCCACATCAAGGTTGGTTGTCCTAGAAGTAGATGCCTTAACATTATTAATGCATGCTAGCATAGGTTTGTTGTGTTACATTGGTTGGTTTTTTGGGTTACCTTATGGCTCATTTTTGGTAACTCGTGTTTGATGGTTTAGGAAAGGGTTTTGATATATTTAGAGGTTTTGGTTTTAAGGAGTTGTAAAACCATTAAATTGAACTTGAGGGATGGAATTTGCATTCCCTAAGAACATGTCAACAAAATTATACCTTTAATCTTTAGGTAACCTTTGAATGACTTGTTTTACTCTTGGCATGAATGAGTTTCATTTCCAACTACATGATGGAAGAGGAAATATATGTTTCAATCATAGTCCATAGGCCTCTATTTTTGTCCCTGTTGACCAAACTCCTATTGGTTATTTATTTTATAAAAGGGTTGGTTTTGAAAATATGGGAAATGGTTAATGTTATGGAATTGGCTTTGGTTTTTGACATTGTGTGGTGGAGGATGATTGAAATCAACCACATGAATTGTAGGTGGAGGATTATTGTTCCTCATACCATTATTATTATTGGCATTATTATTATTCATGGGTTCTATTTGATTATTGTTGACAAATTTTGGCTTCTTTTTATGATCATTTATGTCATCAATGGTGGCATTCCAATTTATATTAAGAACCTTGGGGCCTTGATTATTGCTAATATATTTTTAATTTATGCTTTGAAAACCCCCATGGTTTTGGTTAGGGGTAAATATACACCCATTGGATCCATAGGTTTGATGGCCACTATCAATGGTTGTTTAGTCAATTCATAAAACACTCTCAACTTTTTCTTTGTAGGATCCATAAGGAAACTTATAAACATCTTCCCTTATTTACTTGTTAATGAAATTAAGAAAGATATCTCATAGCTCTCTTTTATCCATGTTTGGTGCACTAGTAGATAAATATGTAATTTATCACCATATCATAATGAAATAGGTATCAAATTTATTATTCTCTTGTTTAATGTGTAATAATTCTTGAATTCTAGTTTTCATCAACTTATTCAAATCAAAGACTTTAACAAATTCAGCCATGGGTTGTATAAAGGAATGAATTGAGGCATTTGGGAGGCAATAGTACCATTCAATGGAAATTACTTATAGTATTTTGGGAAATATTTTTTGAAACAACCACATCCCAAGGCAAGATTTCCCTAACAGTAGTAGCATATGCTTTGACGTGTACATTGGAATTCCCTTCTCCTTTAAATTTGGGAAAGTTAGGTAGGGGATGAGATAATATAACTCCTCATATAACATGATTGAGGGGTTCCTAAATATATTTAGCATAAATCCCCATGGCATTGAAGTATGTTAAGTGTAGGGTAGAATCTGGTTGAGGAAGTGGGTTTGGATAAGGATTGTTTATGTGACTGCTGGGAGGAAAAGAAGGTGTTTGATATGGTGTGTCAAATAGGCTGAAAAATAGTTATCCAATTAGGTAGATTTGGATATTTTTAGAAGTATGGAGGTAATTGGTTAGAATAAATGGGACTCATTGGTTGAAATGGAGTAGTGTGCATAGGTAGTTGGTTTACCAACACATAACTACAAGGGTTGTATGATGACAATTGGTTGGTTATCACATACGTAAGAGGAACAAAGGGTAGTTGCTAGTTTGTCACTAAATTATTTGGAGGAATTTAAGGTGGAATTTAATTGCTTGTCATGAGTAGGAGTGACATATGATAGTGGTTGACTAGTTTCCACATTGTTAGGATGCAACTAGGAAAAAGAGCCTCCTAAGAGAGTTTTGAAATGAGTTTGATACACCAGATGAGTACTTGGTGTTTTATGGTTAGGCACCCCATGTGTAAGAATATTTCCTAAATTCTATCTTTTAATGTGGTTGATTAGGGGTTGATTAAAAATATATCAAGGTGCCTAGTAAGTTGGCATATCTACATAATTGGGAGGAGGATAGACATGATTGGGAGAATCTTGGTGGATTTTTAAATATCTAATAAGACTCACAAAAATTGAGATGAACTCATTTAGAGAAGAATGAGTGTTTTTTTGAGTGACCTCCTTGGTTGGAGGTCCATGCAATATAGGTTCATATCTTGTAGCTATTTGATTGGAGAATGGTGACTCAATGCAATCTGACACATTTTTATCAAGAGTTTGAGGAACATTTTTGGTATGAATGAGAGGATTTTGAGGTGCTTAAATTTTTTTAACCCATATTCTAAGTAACAGATTCTATTAATATATTGATCAAATCTTGTGGCATTTTTCACATCAAGATTTTGCAGACTAATGGAAGTTTTAGTTATGATATGAGGAATAGTCCCACTCCCACTTGTGAGGGTCATACTTTTATATTTGGGATGGTTACTAACGGTGTCCAATGGATCTCACACTTGGTGAATAACCACTCCCAATCTAGCATGAGAATTTAAATGTTGGTTTGGATAAGTCACATTTATGATTTGCATGGGAATATTAGTGTTCTAGTTGAAGAGGGAGGCTTCACCCTAGGGTTTATGACTCCTTATATAAGTGTCAAAATCTATACTTCTTACAAAGATATCTTGACCAAACATATTCAAGGGGTATATGGATAACCACTTAATATGAAAAAGGTAGAAGGATAGACTAAAGGAAGAAAAGAGGAAAACATAAAATGAAAAGCCTTTTACATTATGTTCACCAATTTTACACAAGGAAAGTAACACACTAACATGTTCAATTGAATTCTCAAGGTTTGGCCAAAATAGTTGATCTAATGGATGGATAATGGGTGAATCTACAGACTAGATTGATTGTTTGGAGGAAAGAGGTTTTGGATGATAAGTAGTATGGCATGATCATGATAGAAATAAAATATTTATGCCATGCCATGATGTTTTTTGAGATAGTTTAATTAATAATATACATAACTCCATGATCCCTCTATCTCTATGATAATGAGTGGCAAAGTTCTTGGTCAATGTTGGGAATGGTGAATTGGGTATGATCAGGTTAGATAACTCAATAAATATAGTTAGCTCAATCACATTAACTAGATCCTATTAATGTCATACAAGAATTGAATAATATATGATGAGGTTAGTCTCAAGGAAAAAAGGTGGAAGGGGTGAGTGGATGACTAGGCCTAAATGATGTCGTATTGACAACATATGCTCTACAGTTAATATGATAATGGGGGGATCATGAATCTTATCTTGATCATATAGATCATTATGGGAGTTGAAAAAAATATGGGGGATGGGTGTGGATCATAAAAATTATCTCTTGAATGTATTTTTAATTGGATTGAATGTTGATTCCAAGACTTGGGGCTCTGACTCTATGAAAGAAACATGTTTTAAGAACGAGTGGAGTCTTTGAGCGTGTCATCTAAGAAGCAATAAAAATTTGATATATAAACATAATAACTTGTTTTTAATGTGTTTTAAGGATATTAATTTCTTTTTATAAATATGTGAGCAAGGTTTTGTGCTTTTGATTGTCAAGACAAGGCCTTGTGTAGAAATTATTTTGATACTTATGCACATCTTAACAAGGTTTTTCTAAATAAATGGAACTGAAATGCTTGTTGAAATTAAATTAAATAAGATGGGAGATGAATTTGGCTTAGAAAACTTCTTTTTAATCTATTTTTAATATCAAATTGAATGTTGATTCCAGGAATTGGGGCTCTAACTCTATGAAAAAAACTTGTTTTAAGAATGAGTGGACTATTTGAGTGTCATCCAATAAGCAAGACAAATGTGATATGTAAACATAATAACTTTTTTTTAATATGTTTTAATTATATTAATTTATTTTTATAAATATCTAAGCAAGGTTTTGTGGTTTTGCTCATCCTGACAAGTCTTTGTGTGGAAACTATTTTTGTACTTTTGCACATCTTGACAAGGTTTTTTAAAATAAATGTAACTAAAATTATTGTTGAAATGAAATTAAATTTGAAATGATTTAGATAAAAATTAAATTAATTTTTTAATCATTCATGACTTTTTTAATGATTTTTTAATGAATGCAACATTAAAATTAAGATCTAAACTAGGAGTGCAAATGCTGATTTTTACCCTTTCCTAGATGCAAGTTTTTCCCTATATGTAAGTTAAATGAAACTTTTTTTTTGTATTTTAAAATTAATAATGAATTAATAAGTTATTAAATTATTTATTTTATAACATGAAAATAAAACAAAATCAAATTCAAACCATAGGTATTTCAACTTCCAAATATATATAATTTTTTTTGTGCATGCAACCTAAAAAACTAGTTTTTAGATGTCCTAAATGATTACTTGTTAAAATAAATGATTTGAAATGAAAAAAAGTAAAGTTAAAGTTTTTATTTTATGATTTCATAATATTATAACAATGTTATTTTCTTATGTAAGTGAATATAATTAGATCTAATATGCAAAATTTATTTTGTCTAGTTTGTCAGGTTTGTCTAGTTGCTTGTTTGAAAGTTGTTTGTGAATGAAAATATTTTATAAACTGAAAATGAACTATTATATGTAGTTTTATCTATTGTTTTTTTAATTATTTATCTTTCTTACAAGATGTATAAAACTGCATTATTTTAAAATAACTCATAATTAATTTTCCTAGAAGAGATCTAAACTATGATTTTGGTTGAAAATATTTTCTAAACTGAAAATGAACTACTATATGATAGTTGTATCTATTGTTTTATTTGTTTGATTTATCTTTTCTATAAGATGTATAAAACTTCATTATTTTAAAATAACTTAAAATCAATTTTCCAAGAAGAGATCTAAAATATGATTTTGGTGTAAGGGAGAAAGAGAGTTTTTTTTCTTTTCCTTTGTTTTTCAGAAAATGAAGTTAATATAACAAAATAAAATAAAATAAAAATTATTATAAACTATTAAAATATAATCAAATCTTAAAATTAAAACCCCCAACCTAACCAAAGTGAGACCAAATGGAAGCAAAGGGGTGGTTGTTGTAGATCATCCTCAGTATGCTAGCTCCTTCACTCAATGTAGTTGTAGGAACTATTGTATAGAGGGAAGTAACACAAAATGGAAACAATAATAAGATAATATATGGTATAAAAATCCAAAATAATGAAGTGGGTAATTGTAATTGGTTGGTTCACTGATCACAAATAATAGGTTGTTGATCTAGTGGCTTTCCTTCTCTAAAATTATGTCATCGGACACGAAAATGACCAAAGGTAGAGAAAGAAATATTCCAAAACTGAAACCAAGTGGGCTTGGAATTTTATATTTTGAGTACACCAATATCCAATGAAAATTTTGGATCTAAAATTAATCTAAAATGGATATACTTGTAGGAGAAGCATGGATCTTGTAAGGGTGAGTCTAACTATTGGTTGACCAAAAGTTGAACTTAGGAAAGATTGTGAGTGATAAAAATAAGGGTGGGAGTGAGATGGGTTGTTAAGAGGTAAAACACAAATAAAATAAAAAATAAATATGAATAAATCATGCAAAATACATGGAAACTCAATATTTTTGATGCTAAAAATGGGAGACAGAAAAACCATGATAAAACTGTCATAGTTTATAGGTGTGAAAGATGAAACCGCTGCTAAAATTGAAAAAACCATTGCATAGAGAGTTGAAACTACCATGTATAGTTGTTAAATTTTTGTGTATATTACACTTTCATCATGGTGGTTTGTGAACACTTAGTGGTGGAAGTGTCACAGAGGGGTGGTTTTATCCTATGATGGTGTGGTTTCATCACCAAGACCACTGATTTCATCTTGGGTGAGATTTATAAAAGACTAATGCTTAAAACACTCAAAAAAATCAATTTCATGATTTAAAGGGGGTTAAATAGAGGGTAAAATTAGATATTTTAAGAGATAATTAGGCCTAAGCATATGTTTGGAGGTCAGTTCATCATTATTGAACATTTTTTTTAAATGTCACACCATGCATTTTTGGATGCATACATATTGCCACGTTAGGATGATGTCTTGTCATGAATTGATGAGGATGTGGTCTTGAGTAGTGGCATGTTGAAGGTAAAATAGGGTTATAAATACTTACCTTACTTACCTACATGGCATAGTGAAGTTAGTTGAGACTTCATGCAACCTATGAGCAAAAGACAAGAATCAAATGTAGTTTAGTGAAAAAGATAAAATAATAATATCTAATTAAAACATGAAAGATAATACTTAAAATGTGCATCAAGATGAGTGCACTACCTGAATCATCTTGTCAGGGGGTTGAATCTGGTGCCAAGTGTTGTGTACCTATAAAATCATAAAAACATGCTACAAGAGATAAAAAAACTATTAAAATTATTAATTTTTTAACTTGAATCATGTAAATTGAGAAATAATATGATGTAGAGGTATTAAATATAAGTTTTTTAAATAAAATTTCCAAAAATGGAAAGTTTTCAAACTATAATGTCTAGTTAAAAGGCCTATATATTCAAAAATTAACCTAAAATAGAAATAATTGCACCTTTTAAGTTTCAAAAAAACTGAGCTCTAAATTTTTGGTAGTGAAATTAATCCATGAATCAATCTATGAGATGGTCACAGAGCACAGATGGTGAATCTACCAGTTGCAGGTAGAGCGAGGCAGGCATAGGTCAGTTTTGCTAACTTTTTTATTTTTGCCCCAATTCTGAAGTTTTGCTCAAAAACACTTAAAATTCAAGTAAAATTCAAAAACAAATTATGTAAATGTGTTAAGGGAGGTATTAGGATAATAAAATTTCAAAATTTTAAGAAATTAGTTAGTTTTTAGTCAAATTGGGTGGGGGGGAGGGGGGGATGGGCGATGGGGGTAGGCTTTAGGTGTGATCAGCGATCAAAACCTATACATCAAGTTAAAATCGTCAGTCTTCCCAGACTAGTGCTTATGTCTTTGTCATGGTAGTTACATGATTTTTGTGAGCCATGGGTAGGTTTGTGTCACAACCTCTAAAAATTTGGTGGTTTAAAAATTGTTACATGACAAAACATAAAGTGCCCCAAAATTTTGGGAAGGTTTCACAACCACCGCCTACAAAAGGTAATGGTTTCATCGTAGTTAGAAAAGAATGGCTTCTTGGAAAAAAATTAAGTTTTAAAAGGGTCATGGATTCATCAAACATTTTTTCCACAAAAGGGAAGCTACATACATTGTATTTGACTTAGGGAGTAGGAGTGGTTCCCTTGGATTATGCACTATTAACTATGGATGAGCTAGCCATCCTAGACAGAGTATGGATCTTATGGATTTCTCAAGTTGGAATCATAACCCTATCAAGTAGGTTAATTTATTACCTTTTTACATACTAGGATGTGGACTGGAACACTTTTAAGATTCCATAGGATACTAGAGAGTTGATCATCACTCTCATGGATGTCGATAAGATCATGAGTTTCCCGATGATAAGTTTATTGATGGACTTATGGGAGGCCACCACTAAGGCAAAGGTTATTGGGTGGGTAGACCAATTTTTATGGATTGATGCACCCAATTTTTGGTGCAAAATCCAAAATTAAGCTTTCAAATTTTGATATATTTGTTATCCCTAGCCTTTAAAAGGCCATCATTGGGATCTATGCCTCTAGTTAGGGCAGACAAAGGCACAAATAGGTTGTTGTATAGTTGGTTGCCTATTATGCATTAGATATAAAAGAGGAGATAATGTTATTCATGTGCACATGAGGTATTTTCCCACACATACATGAATTTTCATAAGATATCATGATTGGGAGCCCTCTCAATCATCTATCCCATACTCATGAACATTTTTTTTATATTGTCAACACATACATATTACATATGCAATGCGATTCTATGCATTCATGAGCTAATGCCCATCTAAGGTGTCCAATTTCACTAATCATGTGATTATATACACTTCGTCATTAAGAATACCTTGAAGAGAGACATGACGGATAATTATTTATACCTCAATGGGTAGAAAAAATTTTGATCCAAACATAGGGTAATATGGGGTCACCCCTGTGGATATGCAAACACTTGTCTTATAAGCCAATAATGTTAGGTAGAGTTGAAATGCCAATCTCACTTATTATATATGATAATTTTTACCAATATTAACTAGAAATTTTTATTTATGATTTTGACTTGTCTATTGATGTGTGGGTAGTATAAATAGGATATGTGAAGATATATAGCTATTTTATTTCACACTTCATGTACCTCAAGGTTCTTAAATAGATACCCATTATCTATAATAATGAATTTTGGGACCCCAAATTGATAAATTATTTGATTCAGAATGAATTTATTGATTCTTAATCCAGTAATAGTGGTTAAGGGCATTGGTTTTTATCCATTTGGTGAAATACTAAGTGGTCATAATGATGAAATGATGACCATCTAAGAAAGCAGGGGAAAGCTTACCAATCAAATATAGATCGCAAGTAGAAAAGGCCCAAGGGGTGAAAATGGGTTTTAATGCCCTAGTGGGGATGTGGATCTCATGAGAAAAATATTTACACTTTTCACACTTCCTTATGTATTCAATGGTTTTGTGTTTAAGAGTGGACTATAAATATCCCATCTTATGGATCTTGGGAATAGTAATATCAAAATATCCACCATAAATGTCATTATGATAATGAAAGAGGACATTTTCTAGTTCCTATTCATCAAAACACCTCAATAACATGTCATCAAAGGCCTTGTGATAGATAGCATCATCCAAAATAACGTATCTAGACATGATGATATGAATACACCTCCTTTGTTGTGAGTTGGCACCCTCAGGATAAGTATGATCAATTAGTTAATGGATGATATTGTCATACCAAGGATGGGAAGTAATGGAAGGTTTCTCTAAGTAAAATATTAGTTCATCAATAAAATCAATATCCAAGAGATCACTAACGTCTAGGGGAGAATATTCCAACCAATATGTAATGATTTTTGCCTTAATGGACTTTTGGTTGACATATGTAAGTTTAAATTTGCTAAAAAGCATGATAAAATGCCTAGCCTTTTGTGAAAGAGTTGGTTGGGTTAAGAATTTTTATAAGGCCTAGGACCTTACTATAACCTTTATTTCCTTGTTAAGCATATAATGTCATAACCACTTGGTTTTGAACAAGATGGCCAAACACTCTTTCACTACTTGGGTATAATGTGTCTCATAGTCAATGAGAGTGTGGCTGATCAAATATATGGCACACTCCTTTCCATCATCATCATTTTATGCCAACATATAGGCAAGAGACGCCTCATTCACCCTAATCTAAATTATGAGAGGCCTGTTAAACATGGGTGCCATGAGGATTGGATAGGATGTAAGAAACCATTTCATAGCTTTAAATGCATCTTGGCAATCATTCATCGAAGCCAAGCCACTCACCTTTTTGACCATATTATTTATAGAATGAACCACATATATAAGGTCAAGTATGAATCACTAGATGGCTCCCAACTTTCCCAAGAATGACCTAATTTTTAACTCATTGGTATGGTGGAGCGTGTCTAATATGTCACGTATTTTGGTGGGGTAAATGTTAAATCCACACTAAGAAATAATATTGTAAGAAGTAAATTTCGATCAAAAGAGATTTGATTATGCAATTTAACCAAAATGCCCAAAACATCAATCTACTTCATAATTTAGAGCCATTAGACTATAATTCAAGCAAAAATAGACATTAAAACTAGCATCATAACCTAAATCTAAATGCTCTAAACAAGATGCAAAACAAGAAAAAGACTAATTGATTATGGATGGAGATTGTAAACCAAAGACTCAGATTTCTAGCATGATTGCTTGATATCAGCTTGATCAATGATTTGGATGATAGCATGGACTAACTGATTATATTGGCATGGAGGTCTTATGGATTCATCTCTCTATCTTGGCCACAAAGAATGGGTTGGTTTAAATAGGCCATGGGGGGAAGATAAATGGCTAATATTCAAATTTGGGATGAAGAGGATCAATGGTGGAGGATTATCCAAGGAATTAAAAATTCCTTGGAAGCCTCTAAAATAGAGGCTTATGGAGAGTAAGGGCTAAGATAGAGAGGATTTTAGGATTGGATAACTCTATAGTCCATTAGGGGAGATAAACAAGATTACTAGGTGGTTAGATAGGTGATTAGAGACTACGGATGTAGGAGAGCCTAGGAGCAGGCTAGGATAGGTGGGATTGGAATTTTTAAACTCTAATATAATGGACAAGTGGGTCTATGTAGTGGATAATAAGGATTTAGATGAATTAATTTATTTTTAGGGAAGGAATAAGATTAGTGGATGCATAATAATGAAGGGGGATGTTAAATAAATTACTAGGAGGCATGATATTAAATAATATTAGATGAAATAAGTGAAATTAATGTCGACTAGTATTAATATTAGTGATGATAACTAAAGCGAGTGAATTTAGATGTATACATTTTTTCCCTCTTTGAAAGGGCATTGCAAGTGGATGAAGTAGGAGTAATGGTCTTTCAAATAAGAAAGACACTCATATATGAAGGTTAGTAAATGATGTTTATTGTATATGATGCCCCCTCGAGGGGAAATGCAGGGAAGAAAGAGACATATGGCTACTTAAAAGAGGAAATGAGGGTGGGATATGAAAAATAGATAAGGGCATGGGATGCTAGATGTGATGAATAAAATGATCTCAACTTGAGTTGTGGGATATAAAGTGATGATGCCCCTAGAAAATACAAATGCACAAGGAGTGGAAATGACTATGTCATGGTTGTCAACACATCCCAAGGGGTAATAAACTGTAACATGATGATGATAAGATAAAAGGCCATAATCTTTAGATGTATCCCAAGTAAGGATGCATGCAAGGGGGAGTTATAAGCTAGGATAATATAATGATTTGATGAGATTAATTACAAGGGTATTTCAAAGCTAAATACAAGTAATAATGAATATTAGAGAGATGAAATGATATGATCGATTGACCAAAAGCCAAAAGGGAAGAATTAGACTACAATGCATCAAATCAATGAACCACAATGCGATTGATAATGACGATGCCTCTAGTAAGGACACATATAAGGAATCAAGAGATGATAATAGAATTATAGTCTTGGTCATGCCCCAATCGCAGGAGGAACCATAAAAGTTTGGTGATAATAGATGATTGTTGGAAGAAAATATGGATGTTATGATTTGTCAGTTCCAATTGATAGGTTCAAGTGATTGATGAAAATATTAAGGATTTGATTGTAGGGATGGTGATTGATAAATACACTAATTAATTAATGGTAAATATTATAGCTCAAAGATTTGACCAACACAATACTTGGGTATTATGAAGGATAAGATGGATGTGATGATAAATGATGGGAAAAGAGGAGAGAGTGGCCAAGTTGACCTTAGGCACATTATATGACTAAGAATTGCCTACATAGTCTAAAAATATCTCAGAGCAATGTAGTTCAAACAATATTAGAGGATGAAAATGATGGATTAGAATATCAAGATAATGATGACTATGTTAATTGTTAGAGAGAGGATGCTACTCAAATGTTAGATAGGAAGATGATGGGTTTAATATGATTAGATGATTAGACAAGTGAGAGAGGATAGAAGAAATGATGAGTGTGTATATTATCAAGCCATAATTGTTATATAATGCTCATCATAGTTGAATCAATTTGATAAAATATAACAATTGGTAGTGTGCCCCAAGATATATGTATGACCAAGAGGACATTGTTCCAAAGTGCATAAAAGGGGGTAAAAAGTGAACTTTACATCATTTAGGGAACCTAAAAACATCATTATAAATTTTGGTGTCATCATAGCATCCTCTTTCATTTCCCAATAGACAAAAAGAGACATGATGCAAGAATAAAAATAAACATAGATAAACAAACAGCACACACAAGTATCTACATGTATTGTCATAATGTCTTGTCTAATGGTCCTAATGAGAGTCATCTATATGATTGATCAAGTGATGAGTTGGACTCAGTTGGCCATGATGATCATGATTTGAAGTGAAAGTGGATTGAGGATATGGGTTTAGACAAGGGTATAGTCTTGATAAGAATTTGGATAAGGTATGGACTTGGAGTAGACTAGTGATTTATATTAGGATAAGGTTATGGACAAGGACTTGGATGTCATGATAAGACTACCGACTAGGATAATTAAGACAAGACAACCTATATGTTTTGAGATTTTTTGTATTTTATAATTTTTAGGGTTTTTGACATATTTCAATTTTTAAGTTTTTTGAGAATATGTATGTACATTATACAAATAAAGTTACTAGCAAAGGGAAAACCAATCCTAGTAACCAAGATAAGTATAGATGGAATAATGGATGGGATGATAAAAGGATGAAGGTAAGGCTAATAATTGGATGAGGACCAATTAATAATAGACTAGGGATCATAAATGACCACATCATAAAGGAAAAATATATATAACTACCTAAGTGTCTATTGGATGGTATGCCAAGATGATTCCAAAACATTTCTCAAGACATCTTCTATGTCTTTACAAATGTCAAGATGGGAAGGAATGATAGAAATAATGGGATGCATGATATGATGGTAGATAATGGGTAAGAAAAATGGATAGAGGGATATGACATGGATGGGATTGACAAGGGATGGATTTGTGCCCCTAAGTGTTGAGGTTCAATGCGGATAATAGATTATTTTACCATGACACCCAAAATCATCTTGCATCATGTTACTTGCCCAATGTGTTAGAAGACTTATTTTCACCATTGGAAGAATGATTTTTTATTTTATTTTATTTTTATTTTTATTTTATTTTGATATTTTTTATTTTTTGGCATCTTGATTTATTAGAGGCAGGCGAGATGTAGGATGCAAACATTTTAATAATTTTTAACCAACACATTTTCTAGATAGATGGGATGGTAGGATCATGTTGTCATTGTTGGATGTATTTACGTCCATGTGACCTTTGATGTTTGATTGAGACCTCTCCAAATATCTAGACCAAGTGTATTTGTCATCCCTATGATAGACAATATTGCCCAAGAAAGTGATATGAGGTATAGATTGGAATAGATCTTGATGTTGATGGGGTGTATTGGATTGAATGGGTGATAGGATCATGATGGGGAGGTGTGATGGGTGAGTGAGGATTAGGACTATAATTTTCACACATCATTGTAGATGTTAGACATTCCATATTTTATTGGTACCATATGACAAAAGACTGCAAGAGATCCAAAATTGTTTTGACTTTGCGATTCATTTTGATCTAATTATTTGAAGGATTATTGGCCATCTTGATATTGCTTTCAACATTGTTTCAATTTTTGAACTTGATTATATTTTGACTACCCCCTGGTACTTTAAATTGGGCTTCACCATAGAATATTGATCTTTGACTTGATGGATGATGATTATTTTGACTTTGATGGTCACCTAATGCCACAAAAAGGGTTTCACTAGGAGAAGACACTTTTTTATTAAGTCGATGATTTGAATTTTCTTGATTTTGAATTGATAGATCAAAGGTGATTTGATCATCATTTATGAGTTTTTTAATATGGTCTTGGACCATTGTATTTGTGGCACATATTATATTATTCAAGGAAGGGTCCAACGAAGTATGTCCCTATTCATCTTGATAGAGGGAGATGATTAAATGATCATTGATATGAAGAAATGGGTCTATGATGGATGAAGGTGGTGAATATGGCATGAAAAGGTCAATGAATGGTGATGGGGTAACATGGTACTCATAGGGTTTCCTAGGAGACCCATTTTCAACATCGAATAAAATCTCCTCAAGATCAGCAAAAGGATCACTAGGACTAGCTTTAGTACATGCATACAAAGTAGGATCAGATTCACGCTAAAAATATTTATAGATAAATCTTATAAAAAATCTATTATGACTTCATCATCCTAGTTAGGATCAAAATATATGTTTGGTGTTTTGTTATTATCTTAATTTGATATATCTTTAAAAGGGTAGGCATAGTCATCTCTTATTATAATATCTATGAGGGATGATGTTTCTAATACTATTAAACATGATCCTACTATAGATAACACTTATATTGACTCTGATGCTAACTCTAATGAGGGTGTAGGTGGCATCAATGATGTGATGCTAATAATAAAAGATTTTTTATCTATAAGTGACATCTCAACATGGGGTTCTAGATGTGATGATAGGGAGATAATAGATTCAACAAAAATAGGTCCATGGAATAAGGACTTATGATAAATGGGAGGACTAGGTTCATGGGGAATAGCTTCATCTTCGATGGAAGATTTGTCAAATATGGAAGGACCATGGAAGATGGATGTGGTGTCTTGACCTTGGCTTGGAAGGGAAAGAGCTTGATCATGATCGAGAATGAAATCTTGGTAATCTTCTTCTTGTTCACTCAGGGATGTAGACTCATCTGATTCAATCTTGATTTTGATGTCACCATAATTGATGAGGTTTTGGACATAGTTTTGGAAATTATAACATCAATTAATAGTATTCCCCCAAGTTTAGTGATATACATAGTAGTGGTTAGCTTTATACCAAGAGGGATTATGTTTGGTAGGACTAGGATGTCGTATGGGTGGATAGGCCATCATGTCATTAGCAACAAGCTAGTGGAAGAGGGATTCTAGGGAGATATGAAAAGGAGTATAGGGGTATCTTCACCTTGTGACTTAGATGTGGAAACATTAGACCTTGGATCAAACGGTTATTGACGTGATTGGATGAGTAGACTAGTATTACAAGGTTTTTCCATGATAGGATTCACTTTACTAGTGTAGGAAGGGGTATACAACTAGCTATGACTAATGGATGGAGGATTTGAATGGGGCTAGGTGGTGTGAAGACTAGAATTTGTCTAACGTGGATGGGTACAAACTAGAGGTAATTTTTGGTGGATGGGGTTAAAGTTTGTATGACATGGAGTACTCATCTCAAGGAGGTTGAAAAGGAGTACATCCCTATTGGATACGAGGCTTTGCTCAATCAGAATATTGATCATATCTATTTTGGAGGCCACAGATCAATATGGGAGAAAGTATGGATGATAAGGATTATCAGCCCCAATCGGTAGGTATGAGGGATTGAATATAAAGAGTAAGGGATGAGGATGGGATGTGTGGGAAAAAACTTACAGAAGCTTTATTTAATCTAATTTTAAGTTTGATTAGATATTTGGATGTGATTTGATGTAAGATAAGATCAAGTAAACCAAATTAGGAAGTGAGCTAGACCATGATGATTTAGACTAGATTCAATTATGTGAGCTATGACAAGCTCTAAGATTTGATGATGATGGGATAAACTAACCCAAGGGACTGATTTCAACTAAGGATTGATTAGATGAAGACCAGCTCAAGACTAATATGATCAACCCAAATAGGATGGGATGATTTGATTGATACGTTGATAAGATAGTGATTATAACTCAAACTTGACTAGACATAATCAAGCCAATGATGTGGACCATGATATGTAAAGAGATTTGTTTTGCCAATGTGGATGAGGACCAAAGTATGACTAAAAACTTGATAGGATGACTAGTATAGACAAGGCGATGATTAGGTTGGACTAATATTAGGACTAGCAAGGAATATGGACTATGAATAGGCTAGGTTGATAAGATGGTGGACAAGGTGATTAGGCTAGACAAGGTCAAGATATGTTATGTTATTAAGACAAGGTGAGCAACAAGTTTGGACTAGGACCCTAAGGATCAGTAAGAAAGACAAGGTGATGTGAAGATATGGTGATAAAAAGGACTAGGATGTGACCAAAATTGGTTATAGATAAGATGGATTTAGTCTTAAAGATGACACTATGGATGATTAATGCTAAAACTAAGTGAATAATATGAATTTAGACTATGATAAGATGTGATAGGTAGATGGAAAGACTTTATTAAGGTATGTGAGTGATTGGGGTATGACCAGTGCTAGATGGATGAGACTAGACTAGGATGTGACTAAGATGAGAGGGGTGACGAGAGATAGGAAGAGAATCAAGATGATATAAGCTTAAAAGGATGTACAAATGTTCAAAGATAAAATGTAAAATGAGATGATATGATGATACAAGGATATATAATAAATTAATATAATTATGTATAGGCTTGGGTAAAAGGCTGACTTGACTCACAAATAGCACAGGTCCAGTACAACACTCACTAAATCAAAAAAACCATAAACCTAAGACTAGTAAACTGATGAGTGTTTAACCTAGTGACTACACCATCTAATGGCTTCACGAGTGAGGCTGTAGGCTCGTGACCTATTATGAAATCTACATAATCCTATCAACCTCATCTTCACATGATGGTCACTTAGGAGCTGATATTGAACCTGACACCACGTCACCTATTATGGACACAAGGTCTTAATCTAAGCTATACAAGGTTTCTAGGGGAGTCCCCAATATATGTTAGGTACAGTGGGGCCCAAGTTTGTATAGGGTGTTTTCTAATGCTTGGTTGAGATAATTAACTCTTCCCCTCCATAGAAGACCTATATGGGGTCAATCGCTTAACCTAATGATAGCTTTCCCTGATATTTATATTTCATTGAAACATAGAGTGTGGATTTATGCATGGTGGTGAAATCAATGGTCACAATCCATCTAAGACTATGAAAAGTGCATGGGAATCACTTCCATGTCATGTTTCCCTTTAAAAAATGGAAGAGGTTGTTAGTGGTTTTTGATCCTCCAAGACTCACTGCCAGGATGCAGGGAGGAGACAATACACCACAATAACCTTTATGTGACACACAAGCAGACAAAAAAAATTATTAACCAATTTAATTAAGTGTGATATATAAAAATATATATATATATAAGATGATTTTCAAGATGCAAAAATAACTTTGACAAGTGACTTGCAAGACACATAAGTAGTAGTTTTAATTGGCAATCTTGAGGGGTAACCTACTATAAAGAACGTTAGATAAGATGTTAATAAGTTAAAATTACTCCTAGATTCACCCCTATAAGAAAAAAAATGTTAGTATAATAAACCTAAATAAAAATACTAAAAAAATCATGGTTTTGCTCTATAACTTCTTTAGATGAGGGGCCATGATGTGGGGATCTAGGGATGGTAGTCCCTAGTGGGGTCAAGGGGCAGCTCCCCTTGAAGGGTCCATGGGCAGTGACTTACGGAACCCTTAGAATGATTCAAAATTCACAAAAAATAATCTTAAAAATACACTCAAAAAAGGAAAATTTTAAGGCAAAATGGATGAAAAATTGTAACTACACGAGGCAAAACCACTTATACATAGTCACATAGAGTTATATTTCAAAACTAATTCTAGAGACTACAATATTGCAATTAATAGTCAATACCACACTTTGATATATGTGGTTTTGAAGATGGTTAGTTTGACAATGATTGTGCAGATCAATGTAATACCATAACTGGAAAAGTTAATATCGCACTTTGAGATATGCAATTTTGTAAAGGGTCAATTAACTCTAACTGCATGGTTAAATAAAATTGCTTATGGTTAGCACATTACCATAGGTCAAAATCAATACCATAAATTATGAGATGTGGTTTTGTGATTTAGCAAAAATTATTACAGATTTAAAATGATAAAAATATTTACAAAATGCAAAAGATATTTATATAAAGGTAAAAATATTTACAGAATGAATATGTTTACAGAATGATAAACTTTCTAAATGATAACAAAGATTATATGATATATTAACTAGGTAAAATATATTATTTAATTTTCTTAAGTCAAAACCAACTGTATAAAAGCAAAACTAACTTTCAGAATCAAAACTGCCTATTACAAAATGTGTTATTGAAAAGTTAAAATTTGTTGATATATACAGGATATGCAAAATGTGCAAATTTTTTAAAAAGAATAATAGATTTAAAAGTAACTCATATCTACTGAAAAGATTATAGAATTAAAAGAAACTAAAGTCTACTAGAAGCTTGCAAAACTGACTCTACAACCTGTAAAACTATAGTTAGTAATCAATAACACTTATGTAGATATGTGGTATTGCACAAAATGGTCAAAAGGGAGATTTTTGGATCATCTGATGTTTTCCAAATAGAACCTCTCCTTTCTTATGAGTAGAAAATAATAAAATAAAGATAATAACACTATTAGAAAGCAAAAACTACAGGCTTAAGTTAGTGTTTTTATGTCTGGATCAAAATAGCCTTTTTCAGAGGTAAAACCGCACTTTGGAATCAAAATTGCATTTCACAAAGGAAAAAATGCATTTGGGAATCAATACCACATTTTATGAGATGTGATTTTGCAAAAAAAACAAAAACTGCCAAAAGGTTAGACAATTAGTGATTAAGGTTAGCGGTTAGTTAAAACTGAATTTGGGGTGTGCAAAATTGTCTCTAAAAAATTACAAGGTACAGAGCAATACTGCCTTTCACTTAAAGGATGATATTTTTAAAATTTTGAGTCATAATTTTCTTCAATTTGACCTACAACCTTAAGCAAACGCACTCAAAGCACAAAATGTCAACCCAAGAGGAGGGATCCCACTGTGGTCGCCAAATGTAAGATGGGAATTTTGATCAAAAGAGATTTGATTATGCAATTTAACCAAAATTCTCAAAACATCATTCTACTTCATAATTTAGAGCCATTAAACTATAATGCAAGAAAAACATACATTAAAACCAGCATAATAAGCTAAAGTTAAATGCTCTAAACAAGATGCAAAATAATAAAAAGACTAATTGATTATGGATGGAGATTGCTTACCAAAGACTCAAATTTTTAGCATGATGGCATGATGTTGGCTTGATCAATGATTTGGATGATAGCATGGACTGATTGATTATATTTGCATGGAGGTCTTATGAATTCATCTCTCTATCTTGGCCATGAAGGATGGATTGGTCTAAATAGGTCATGGAGGGCAGGTCAATGGCCAATATTCAAAGTTGAAATGAAGAGGATCAATGGTGGAGGATTACCCAAAGAATTAAAAATTCCTTGGAAGCCTCTAAAATAAAGGCTTCTAGAGAGGAAGGGCTAAGATAGAGAGGATTCGAGAATTGGAGAATTTTAGAATCCATTAGGGGGGATAAACAAGATTATTAGGTGGTTAGATATGTGATTAGAGACCAGGGATGTAGGAGAGCCTAGGAGTAGGCTAGGGTAGGTGGAATTGGGATTTTAAATTCCAATATAATGGACAAGTGGGATTAGTTAGTGGATAATAGGGATTTAGATGAATCAATTAATTTGTGGGATAGGAATAATGTTAGTGGATGAATAAGAATGAAGGGGGATGTTAGATAAATGACTATGAGGGGTGATATTAAATAATAGTAGATGAAATAAGTGAAATTAATGTCAACTATTATAATATTAGTAATGATAATTGAAGCGATTGAATTTATATGTATGCAAATATAACCAAGGAGGTTTCCATCTAACTCCAAACACACATTTTTATGGATGGAAATTGACACCATATTCCATCAAACGTGTGATAATGGTACACAAAAATTCTAAATGTTTTATCCTTTTATTTATTTTCATAAAATATCATTCACATATAACTCTACTCTTTTATAAATAAGATCATGGAAAATATGGGTCATGGCTCTCTGATATGTTTTCTCGGCATTTTTAAGTCCAAATGACATGACTACATAATAGAAAGTCCCTCATGGTGTAATGAAAGAGGTCTCGCTTTGATCTTAATCTGAGATTTGGATCTAGTTATATTCAAATAATCCATCCATAAAATACAACTCAATAAGTAGTTGTAGCGTCAACAATGACATCAATGGAAGGGAAAGGAAAATCATTTTTATAACATGCTTTGCTAATATCATGAAAATCATTGTAGATCATAATTTTTCCATTATTTTGTAGAACAAGGATGATGTTGGACATCCATTTAGAATAAACCATGGGTTTTATGAACCCTACTTTGAGAAGTTTTATAACATCTTCTTTACCCATCAACAAAACTTTGGGCTTGACTAGTCTAAGTTTTTATTTCATGAGCTTTGTGTTAAGCATCATGGCCAAATAATGGACAACTACTTCAAGCTTGATACCTACCGTATCTACGTAGAAGAAGGCAAAAACTTTAGATAAATCAATGAGTATCCTCTTATGGTCTTATACTTGCGACAAAATTTAAGACTCAAGTTTGAGGATTTCATTAGTCCTTATGTTTATATAATTAGTATCTCTAATGAGGGATGTATTCCCCTCTTCAAATTCATTAGGATTTGGTGGGATGTCAACATCTTTTACTTCCATGTTAAATACATCAAGATCTTCATCAAAAGATAAATAATCCTCAACCTTGAAATAATAATCACATATGAGGGAAAATGTAGGATGGCTAGTGAGAGAAAACATAATTGTGATGGAAATATGGGACATCATCATAATCACATAATAACTCTAGAATGGATTCATCATTTTCAGCTAGGTCAAGGACCTATGGGCTAGTATCCTTCCTAATGTAAGCAAGGGTTTGGTCATTAGACACTTTTTGCATGAGAGGCTTCATCTTAATAGACATTATAAAATATGATTTGGGTGTCGCAGGATGAGGATCAAAGCGTGAAGAGGAAGTAACCATAAAGTCAAAGATTTGATTACTTTTCCTATGTTTGAATTCTATGGAAACAATGTCAAATTTCTCAGAGAATTCATGCACAATAGTCTTTTAAAGTTGAAGGTGTTCAACATTTGTTTGATAAATCTTTGAGACTTGATTGGTCACTAGCTATGAGTCACCTTAGATCTTCAGGTTTTAAACTCCAAACCATTTTTAAATAAACATCCTAAGAAATAGAGCTTCATACTCAACCCCATTGTTGGTATACTCAAATTCAAGCTTCAAGTTGAAAGGAAAAAAAAACCTATGGGGAAATCAAGATGACTATTGCCCCTATGCCAAATTGACATTTTGACTCATCATAGTGAAGGGCACATTGATCATCTTTATGTGAGGAATTTTTTCTTAATATTTTGATATCTCAACCATATCAATGTCTAATATGTTATCTAACCCATCTTTGGTTTCTTAGTTTGCTATTTAGAGATGTTATAAGTTCCTACCCCTCATAAGTCAAAAATAAGAATAAGTGGTGTGTCCTACTCTAATATATTAATTATTTCAGCCATATACATGGTTGAGATGACCAGTGTGGTTACAAGACTTTTACTGCTTACATTTTCTATTGTCACAAAATATTTTTCTTGAAGTTTATCTTTAATAAAGTCCTTTGGAATCTTTTTGCCCTTATTTAATACAACCATAATGGGTTTAGGGGTATCATTTGCCTCAACTAGGTGTGAGGGGTTTATGATGCCATTAATGGGTAAATGATAGGAAATGTGTAACCCTAGTTGTTTGTGCATGGTTACCTGAAAGACATCAAAGGGTTTAGGGTCCCCTTAGGGAATGAAAACCTTCATAATATGGAGGAACCTTATTTGTTGAAAAAGGATTGAAGGGATCGCCTTCATTTTATGAATCTAAGTTCTTCCCAATATCATGTTGTAGTTGTTATCTTTATCAATCACATAATATTATGTCAACATGGTATTGGGATCTAAGGTAATTGGAAGCACTATGGTTCTTATGGAAGTGGATTTGAGATTATTGTAGCCTCAAAGGGTATTGCGAGTGGTTGAGTAGTTAATTCCCCCATTATCAAGTTTTTTCAAGAATGAAAAGGGGACTATTTTAACCACTTCCCCATCATTTATCATTTTTATTTTTACATAATTATTGTATATCCAAACTTGAAAATATAAAGTTAGGTCTCCCCTCCTAGACATTTCAAAATTGGGAGGGAGACAACTAAGGTCAAATAAATAACCAACATCCCTTGAATCTTACCCTGGAATAAATATGTCGAGATCAATATGATTGATCTAGGCCTAAGATGGAGGAGTCACACTAGCTAAGTTCCCTAATCCTAGGACATCAGTTAATGTATAATTTTGTGTAGGATAATTCATGAGAAAATCAAGAAATGAGGTGTGGGAGAATATATTTGTAATGTTTATGACTAAATTATAGTTTCCCATAGGTTTTGGGATGATATTGCCATCTAAGATGTTGTAAGGTTGGGTGGTTGTGGGTTGATATTCTTATGTGCAAGTAATGATATTTTGGCCTTTCCTTGGACCCCCAATTGGGGAGCCACATCAAGGTTCTTTTTTACCAAAACTAGATGCCTCAGCATTATTAGTATGTGGTCTCATAATTTGGTTGTGTTGCATTGGTTGGTTTTTTGGATTACCTTGTGGTTTGTTTTGATTATCTTGTGCTTTATGGTTTGGTAAATGTTTTTGATAGATTTGGAGGTTTTGGTTTTCAGGAGTTATATGACCATTGAATTAAGCCTTAGGGTTTACATTTCCATTCCTTATGAACATGTCATCAAAAAATTTCCTTTGTTCTTCAAGGAGTCATTAAATGAACCTTTTTACTCCAGGCATGAATGAGTGTCATGTCCAACTATATGATGTAAGAGGCAATAGAAATTAGGATCATATTCCCTAGGCCTCTAGTTTTTTCCCTATTGACCAAACCCCTTTTGGTATCCCTTTGATAAAAGGGTTGGTTTTGAAATTGTGGTAAATGGTCAACGTTATGGAATTGGATTTGGTTTTAGATGTTGTATGGTGGAGGACAATTTAAAACAACTACATGAACTACATGTAGAGGATTTTATCCATTGGGTCTTATCTTGAGGTATATTTTGAGTGCCAATAGGTACCCAAATTTGAAATCAAAACCTGCTTAAGTAAAAGGATACTCTAAGGCATTAAAGATAACTCTCTTCACTCTCAAAAGCTATTCAATTATTTTAATGTTCTATCTATATATTTACTAGATCAAGATTTAATATTTCAAAAGATGAATTCACATTTGCATGTTTATCATTGGCATATTATTGTTCATGGGTTTAGATTGATTATTATTGACAATATTTGGCTTCTTGTTTTGGTTGGTTACATTTTCATTGGTGGAGTTCTGATTCTATTGAGAACCTTGGGGCTTTGGTTTTTGTTAACATTATTTTGGTTTACATTTTGAAAAAAACCATTATTTTGGTTAGGGTTAATTATACACCCATTAGCTCCATAGGTTTGGTAGCCACTATCAGTATGTGTTTGGTCAATTCATAAAGCACTCTCAAGTGCTTCTTCATAGGATCGATAAGGAAACTTCTAGACATCTTCCCTTATTTCATTGTTAAGGAAATAAATAAAGACATTGCATAGCTCTCTTTGATCTATGTTTTATGGACTAGTAGATGGATATAGAACTTTCTACCATATCATAATGAAATGGGTAACAAATTCATTATTCTCTTGTTTAATGTTGAGGAATTCTTAAATACTAAGTTTTTAGCAACCTGTTCATATCAAAGGCTTTAACAAATTTTGCCATGAGTTGTCTGAATGAATGAATAAAGGCCTCTAGGAGGCAATAGTACCAATTAAGGTAAATTCCTTCTATAATTTTGGGAAATGTTTTTGCAACAACTCAATCCCAAGGCAAGAGTTCCATAATAGTAGTAAAATATGCTTTGATGTATGCATTGGGATCCCCTTATCTTTTGAATTTGGTAATGTCAAGTAGGGGAAGAGGGAAGATAATTCCTTGTATAATATGATCAATAGGTTCCTCAATATATTCAAATTAAGTCTTTGTGGCATTTTTTTATGTTAAGTGCATGGTGGAACCTAGTTGAAGAGGTGGGTTTGGGTAAGTAGTGTTTACATGACCACTATGAAGAAAAGAAGGTGTTTGATAGGGTGGTATCGAATAAGCCAAAAAATAGTTATCTGAATGGGTAGATTTGGATAACATGTGGAATTAAGGAGTTAATTAGTTATAACAAATGGGATGCATTGGTTTAAAAGGTAGGATTGTACATAGGAAATTGGTTGACCAACACCTAACTAGAAGGGTTATATAGTGGCAGTTGGTTGGCTACCATATATGTAGGAGGAACAAAGGCCGGTGGTTCACTTATCACACATTAGTTGGAGGAATGTAAGGTGGCATTTGATTTTTTATTATATGACTAGGAGTGACATATGGTAGTGCTGTATTGATTACTACAGTTTTAGGAGGGAGGTATGAAGAAGAGCCTCCTAATAGAGTTTGGAAATGAGTTTGATACACCATAGGAGAACTAGGTATCATATGGTTAGGCACCCCATTATAATAATGTCTCTTATATTATAACTTTGAATGTGATTGGGTAGATACTAAAATATGATTTATATAGTACCTCAATCTTGTACACTTGCAAAATACATATCATGGTTGTACCTTTTAATTATATACATTTTCCCTATTGAAAGGCTCACATTCACTATTTTTTTGTACCTAATTACTTATATCTTAATCTGACCATTATTATTTTGATGACCAAGCCTTATATAATATCAAATAAATCTAAACCTAATTATTATCCTTCACTGCTAGTTTTAGACATGTACCTATTTTCTAGCTCTCTGGATATTTATGTCCTAAATAGACACCTGCATCAATGTAAGTGTCCACTTTTCCTTTAAAATGTCTAGTATCCAAAATTCATCCATTCAAAATAATAATATCCAAATGATTGGCCTAATTGATTAATTACAATATATTTATAAAAGATATATATATATATAAAAGATCAACCCTCATTCATTCTTCACCTAGCAATCACCTAGAAATAACATACAACTCAAAAGGCCATATACCATGAATTATTCAATCAAGCATTCAAGTGAGAAAACCTACCCTATTCATCCCTATTTTTATATCAACCATAGAATCAGTATTTACACAAGTCTGAAGCATTCAAGGAGAAACCCATGATCCTTATTTGTAAAGTTACAAGCTAGGTCACTGCATGTTTTTTATTATCACACACTCATCCTTGTTCACATAAATCCAACACATAGGTGAGAATTACATAAGTATAGGCCCTCTTTAGATTATTGACTATGTAAGCATCACCCATTAATAGAGGGGTCTTTGGGTGTGCTCAACACCATGATACCATTAACCCATTTTTCCACAATCACTCCAAGAGTGAAGAGTTAGGGTTTGATCATTTGAAAAAGAGAGACACTATATTTTCAATTCTCAAGATATTAGACGAAAGGTGACAAAAAACTTATTAGTATCCATTTGGTCACATGCATATCTAGTCAGTACTCCATACAGGACACGTGTCAAGGTTAGACACCTACATCGATGCAACTATCCAAATCTGACACACATGTTTGAGGCCATAGAAAGAATATTTCCAAAAAATAATGATTATTCTAACATCATCTTCCAATAAACTTTCAAATTCTTCCAGATTAGACCTGCATGCACATAGTAAACCAGATAAGTATCATTTTTTTCAACTCATTGCAATATCTATTAATATTTATTCTTTACTATTTTAGCAATCTCAATTATATAAATTCAAATTACTATTTATATAAATTTTCTATTAATTAGCATGCTCATTAGGTTAGTTCATCACCCTTGTGATAAAATCTAATTTAATCCCCTTAACCCTAAATAACCTAACACATCTAAAATTTATGGTTAAATATTTGGTGAACCTTAATTTTGGTCTCAAAATGTTAGATTAGCCTATGATTTTCTATTTCTTGATTTCTTATTATTGTAAATTAATTTTTCAAATTTTAAATTTTTCATTTATAAGCAAGGGAAAATGTTAATCAAAAATATGGTTTTCAAATGGAAGATAAATAACCATTAGTCACTCATCTCAATAAGAACAAGGACTTAATGGATGCATTTTTGTATGTTATAAGAGATGAAATTAGTAAACATGCCAAAGCTAAGGCATCATTCTCTAGTGATGGTGAATCTTTGGGTGGCACTACAATCGATTCCATACTAACTATTGGTTGAATATTTTGTCACCAGCTAACTAATGGGAAAAATAGGTCTCTTCAACCATAGCATAGGGAGATTGGTCAGCCAAATGTGTAGGTTTACTACATCAGAGGTGGAAAAATCTCTCCTCTCATCAAGGGGAGGTTCCCTATTAAATATGAGGAGATATATACTATAAATATAAGCAAAAAATAACACTCAGGGGTAGGACAACACCATCCATCTCTCTTTTTTTAGAGATGATGTTCACAGACAAAGGAGAAATCTAGGCTAGAAACACTGAAAATACTTCTCTTCTTTCAGAAGTGGTTTTACAACAAATTGTTGGAGTTCTTTTAGGTAGGTAACAAGTAATTGGTAACAAGGGGCGTAGTAACTAGCAAACTGAGATGTAGCACAAAGTCTCCACCTCGACTGCCCAAGAGTGAAATATGAAGGATAATGAGGGCAAAAGGTCATCCCAAGGTCCTTTACACAAGAACAAAAAATAGACAAACACACTAAAAGCAATTGTGGGGGGGCACAAAGTCTCTCCACAGTTGGCTTCAGGACACCTTCCTGATTACTTCCACTAGTTTTGCTTATTTCATTAAAATAGATAAGAACACATTCAGAAAATAGACATAAGAACAATCTCCTAAATGACACAAGCTATAACAGCACAAATTCTAAAACTATCATGCTTTCTCATTCAAACAAAGAAATATGAACGACAATCTGAGCTCAAAGTCTCAATAATTGCCTTTCAATTTTGATTGAGTTTTGCTTCTATATCAGAGAGATCTCTATTGCAAAAAGTTAGAGAATAAAATATATAGTAGTGTAGAAAGGCTTGGCACTCTATTCCATGGAGCAACCCATGTTGCATTCAATGCCTTGAATGCATTTTCAGCTTTGTCAAGGGACCATGCTAGAACAAGGCAGCTTCCTTAACTGTGGCATGTTGATCTATCTCAAATGTCTTCTCCTTAGCATGGGTTGTCAGTCATTTTCCTGATGTCTACGTAGTTGTCCATTTCACCTTTACTCTAAGGGAGAAAAATAGGCCACACTTTTAATGTTTACAAGCTCAAATATCTACTTGGTGGACTATTCTACCTACTTAAATAACTCTTGCAGATATTTATTGTCTTTCCCACTTTCCTGTCACAATTTGAGCTCTTGGGCTATATTTTCCCTTTTTGCCAGCTCTTTCGGCTCCTTCTTCAGCTGGTCGCTGAGTTTATTTTTAGGTTCCACACCACATTTGAAAATCAATGGATATTTCATTAGCTTGAATTTGACATCCACAGGGACGTCAAAGGTTCACTATTTCAATGGTTCGGGTGGCCTCCTTGGTTCCTTCACCTCTTTTTCATTCGCCTAAACCTTCTCCTTGAACTGATCTTTGGAAACCTCTATT
This sequence comes from Torreya grandis, assembly GCA_037957365.1. Classification (NCBI taxonomy): domain Eukaryota; kingdom Viridiplantae; phylum Streptophyta; class Pinopsida; order Cupressales; family Taxaceae; genus Torreya; species Torreya grandis. The sequence continues at coordinate 2,073,453 of JARHVA010002357.1, forward strand.
TCTTATCTTTGCTCAGATATTTTCTTAAATCATTGAACTCATTAAACCTGTGAACCATTTTGGTTCAAGGTTCAACGATTCATCTTCTTCCTCAAAAGCCTTTATTTTCTCTAAGACTCTCTGCAAAGTTCATAGAAATGAGTCTGTAGAATCAAGCTTGTGGAATCCGTAGAAATGAGCCTATAAAGTCCGTAAAAATGAGTCCATAGAATCAAGCATGTGAATTCCATAGAAATGAGCTTGTAGAGTCCATAGAATCAACCCTGTAGAGTCCGTAGAATCAACCCTGTAGAGTCCATAGAAATGAGCCTGTAGAGTCCGTAGAAATGATTCACGGGCCTTAATGCCTTTGGAACTTCCCGAAGGAAATGTGTCCCTTCAGGTCTTAAGAAGGTCCATTTTCTAGTTAGTGAGAGCCCCCTACAAGGGTAACTTCCCTTCGAGGTTCTTCGGATGGTCTTCAGCTTCAACTCCTTTAGACAAAATGTCTGAAGAAATTCCTTCGGACATTTTATTCGAAGAAAATATTTCCGCTTGCTTTCGATTAGCTTTCCCTTTGGTCAGGGTTTTTCTTTCGAGTGACTTCCTTTAGACAAAATGCCTGAAGGAATTCTTTCAGACATTTTGTCTGAAATAATTCACTGTCTTTTGCCTTGTTCATTTTTTTGAAGAAAATCTCTTTGTTTGCTTTTGATCGCTACCCTCCGCAAGGGCACTTGGGCTTGGTTCATTGCTCTATGCAAGGGCACTTGCCTTTTGGGCTTTAGGGCACTCCTTTGAACCTATCGATTGAATCGACCGATTGAACCAACTTTGATTCAACGGTTCAATCTTGTGTTCCATTCATTCAATTGATTGCTTGAACCAATCGCGTTGAACTGACCACTTGTTGAACCTTTGAACCATTGAACCTGTTGAACCTTTGAACCCGTTGAACCATTTTGGTTCAAGTTTCAATGGTTCAATGGTTCATTCCTTTGTTTGAAGCTTGGTGATGAACTTTTTGGTTGAACCTCGGCGTTGAACCAAGCTGAAAAATGCCTAAGTGTTGAGAACTTGTTCCTTAAAGAGAACTCACCTATTGAAGCCGTTGAACTTGGTGAACCTACTAATCCCTTAACTGAAAAAGCTTGAATAATGAAAATTTTGAATGCTTAGAACAATTTTTGAGAAGGGAAGAAAGAATTTTGGCCTACAGGACCAAAATAGTTCATGTGTTGTCCCAAAAAAGAGTGAAACATTTTGGGAACAACAACTGGCTCTAGTTGAGAAACTTCCTTCAGTTGAAAACTTAGAACAGCTGAGGGGAGTAGAAACTAGAATCTCTAGTGGATTTAAGTATGCCATTGGGCTACAGAGTCATGATAACCAAAAATAAAGGCACCAAAAATGAAAATGAAAAACACAAAAAAGAACTAAAGACTATACAAATATACATATATATAGGTGAACTTATCTGATACTTCAAGAATTGAAGTGCTTCAGATGTTGCCCATTGTGAGGTAAAGAAAAGGGCATGCCATCTTGATACTTCAACAAAAAACTATTTTCACCATTGAGTTGATGGATAGTAAAAGGGCCCCTCCAAAGGGAGTCGAATTTCCTATACATTCCCTTCCGCTCTCTTCTCTTGTCCCACAACAAGACTTGATCTCCAATCTAGAAATCATGATTTTTGCCCTCTAGTCGAAGAGATTCTTCACCAGACTTTGATGCATACCAATTCGGTCCACCACCATAGTTTGTTGCTCATCTAGCTCAATCAATCACATGATCCTCTTATCGATGGAGCTTTCATATGTCTGATCCTTGACTGCCTTAGCCAATTTCAATGCTGACAATTCTAGGGTGATTGGTATTTCAATGTTGAGACCATAAAGAAGTTGGAAAGGTGACATACCAATTGCCCTCTTTAGTGTAATTATGTCTGCCCATAAAGCATCAACCAATGCTTTATGCCATGTTCGTTGGTTGTCATCCACCAGCTTCTTGATGATGGTCACTAGGTTCTTATTGCTTGATTCATCTTGACTATTTCCTTGTGAGAAATAATCAAAGGAGTGAGAGAGGGTAATCCCATATTAAAAATAGAACTGAGTGATCTCATGAGAAGAGAAATAGGCAGCATTATCTATCACAATCTTGGTTGGGACCATAAACCTGAAAATGATGTTCTCCTTAAGGAAATCACACACTACTTCTAAAGTAGCATGCTTGGTTGGAATAGCTTCCACCCACTTGGTGAAGTAATTTATGGTTGTGAAGACATAATCATGTCCAGCACTTGAAGATGGGTTTACATTACCAATGAAATCGATTCCCCATTGCTGAAATGGCTCTTCTATCACCACTGGCTTAAGAGGCAGGGCAGCTAACTTGGGTCTTCCAACGAACTGTTGGTATAGTTCACATTTACGTACCCATTTGTATGCATCTTGAAACAAAGTAGGCCAGTAATACCTGGCTCGCAAAATCTTATGGGCAGTTACAGGAGCATAAAAATGTCCTCCATAGGCCAAATTATGGAAGGACTTCAAAATTTGGTTCTACTATTTTTTATCCATTCAGCGAAAGAACACTCCATTAAGGCTCCTCTTATACAGGCCGTTGTCCCACAAGATAAAATTGGTAGCTTTCAATTTAAAAGTCCTCCTTTTTTTATGAGATAGGTGAGCAGAACACTCACCACAAGTAAGAAAATGAGCAATAATTGAATACCACTCATTTGTGGTGGAGACAAAGAGGACTACTGGCATGTCTTAAATTTCTTCTTCTCCATGTTCTATTTTTTCTAGTCTTTTGTCAGTAATCAACTGGTATAGGCCCCTTCCACACACTAGCTTCATTGGTTTGATGACTAGATCAAACTCCTAGATTTTAGCAATCCAATTCCCTCTTTTGGTTCTAAACTCATGCTGAGTTAATATGGATTTGACTGTGGTGTCAGAAAATAAGGTAGTAGTGTGTGAATTTAGGATGTAAAAATGGCAATGCTTCACTGCTTTTACCACTGCATAAACATGCTTCTCCATGTTTGAATATTTTAGCTCATGAACTTTGAGAGGACAGCTCATGAAAGAAAAGAGAGATTCCATACCTTCTTTATTTTGTTGAACCAGGATTGTTGAAAGCGTGTGTTCAAAAGCATAACTATACACCGTGAAATCCTTAGTATAATCTAGACAAACTAGAATTGGGGCATGAGCAATAGATGTCTTAATATCTTGAAACACTAATTTGCCTTCTTCAGTCTAGTTGAAGGTGGCCTTTCCCTTCATCATGTTTACAATATGGCGAGTCTTTTCATCAAACTCGGGGATGAACCTTCATAAAAAATTCACTTTTCTGAAGAAAGAGTGAACTACAATCTTACTTGTGGGCAGGGTAAGCTCCTAGATGGACTTGACACTTTTTGAGTCAATTTTTATGCCTTCTTTAGACACAATGTGCCTGAGAAGTTTTCCTTCTATTACTCCAAAAATAGACTTCTTGGGATTTTAAAAAATGTCATTCTGGCAATAGTGTTCCAGCACTTGTTGCAAATGGTGCACATGATCAGGACGATGCTTAGAAAAGATGGTCAAGTCATCAAGATATACTACAATGAACTTACCCATTTCATCTTTGAAAGCAAGGTCCATTGCTCTCTAGAAAGTGGCACCAGCATTTATCAGGCCAAAAGGCATTCTTCGATAGGTAAAGGTGCCCCAAGGTGTGGTGAAGGCAGTCTTATGCTGGTTTCCTTCACAAACTTTGACTTGATTGTATCCTGAGAAGCTGTCTAGCATTGATAACATCTTTGAACCAGTCATCATTTGAAGAACTTGATCCATGATGGGCAGAGGATAGTTATCCTTTAAGAATGATTGATTTAAATTTTTGAAGTCTACACAGAGGTGAATTTTGCCATTCTTCTTCCTCACAGGTACTATATTGGCAATCCATGTGGAATGATAGATTGGAAAAATTATTCTAGTATTCAGCATTTTTTGTATTTTAGACAGAATAGTACCTGATATCTTTAGATTGTACTGCCTAAATTTTTACTCGTAAGGTGTTGAATCACTCTTGAGGGGAATCTCGTGGCAAATTTCTTCAAGTCTGAGTGACTTCAGATCATCATAAGAGTATGCTAGGACATCCATGTATTAGTGAAGCAGAGCCATGAACTTGGATCTCTCCTCATGAGTGCAGCACTTCCCAATGTTCACCATTTTGGGATTTTCTTTGGTGCCTAAATTTACTTGATCAAACTCCTATGAAGAGCTTGAATCTATTTGCTGCTCTTTGATGGACTTGTCGTGCTTTTCAAATAGTTCAAATAGCTTCTCGAGGGAAACCAGGCCTTTTGGTATTTTATTCCCTTTAAGTTGTAAGAATTTTTCACCGATATCTAAACTTGATTCATGGATTGGTTCAAGCTTCTAAGGTTCACTACCTTCGAAGTGTAGCTATTTAAAGTTGTCCTTTTGCTTCAGGAAGGCAATGATTTGGTTATCACTATTTAACACTAGCCAATGATTAGCATTATCAGGTGCACTTGGTTGAAAGACCAGCTCTAAAGTGTACCTATCTCCTTTAAAATTAGGGTGAGGAATTAAAAGATTTGTTGAAATAGCCAATGCATCAGCTCTGTTATTGAACTCTCTAGGTATGGCAGAGATGCTAAAAACATCAAAACTCTCAATTTGATCCCAGACTAGATTGCAATAGTGGCACAATTTTTCATTTTTATTTTGATACAGGTTCCTTACCTGACAAACCACCAACTTAGCATCTCCCTTGGCATGAAGGATCTTGATGCCTTTGTCTCGAGCAGCGTTCAATCCAAGCAATAGAGATTCATACTTAGCTATGTTGTTGGTGTTACTAAACTGCAACTTGTATGAAGAAAGAGAAATATCTCCTTGAAGAGATATCAACACAATCTCAGCTCCTGAACCAGTAGAGGAGCAGCTGCCATCAAATTCTAGTATCTAGACACCATCAGAAACTAATTTTTCCATAGATTTTCCTTCATTTGGAAGGGGGGATCCTTCTGCGTTTGCACTATGCTCTATCCTGTCTTGTGCTATTCCATCTGAACCAATTTTTAGACTGTCATTTTTAGAAGTTTCATCAGTTAAAACATGAACGTCTTCTGTGGTCAAGAAATAATTACCCATGCCTGAAGACTCAAACAAAATTACGCTGGTTGGTAATTTTTTTTCTTTCCGTCCTAATATCGAAATGCTTAGAAGATGGATTCTGTCTAGGTGGAAAGTCAAAGGTAGTGTTTCAATCATAGCCATGGCTAGAGGTCTATTCCTTTTTAGATTTACAAATAGGGAGGACATGATCGCTACCCTTGTTGGAGGTCCCTGGCTGTTTGGACCACATTCTCTAGCCTTATGCTCGTGGAAACCAGGATTTGATCTTAACTCGGACCTCAATAAGACAGCACCTACTTCGGTAAGATTACCAGGATTCCCTTTGAAATTTTGGGATGAAAAAATCTTTGCAGCCATTGGCAATTCTATTGGTCATTATGTCACCTCAGATCATATAACCAAAACTAAATCTAGATGTGTGTATGCTAGACTCTGTGTTAATGTTGAAATAAATAAGACTCTCCCTATGTCCATTGAGCTAAACTCTAAATATGGAACCTGGACTCAGCCAATTACTTATGAGAATGCTACCACTTTCTATCAAATATGTAAGAGGAAGGGACATCTAATGACACAATGCAAAGTGAAGCAAAGGGGGATGAAAGAGGATTCCCAGAATGTAGAGGAGGAGCAAGTGAACAGCAAGTAGGAAATAGAAAATAATGTGGAAATTCCTAACAATACAGGAAAAGGAGAGGAGGGGAAGGGAAAGGAGGCTACCCCTAGCAGTGAAGGTGAAGTTGTCCCAAAGGAAAATATAGGATTAGATGATAGTCAGAAGGCTACAGAAGAAGGAGAGGAGGATAAGAGAAAGGAGGATATCATCAGTAGTGAGGGAAAAGAGGTCCCAAAGGAGAATATAGTATCTGACGACAGTCACAAGGCCACATTTAACACAGTCTACACTTTAGAAAAATAGACTAATATGTTTAAGGAAGGGGCAAAAGGGGACCTTTTGCTAAAGGAAGTCAATGAAGATGACAGAGTTTCAAGGATTGGATAGGAAGAAGTAACACCTGAAAGTCACACTCAACGAGTACCAGATCCACAGTCAAATACAGACTTTTTTCGTGATCTAGAAGATGGAGGCCAGGTAGGAAACTACTTGGCAACAGGGGTAACAGGACAAGATGGCAGCAATGAACAGAAAGAATGGGTTATCCCAAAGAAAAAGATCCGGAAAGGTAAAAAATATGTATATGTTGGTACTGAGCCCAAACAAGGGAGGCCAACCCTAAGGGAAACCAGACAAAGAGAGATTGCTAGGGAGATTGCCAGTGGAAAATAGAAAACACTAGAGTCACAACCCTCCAAACTCTCTAAATGAGAACATTATCATAGAATTTGAGGGGCTTTAACAGTCCCTCAAAGCAATTTGAGGTTAAAAACTGCATTTTAGATAATAAACTAGATATTCTATTACTCCAAGAAGTCAAGATGAAAGAGGAGAATTTTGTGAAAATTGCTAACTATATATGGCCTAAGGCGGCTTTTTGTATTAGTCCTGCTGAAGGGGCTTTAGGAGGGATTGTCACTATGTGGAATAGTGCTAAAATCCAAGGATCTCTTATGGCCCATAATAAGCACTTTTTGATTACCAATTTTTCTATGAATTCCTTGAACTAGACATTGGTAAATGTTTATGCACCGAATAACAGAGCTTTGAGACAGAAATTATGGATAGATTTGAGTAGCTACAAGAATAATCCTCAGAATTCTAAATGGATGTTAGCCATAGATTTTAACACGCCTTTATACCCTTCTGAAAAATAGGGTGGAATTATTGATTACTCGGACAGCATGTTCGACTTTGCTGAATTCATTAATGATTGGGAATTATTGGACATAGAGCTACAAAACCAAAATTTTACTTGGACCAATAGAAGAAGAGGAGATCAAATGATTCAGGTTAAATTAGATAGATTTCTGATATCAAGCAACTGGAATGATTATCAGCATATGCAGGCGCAGGCTCTACCTAGAACCATATCCGACCACTGCCCGATTATCCTCAATTGGAGAGATCAGGGACAGCACGAACCTCCTCCATTCTGTTTTGAAGCTATGTGGATTAAACACAAAAGTTTTAGACAAATGGTGGCTCAATGGTGGAATATTCCCATTCAAGGTACTCCCATGTTTAGAATAGTCAAGAAGCTCCAGCACATTAAACAAGAAGTTTATGGCTGGAATAGATACAGTTTTGGGTAGGTTTTCCAGTAGAATAAAAATATAATGGGAAAACTCAAGGCTATTCAGCAACTAATTGATCAAGGGGGTGACTCTGAGGGCACCTTAGAAGAAGAGAACAGTGTGTCTTCAGAATGGAAGAATCTAATGGAAAGGGAAGAGGTTTTCTGAAAACAAAAATCTCGTGTTCAATGGCTTAAAGAGGGTGATAGGAACACTAATTTTTTTCATCTCTCAGCTATGAAACATAGAAAATCCAACTCAATAACCAAGCTTGTCCTGGATAATGGAGACATTATTACTGAGGATAATGAAATAGGGGAGCAAGCCAAGGTGTTCTTTCAGAATCTGCTTACGGAAGAAAACAATAATGATAGAATTGATAGATCTATGAGTCAATGCATTGATAAAATCCTCTGTTTGATAACAGAAGAAGACAATCTAGAAATGTTAAAGCCTGTATCCGATGAAGAAGTACATGTTGTTTTATTCTCAATGGGTGCTTTTAAAGCCCCGGGTCCTAATGGCTTTCCTCCTATATTCTTTCAAGAATATTGGAAGATTGTTGGAGTGGACCTCACGACTGCAGTTTGTGATTTTTTCAAATCTGGAAAACTTTTGAAACAAGTCAATAATACCTTCATTGTACTTGCTCCTAAAAAATCTCAACCTTTACACCTTGCTGATTTCAGACCCATTAGCTTATGCAACACTGTGTATAAGATATGTACTAAACTGTTGGTTTTGAGAATTCAACCCTTGCTTGACAAAATTATTTCTCCTGCTCAAAAAGGTTTCATCCTGGGCAGACAGATTCTTGATGCTATGATCACCACACATGAGACTATCCACTCTATGGATAAGAGCAAAATCCCTGGGATGGCCCTCAAGCTTGATATATCCAAAGCTTATGATAGAGTCTCATGGACTTTTCTATTCCAAGTGATTAGAAAATTTGGGTTTAATGATAAATTGTCTTGCTTATTATGGAATGCGGTTTCTTCTGCTAAATTCTCAGTGCTGGTTAATGGAGTTCCCAGAGGGTTTTTCTCCTCCTCAAGAGGAATTCGTCAGGGAGACCCTCTCTCCCCATACCTATTCATCATTATGGTTGAGGCACTGGGAAGATACGTACAAGCTAATATAGTTTCAAAAAATCTAGTAGGCATCAAACCTGCCTCTTCCCTCCATCCTATGGTTATACAGCAGTTTGTGGATGATACCATCTTATTTGGCATCTCATCGGTGATCGAAGTTAGAAGATGGAAGAATATACTTAATGATTATGCCAGAGACTCGGGACAAAGAATAAATTTTTAGAAAAGCAATGTGTACTTCTTCAACACTCCCATTGAACTTAGACATATAATCATTGATATCTTAGATTGTGCTAAGGCTAGCCTACCAGCTACCTACCTAGGTCTCCCACTCTCGATCAAAGAGGTATCTTCAGGTTTTTTGAATGGTATTGTGGAACATACACAGAGGAAACTTATTGGGTGCAAGGGGAAACTACTCAGTAGTGCAGGTAAGCTGCAACTTTTTCGGGCATCCTTGCAAGGTATTCCTACTTCGTGTCTCTTTTTAAAATTCCTACGTATTTTGCTGAAAAGCTGGAACAGATCTAAAGGAAATTTTTATGGACAGGAGTGGAAGACAAACAGAGAATGTCTTTAGTCAGATGGGAAAAAGTGTGTCTCCCAAAATCTCATGGTGGACTTAATATAAGATCCATCAGGAAAATGAATAAAGCCCTCCTCTCAAAAGTTAGTTGGAATCTGATTCACAACAACAGTGAGTGGGGGGAAATAATGTATGCCAAATACATGCATAGCATTCATGATTCCAACTTTCTTCAACAGGCGGGATTACCCCAGGGGTCTATGATATGGAATAAAATGCTAAAAAGTAGAAGTCTTCTCAAACAGGGAATTAGGTGGAAGCTTGGAAATGGCCGGCAGATTAAATTCTGGGAGGATAATTGGTTAAGGGACAAGCCTCTCATCTCCCAAGGAAACTATGGAGAAATTATAGACCTAACTACTCAATTCTTTGGTGATAGGTTTAGTGATTATATGAAAAATAACAATGGGATAAGGAGCTGGAAAAAAAAATTGGATTGTTGTGTGCACAGGCTTGAGCTTATCCCAAGAATTCGAGAGATCCAGCAATGTGTTCAGGAGATCAAAATCCTGCTCTTCCCTCGAGAGGATGAACAATACTGGTCGTTGGATAAGAATGGATCGTTCTCTGTCAAATCTGCTTACACCTGAAGCTCAGAATAAGGAGGTATGGAAAAAGGTTTGGAATCATAAACTCATTCCAAAGATTAACTTGTTTTGGTGGGCTGCTGCCCACAACAAAATCCTTACACGGGACAACCTTCAAAAGAGGGGGTTTACTTTGGTCAACAGATGTTTTTTGTGTGGTTCTAGAGAGGAATCAGTTTCACACCTATTCATACACTGTGAGTTTACCCGGGATTTATGGGGCACAATACTTAACAACTTTGGCATTGAATGGGTTTGCAATTCTGACCTTAAAGAAGTAATTCTCAGCTGGAACTCAACCTTCACACATCCCTAGATTAAGGAATTATGGAAGCAAGCTCTGCCATGCTTGAGTTGGACTTTATGAAAAGAGCAAAACCACAAAATTTTTATGGACACTGCTAGAAATGTTGCTCAGGTGTTTAACTCCTTTGCTAGGACCATCTTGGAAAGTGTTACAACAGCTCATATTAGTGTTGCGGAGAAACCCCTATCTAAATTTTAAAGTCAAATTGCTGCCAAATGGAAGGTTTTAAACCTTATCCCTGGGCATGATAATTCCAAAATTCTTCAGAGACTTCACACTAAATGGATACCACCTAAACCCAATTGGATGAAACTCAATTTTGATGGGGCATCCAAGTTGAGTGGTAAAGCAAGTGGAGGAATAATAAGAAATGAAAAAGGAGGGATGTCTGTTGTCTATGCTAGTGGCATGGGTTGCCAGAGCGATAACTATGCTGAAGCTATGGCCTTACTTTGGGGATTAAAGTTAGCTATATCCCTAGGAATTATAAATTTGAATATTCAGGGAGATTCTAAGTTGGTCATAGATGCTGTTAATAAAGCATCTAACATTGGTATCCATCTAAAAGACATCATTACGGACATCTAGTTTCTTTTACAAAAGTTTTCCAAAGTTGAGATTACCCACACCTACAGAGAAGGTAATAGGGTCGTTGATGCTTGTGCCAACCTTGGTCAGCAATTCTCAGGATGGAGGGTATGGCGACAAGGGGCTCATATACCCCCAAACATTAGAGAGATCATTCAGAAGGAGATGAGGGAGCATGAATGATGCACATTAATGACAAAGATAGCTTTCGAAGGCGGTCCACGTGGAGAAGGCCATTGCAGATCATGGATAATAATAACCTTAGTACTTCCTTGATTGTCATGATTAATTCCTTGTATCATGAGGTGGAGGTGTGAAAGTCGCATCATGAAAACCAAGGGGGAATTATTTTCAAGCATGAAAGTAGACGTCACCGCGGCGGGCCATTTTGTAAAATGAGCCTTCACATCTGCACTCAGTGCAAACGAAATCGAGGGCTTGTTACTTGTTCAAAGCTCAAAGCGGTAATTGGGAATTTCATTAGTTGGGTCTGCAATTACAGAATGGGGGGAGATCGTATTCGTACTGAACCGGTCTCCTGCTGCGAATTTAAGGACAACCCATTAGTCTGGCATTACTGTAAAGGAGGTATTCGCCAAAGGCCTTCGAAATAACATTCTGTTGAATATGACTATGGTGGCAGCGATGGGTAATCCAGGGAATGCTGACAATGCGGACAATGAGAATCTTAAGGATCTTGTTAACTCTATAGTTATGTAGTTTCATCCTTTCTAACTCTAGTCTTTCCAGTGTTTTGTTTTTCTTCTGACTTTGTTTCTCGACTTGTCGTTGGTTCGGTGATGGCATCTTTTGTTTGCCAGCCTTCCTGTCTTTTTTGACTGTATAGGGTTCGGCCCCTGGTTTGTCGCCTTAATTAATCAAAAACATTTATCTACACTTCTCATTATAATAAATTGATTAAGAATACGTAAATTAAAAAGAATAGATTCTCATGTGCGATACATCGTCCAAATTTTCCCAAACGCCTTCCCACAACCTATCTTTTTTCTCGACATAATTAATGTCCTAGATTCGTTTCAAAAGGAAATCCTTCAAATGGGAAGGGGGAAAATTTTATCTTCTAAGCATTACAAGATTGTGCATCCTTGGTTTTCTTAACAGTGATCCAAATATCGCTCAATACATGTTGACACATGTCATGGTTTCTCAGTTGTGACAAGTGGTCAGAAGGGCAATGCCATGTATAAAAAAAATATCTCCAACATGATCACCCCAAAATTTCTATTCAATAAAGCCATTGTTGAGGTCACTATAAAGAACTACGAAAATTTCTATTGAAGATGGTCCCTAGTCCTGGTGACCACAAAGAACCTATAAAATCTATTTTCAACATCATTTTTCAGGGTAACTGCAAGGAACCTCCAAAATTTATCTTCAACAAGGGAACTCACTCATATGACTATAAAGAACTACCAAAAAATCTCTTTAACAAGGTCAGTCACCTGAATGACTATAAAAAACTGTCAAAACATCTCTTTAAAAAGGTTAATCATTTGAAAGACCACAAGAGACATCCAAAATATCTCTTAAAAAAAGATTTTGATAAGATGACTATAATAAATTTCCAATCAAATTACTTTTCTAAGGATAATCTTGCATCACTCTATAAAAGATAAAGTGGCCCCAAAACATTGAAATACTTATACAAACATTCACATACAAAATTTTGGATGGTTTTGTACTCAATAAAACCAAACTTTATATGTGATATCAATTTCATAAATTGTTAGCACAAGGTTTATTAATTTTAATTTTCTAGGCTTTTGTTACCATAAATCAATAGAGATTAAAGAAAACAGGTGAATACTAAGTTGGTTTATTATATTCCACAAAAACTTTTAATTCATGCTTTCTAGCCAGGTTAATGCAGTTTGGAGGATAAAACTCTCCATATTGATATTATTTTTAGTTTGTGACAAACAAAATTCTTGAATTGGTGTTCGTCATGTCTATTATTTTTGTTGTTAATTAGCATTTTATAAATAACGAAGAGTAAGCTTCTTACTTCAAACTACAATAATGAATATTAAAAAAAATCATTGAGTTATGACTGATTGAAGGTTATAAACCGGTTTCAGAATATATATTATATTTATTTATTTATTTATTTATATATATTTATATATATATATATATATATATATATATATATATATATATATATATATATATATATTCCGAAACCAGTTTAATATATAATATATATATTTTGAAATCGATTTAATATATATATTTTTTAAATTAGTTTCGGGAAATTATATATATATATATATATATATATAATTTCTCGAAATCGGTTTAATATTTTAAACCAATTTTAAGAAATTTATTATATATAATAAATTTCTCGAAACTGGTTTTATATATATATTGAAACTAATTTAATATATATAAAAATTTCTCGAAACCGATTTAATATATATATATATTATATATTAAATCGATTTTGAAAAATATATATATATAAGAAATATAAATTTCCCAAAACCGATTTTATATATATATCGAAACCAATTTAATATATATAAAAATTTCCCGAAACCGATTTAATATATATATATTATATATTAAATCGATTTTAAGAAATATATATATATATAAGAAATAATAAATTTCCCAAAACCGATTTTATATATATATCGAAACCAGTTTAATATATATAAAAATTTCCCAAAACCAATTTTATATATATATATATATATATTATATATATATATATATATATATATATTATATATATATTAAACCGGTTTCGGGAAATTTATATATATATATATGAATTCATAGAGATAATTTACGATGGGTGGTAAAGTTGATTTCCAATTGGGTTAGTCATTGACGGTTAAAACAAGCCTTTAGCTCCCCAATACTCTGGTAGAGAATGAAAATATTGCAAGTATTATTTTAGTTTAAACTGAAGTTGATTGTGTGATTAATTCCAGCTTTCAAGACCATTAGAACATGGAAACACGTTGCATTATGAGCATATGTGTATTGGCAATAAAACGAGCCATTTATCTAAAGGCTGTAATATGTAGTTAGTATGGGTTGTCCAACTTTAGCATGGACGCTCTCCTTACTAACCAGGTCAATGCATATGAAATTTTTATTAAGTAATTTTAGTGTTAATCTTTTAAGATGATTCAAGCTAAACGTGATTTCAATTTAATTTAAATAGATGATAGCTGAATATTTATATATATGGTCAACTAAAAATCTTTAAAGTAGCTGCAAGTAAGTTTGTGATGGGGAAGATGGTATAAAATATATTTATTACCTATAGATGTTGATAAAGTATGGGTTGTGCATGAATGATGGAATTACATTCATAATTGGTACTCTCTAGTTACGATGAATAGTGGTTTTGTCCCTTTTTACTTCGTTTGCATAAAGGAATCATGCTTATTGTAGAAAGTACACTCGCTAGAATCATTAAATAAATAGAATTTTTAATTGCAGTTTTAATGAAGACAGAAAATATAAACTGGATTTTTTTTTAAAATGCTTAAATGAAAATTGGTGAAATAAAAATAACATTGAGCAAAATATTAGATAGATGAGATGCCAAAAAACTTCTCTTTGTGCAAAATAAATATTCAAATTAGTCTTGCATTATGCTTTCATGAAAAATTAGTAACAAAATTATCGTCTAGATTTTATTTCTTGTTGCATATAATTTAACTTAGGTTATTGGATTCTTCAACTTAAGGGGATCGGCCTCGGTATAGCATGTACCAAGTATCGATCTTAGTCTAGTTCGACTTGTTAGTGTATATATTGCATGTATTGTTGGTTTTTGTCTTAAGATAGCTACAACAATTTTGTAACTACTCTAGGAATTTGATATAGTACCAAAGCTATAAAATCTTCCACTGTTGCATTATGGTTCTATGGAGCATATAGATCTTTTGTTTTCATGTCTATAGCAGGTATAAATATCAAATTTTTAGTTTTAATATTTTCTATAGATTCAGTTCTATTTCATTTTTAGATCTACAACTTTCATTTTTTTACGTATATTGAATTTCAAGCACAAATTTTAGTGGCCCCCGATAAATACCCAATTTATACTCTCACCTCGCTCTTAGAGGATCTTGGTGATCATAAATTGGTGAACATAGTGGGGTGTTAAGGGTTGAAGCTATTTTTCATAAAAATATATTAGACTAAAAACTCTATTTTGGGATTTTAAAATCTCACAAAAGTTTTCATTATTGGATAAGCATGATGTTGTTGGCGTGTGAAGTGATGGGACTTTATCTAATACCAAGGTCTCATACAACGGTGTATACATACTTAAGATTCCACATACCTCATAGTATATCGAAAGTGTCTAGAATTTGTTTTTTTTTTTTTACGATTAGAAACTCATTGGTCGTTTAAGTTAGTAATGTACTAATAATTGGTTAGCCCTACAACGCTACTTTTTGTATACTTTAAAGATGACATAGTGTAGTTACGAGTACAACGCAACCCTCTGTAGCCAATGCTCTTTGGGCTTGTCCACTATTTATACATAGGATTTGTATGTCAAAGAGCCTGCAAATCAAACACACCTAACCTAAAACAATCTTGGTTACATTTGAAAGATTTATCATAGCTTCAATATTCTAAATTTAGTTTTAGTATTAATGTCATTCAATTTCATAACAATGCACTAAAATGGTAGTGTAGAGGAAGTATTTGGCAAAAAAGTGGTTATTCTCATATAACTCTTAATATGTGTGGAATTTGGTATTTATAACAAAAAGCATCCCAATAAGAAGAAATAAAAACATTCCACATAAATTAAAAGATTAAAAAAAAAAGTTTTTAAAATTATTATTTTTTAAACACTGTTAGTGTAGGCTTTTTCTTGCTTACAATTTTACCTACACGGTTATTAATCAACTTGCTTAGGGTTGTTAAGGTCATTAGGAGAAAATACACTTAATGTGTTTTATAATAGTGAGTTGAGTTGTTATCTTTTTGGTAACCTAATCTCTCACTCTATAATGTATCTCTTTTATGCTTTTTAGTTAATCAGTTAACAGACTAATATGAAACTCACTTTGCTTTTCATTGTTTTCACCTACTCATAGGGTTTCCATGCAATCTGTGATGTTCAGAGATCTTCGAGTGATTTGACATGGTATCAAAGCTCTGATCTAATGGCCATTTTGTCATTTCTGAAATCCTCAGTGAGATCTTTCATGTTAACATTCTTGTTGGTTTTCTTGATTTTCAGTAATTTCGTAGGGTTGGTGGGATTTCATGAAAATCCATGCAAACTATACATGTTAAGTCTCCAATTGCAAAGCGGATAGTGCCATCAGATTCAGAGGGTATCAAAACCTTAAAATTGATTGTAAACATGACATAGATTCATGACAATAATTTTCAACCAATTTTAAAAGGTTTTGAAGCTTTTTCAGTGATTTCATGCATATCTGTATAGTGGGATTCTCATATCAGGAAAACAATTTAAGGTTTTTTTAAGTTTTTCAATTTTTCAAATGGGCCTTTGCTAGTTTTTGGAGGATCCCTACCAAATTTGTATATTTTAGGGTTTTCCAATTTCAATGGAGTTGCTAACCCTTATAGGTAGTTTTGACAGTTTTTTTTCTCGGTCAAACTTTTGGTGGTGGGAAAACAAACTTGGGTAGACATTTCAAACATGGTGGACATTCACCTATTTGTCTACAAGTTCATCAGAACCCAATGACCCTACTCACAAACCTCATGGACCCCAATGCCTTAGCTTGCACGTCCCACAGATCTCGACAGTTCTGCTCACAAACCCTATGGACTCCGACGATCATGCTCATAACACCTGTGAACCTTGATGACCATGGTAGTAACGTTGTTGGACCCTGACAGTCCTATTCCCACACTCGTTGGAACTCGACGACCTTGCCATCAAACTCCTCAAAAGTTGTGACCTCTGTCAGCACAACCCAACGGTAGTGCCAACAACCCCCACAAACTCCGACCAACCTATTTGCACGTTGTGATGTGTAGGAGGTCATCAAAATTAATCAGGTGAAGAGTGTCACTCTTCGCTTTAAATTTGGAGGCATTTTTGGAGTGACATCACTCCCACATCGATCGAAAATGGGGAGCAATAACAAAAGGTCTTAGTCCCCTAGTCATATGGTGTGGTCACATAGAGGGCTTAAATCTTGATTCCTACTAGTGGGAACTTAACTCTAGCACCTAACTAAATCTCCAATCAATCTAAACATTTTGAATTTTTTTGGGTATCTCCAAACATTTTCAAATTTATCTTGGGTGGAGATTTTGTATGCGAGCTCGGATTTGTAAACATGCATAACTTTTGATCAGTAACTCCTTTTTTAGTGTCATCTTCTTCAAAAGTGCCTATTTTTTTGTGTTCCATGCATTGATAACCTTTTTAAGCCCTATACAGCTACCTATTCTTTAAAAATTATACCTCTTTAACACATTGACAGAGCCCAACATCCCTCTAACTCTTTCATACTTTCGCATAAATTGCTCAAGACTTATTCTTGAGTGTGTCTGACATCTATACAAGCATGATTGTATATACAACATTATAGGAGATCACTATTAAGATTTCTAAGAGGATATTATGTGGTGATATGCATTATTCAGTGTCTCTTCTACACATTCTTGTTTTTTGCATTATGTCGATTCATGCACTTACTACTCGTTTAGATGCATTATTGGTTGTGTCAGACGTCCTCTTCATGAACGTGCATTTTTCTTGTAACTAGGCGTCATTGCGGTCGTTTTGTGTAGTTTTGCACTTCTTTGGTGTCTTCTCTCAATCATATTGACTTTCACTTGAGAGATACCTACGAAGGGAAGTTGATTTTACACCATCGGTTCTTCTTAAAAAGAGCAATTATGCTTCTTGGCACACTTACATGGAACACTTGTTCAAGAAAAAAGGAAAGAATTGTATTCCATACTTGTATGAACATATTCCTACTCCCATTGATTCTGACAAGTACATTAAGTGGGTTAATACTTGTGACAAAGTTCATGTTACCTTGTTTCTGCACATTTCATAGGATCTACATCACCATGTGCCCCAACACTATTTGGAGCATCCTTCAGTCTCTTTTCGAAGATCCTACTGAGATTTATATCACTCCTACTCTTCATCTTCCTATCATCTCTTCAGAAACTATTGTACTCTCTCCTCTTACTCTTATTTCTTGTGATGACACATCCATAGTGGATAGTTCTCTTCCTTCTATCGAGCCACCACTATAGGATGAGATTCTACCAAAATTTAGCTATCACATTACAGATTCTACTTATGTTCTTGTGTATGTTGTTCTTATAAATCCATCACAAATTGATATTTTGGAGGACTCTACTATTTCCAGTGACAGTACACCTATTGAGAGCTTCGACGACTCATGTTCCTATAGATATTTAGTCTGTGGATCTGTGTGCTTCATCTGCAGTCTGTTCTTTAGCTTTGAAAGTTTTTGAGTCATGCTCTTCACTTCACATGGGCTTTCCTTTCGTGAATGCTCTATGCCAATTTTATTCATCGAACTCACATGTACTTGATGACACTTATGAGCCTGAGCACATCTCTGAAATTGGTGACTCTTATTCTAGCATGGATGACTACAATAGTGATGGGGACACACCTCCACCATCTCCTTTTAACATTATAGATATTGAGGGGTTAGTTCTTGATCCACCTACCTCTGGTCTACTTCCAATATTACAGGGTGCATGTATATTTATCCAGGACTCATCAGACATCAAGTAGTCTATTCCACAGTTATAGGGCATTCCACAATCCATTTTAACCTATGCTTCCATTACACCATCATTGCATAGAGAAGTTGGCTCTCCTACCTTGCATGAGGAGAACCATTCCTTGTATAGGAATCACACCTTTGTTGGATATCTATCAGGCACTTCATAGACACATTCATTTTTCTAGGGTGATTCACTCTCCACTGCACCTACTTCTGATTGATTTATTTTAGTGGCATTATATTCAGTGCTTGTGCACAATCTTGCCAGACCTATGCCACACTTTTGTTTTAGACCCTACTCAAAGTTATTCATATTGTTGCCTTCATCTTCCATTGTGGAATGGGCAAACTTCTAGTACACCATTTGTATTCTTCCTTTGACAAATGGAAGAAACATTGTTCGATGTGGATGGAGCTTGTTTAGTTTTCAGAGAAAAGATCTCATTAGTGACATTCATCATTCTGCGACCTCTATTGTAGGTAACTTCAGCATCTTTTATGGAGACTTCTTAGCTCCTCTCTATGTGCTTTATTTCTCTCACTTGTGGACGCATTTTCAATTGTGCCCAACGTCCTTAGAGCATGCACAGATCCTCACATTGTTCCCTTTTTTGAGAGGAGTTTTGTTTTATAGGTTTTCTCCTTTTCTCTGCCTTATGGGAGCTGCATTTTGTTTGGATACCTCATCAAGTCTTGTTTCTGGAACCCAATTTTTTTACCCACCTAAGCTACACTTCAAGGGGGAATTAGTATAGGATTTTTCTTACATGTAGTTTTACCTACGCAATTGTTAGTCAACTTGCTTAAGGTTGTTAAGGTCATTAGGGAAAAATACACTTATGTATTTTCTAATAGTGAGTTGAGTTGTTACTTTTTTAGTGACCTAATCTCTCACTATATAATATACCTCTTTTGAATTTTTTGGCTAATCAGTTAACGGACTAATATGAAACTCACTTTGATTTGCATTGCTCTCACCTACTCCTAGGGTTTTTGTATAATCTGTGACATTCAAAGATCTTGGAGTGATCCGACAAACACATCTAAAACAAATGCCCACATGGTGGCTACACCATTTTGATACTCTCATCGAGCCGATCATTTTAATTTGTATCTCTAGAGACCTTTTTTTTAAATTGGTTTTTAATAAATTGTTCCATTGTGATATTATCAAGTTGATCATTTTGACATTTTCCTCCATACACCCTTAAAAATTGTTTTTGGGGGAGTTTTTAATCTACAATAAGATTTTGTGCTAGTAATGGCAGAGAAAAATATAATCCTCTCTAGTTCCAACTACTTCAACTAGAAAGGGTTCATCACATGTGCGCTTCTTAATAAGGGACTTTATCTCATAGCAATGAGTGAATATTTTCCCTTTTTCCCCTATTCAAATAGATGAAATGGAAAAATCGTTGTGATGAAGCTAGAGGGATCTTAGGTCAATCAAGGTCTCCTAAATTGAAGTTTCACTTTCAAGGAGTCATGGAACCTTAGAAATTTTTGAATACCTTGAAGGATATTTATGGGAAGCATAGTAAGATGCATGCATGTCAATTGGAAAACAAGCTTGAAACTTTTAGTCCAGACAACTATCTTTGGATTGAGGATTTCATCACTCAAATCAAGCACTTGAGAATTCTACTTATTAAGACAGGTGTAGCCAAGACTGATAACCAACTTATTATGAGTGTTTTTTCAAAATTGTGTCATTCCTAATCATCCTTCATCTCAAATCACTAGACACAACAAGATTCCTTAGGTAGTGCATATGTGGCACCAACTTCTGATGAGTTTTATGAGCAAATGTTGTTATTTGATAGGAGTAAATATGGGTGTTTTCAAAAGGCCCCAACCCTTTTACAACCATAAACACGAGACAAGCACAAGGCAAACACCATGTTCAACCAAGAAACAAACACAACAAAACATGACTAACTACCATCAAAATAGGACCAGTCGGAAGCAAATTGGTAGCATAACTTCCACCACCCACAAAGAACGATCAGGATCAATTATTGGAATGAGCCAAGATATTTAAGGATATAGTTGCCTCCCATTATTCCTTCATATGTTGCAGATGATAATATATATTATAAATTCCATGGGTCTTCAAATCCACCTCTAGATGGTGGCTCCTTGTCATTTTACTTGGCCTTCCTTGGGCAGTTTCCATTAACCCCTCCTTTTTCTTGCTCAAAATGTATTGAAAATTTTGGATATTGTTAACACAATTATGAACTGTGGATGTACTAATTTTAATCACCTTTTGCACATTCATCTTGAGCTCCTTCAAATCCTTTTCACCCTTCAACATCCTATTTTTAAGGGCCTCAGATTCCTGTAATAGGCTTTCAACCTTCATCCTCTGCTCCATGCCCTCCTCCAATGTCTTCCCATGACAAGCCACCCCTTTCTTCAAGTTCACGTCCTCAATTTTTCCATTGTTTTCTTCTTTATCCTTTAACAACCACTTAAGAATACTCTTATGGAGGTTAACTTCCTCTTGTAGGGTATCTATTTTCTTTTGGAATTCTTCCTCCCTAGTCTTTTCTAAATCCTAACAAGGATAAAGACCATCCTCCCTGTGAACTGCTTTGTTCATCGAGAATTGAACTCTATCATGAAAGGTATAATCCTCCTCTCCAATGATATCCATAGGTTCAATCCCCTAATTAGGGACTTTGATATTTTTTGCCTCTAATCCTCTATTAATCCCTAGAGGCATTATCTTAGCCCTGTTCTTCCCTCTGTGGGTATTCTTATCTTTTTGCAAGAGATCCTTCCTTTGTTCTGGATTGAGAGATCTGCTAGTCCTGGCCTCCTTATTGACCTAAATGAGTCTTGAATGAATAATGATTTCGATCCTCTTGGGACCTTGTCCTTTCTTGACAATTCCCTTAGAGGTAGGATCCATTTCCTTTGCATTATTAGCCTATGTACTAGGATCCAACCTAGTTCTACTTCAAGAAATATCAGGGATAGCTTATTGAAATAGTGAAAAGCTTGGCCTTGGTAAATAGGAAAATCCAATTTTCCTAACATTGACCTCTCTTGAGACATTAGCAGATAAAAATGTATACTCATAAGATTTTTATGTCTAAAATAGTTAAGAAAAGAGAATTGGTAGGAACATAACCTAGAAAACTCCCATTCTAAGGTAATGTATTTCATAACTTGAAGACTTAATTCAGCCCAAGGCTAAGGTATGGAGGCTCTAATAATACCATCAACATCCTCTTCCTCTTCTATCAATTCTTTTTTCTGATGAAAAATATTTATCTAAGCGTCCTTGCACCTTCTATATTTGAAAATTTTAAGGTCGTTCATAGTCAAAACTATAATATTCACAATGTAATCTTCAGATATCTCCATCGTGATGCCTCTCGTTGAAACAAAATTACCTTTCCATGTTTTGGCAAACTCAGGAGCTAGGATAGGATCATGGCCTTTAACCTTTTTGATAAAAGGAACAAGCCCTCCTTTCTAAATAATCTTCCAAAAATACTTATTCTTCTTGGCTCCTTCGTTGGAAGGTGGTTGTGTTCTGGGTTAGTCTCCACCCATGGTGGCTGTAGGGTTAATCTCTTTCTAATAATGAGATACCTTTGGTTTTCAAAGACTAAGAAGATAAATTATGATAAGGGCCCCTGAGGTCAATTTATGATTGTAACTAATTATCCTCATAAACTTCCCTTTCATCCAAATCCTTCTCGGTATATCCTTAAACTTGCTCACATCTACGTGGATCTTCAAGTACTTCAACCCGATCTTTGCCATGATAACAAAATCATGAAAGTAGGTTCCTTCCACTACAAGTTGTTTTTTTACATATTGTTCTACATCATTCTTATGATTATTGTGAGCACTTCTATCATGACCCATGATAATATCGGTTTGCTTCATTTTTAATATCTCAAGGATAAAATTTGGGAGTTCTTTGGGATTGTCCCATTTGATGCTAATATCCTTGGACACCCCACAATTTTCAAACCGGATGACATCTTTATTCCCCTCTATAGGTATGCCTAATGGAGACTTCTTTGAAGTGTAATTGCAAGGACCTAACATCGTTATTAATGTTCTTTATCATCCAACTAGGGTTGAATGAATTATTAATGCATTCACTATGTTGAGAAAATCCCATTCTATGATCAACCACCTTCAGCCCAACTCCTTGGCCAGTTGGACCATGTCAAGTAAGACCAAAGCTTCAGCAACATGATTAGATTGTATTCTTAGGGGTTTAGTGAAAGATGCAAGGAAATTAGCGAGAGGTGGCCCTGGGTTCCACTTAGACGCTATGTCAAAATTTAATTTGACCCACTTGGAGGGAGGTGGAATCCGCCTAACAACGTTTCTATTTGGCTTATTGGATCCCAATTTCTCACCCTCACTCAAGCTTAAATTCCATTTAGAAGTTAAATCCTTTTCCTCCTCCTTAACTTAAATCTTACTCCTATTTTTGGCAACCTAAAAGTTCTCCTTTAATGCACTCACTATTTTTGGCCCCAACCCTCAAGATAGTACTTTTCTTATTTTGGAAAATTCTCCTATTCCTTTCAATCCACAACTCCCAAAACAAAAGACGAATGGACATCCTCCATAAAAAAATTTTGGGGAGGAGAAGGGGGGAACCAATTGATATATGAGGCCTAGAATGGAATTTGGTCTAACCCAAGGAACCTCAAATTCAGCGAAGAACAAATCAAAGACCTTTCAAGCAAAGCGACACTAGAGGAGAATGTGGGAAATTGTTTCCTCCTCACACTGGCACAAGACACCCATGTTTGGGAGAGCCATTCCCTTCTTCCTTAGGTTATCCATTGTAAGTATTTTGTTTTTAACAACTATCCAAGAGAAGAGGTTTATTTTGGGAATAAGCTCTTTGCCCCATATCAATTTCCATTAAAAATTGCATACAACATGATCCAACTCAAGGAAATACCCTGATTTGACACTATATAGACCGTTGTTCATGGTAGATTAGATCAACTCATCCTCCTTTTGAACTTGAGTAATGTGGAGCCCTCTAAGCTCATCACTCAAACCTCTCAAGCTAACCAGTTCATTGGTGCTAAAGGATTCTAGATTGATTGTTTTCCAAACTTTTCATTGGGTGTTCATTTCAAAATAGTCCATCACCTTCTCACCTATAGCCTCTTTAAACCTATTGCTTACTCTATCCCAAGGTTCGATTGAGTTCAAGGGGTGATTATGGAACCGAGCATCTTACCAAAACATAGCTTTATCTCTTCTTCCCACATTTTATCTACATCTTTTCCCCAACAGTGTCCTACTCTTCACCACATTGTCCAAAAGACAAAACCTTATGGAGGATCCACCAGAGTTAGAAAGTTATCCACCCCCATGTCCAAATATTTGGCTTTATTGGTGCTAGTCCATAAACTATCTTTTTTTATTATTCTCCAACCCATGTTTGCAATGAGGGATTTATTCATAGATATTATCCTCTTGATACCAAGACCACCTTGTTCTTTGGGAAGGCAAACTTTATTCCACTTCCAAGATGGATTTTGCTCTTCTCCTCTACTCCGGACCAAATAAATATTTTTGAAATCCTTTCTATTTTGCCAACAATTTTGCTATGAATTTTGAACAAAGACATTAGATAAATTGGAAAATTCTGCAAGGAGATTTTTTAACAATTGTAACTTACCGACCAAGTTGAGTAGGTTCCCTTTCCAACCTACCAATTTACTTTGATATTTGTCTAGGAGAGTGTTCCAGCAATTTGTTTCCAATCTTCCTTGAAAAAAAAGGCAGTCCAAAGTAGGAGGAAGGAAAAAATTTAATCTGACATCCCAAAATATTAGAGATCCTTCTTTGTCTAGTTTTAAGGGTATTGACAAATAAGAGGGAGCTCTTCTCCATATTGATACATTCCCCAAATGCCTCTGAATAGTCATTTAAGAGAGCTTTGATGGCTTTGGCTTCCTAAATTGTTGCTTCTCCAAGAATGATTGTATCGTCCACAAACTATTGGTGGGAAACCAGGCTGATGTAAGGGGCTTTAGTGGTCCCTTTTATAAGTTCTTCCGAGAAATCTCTCCCAAGATCCTTAGCCATGGTGATGATGATGAGACAAAGAGAGAGAGGATCGCCTTATCTAAGACCCCTCTCTGCATGGAATAAACCTACTGGAGATCCATTGACAAGAACAGAAAACATGGGAGTGGAAATATGGGAAGAAACCAACCATCTAAACTTGGAATTAAACCCAAACCTCTGAAGGATCTGATCTAGGAACTCCTATGAAACTTTGTTGTAGGCCTTATTCATGTCCATTTTAAGAACATATCAACTCTACTCAAATTATCCATAAAATGTATGGCTTCATGCACTAAAACAATACCATCCATGATTTTCATACCTTGACGAAGGTTCCCTAATGATGAGAGATGATTTTATGTAGAATACCTTGATGTCTCATGGCAAGAGTTTGGTACACACTTTGTAAAAAAGTGTTACAAACACTCATAGCCCTGAAATCCTTCAAATATCTAGCCCCGATCGTTTTAGGGATAAGCACCAAAAATGTATTATTAATTTCATTCAAGATGTTGCCTGAAAATAGAAATTCCTCAACTACCAAAAACAAGTCATTTTCCAAGATAACAAGAAAAAATAATTTTCATTGGTGAGATCTAACCTAGAGTTACTAAGCAACATGCATTAGTTGTCAAAGAAACTAATGTGACATTACAACCCAACTCTGTAAAAAGTAAGGGCCCCGCCAAAGTAAAAAATGAAAGCAAAGCCTAAGCCTAAAAGCAATCAATCAACTCCGCAAAATCCTTCCCCCAATCAAGACAAAGGCAAAGGGATATGGAATACAAACGTGGTAAACCAGGGCATATTGAACATCAATGTTTCAAAAAAATGGCATACTTCGAAGCAGATATGAAAAAGATGCAACTCCCTCCCTCGAAGACGAGATCAACACTTTCTACAACAACAAATATATAACCTATGTCTGAATGGATTTTCGTTTCAGGAGCCTCTCACCATATGGTGCATAACAACTCAAGTTTCGCACCTCTGATGAAATCCACACAACTAAAATTTATGTGGACAACTCTAGTCCTCTAGTTGTTGATGCTAAAGGATCCATTGAGATGGAGAATGATGTATTTAACACAACTCTCCATGTTCCAAACTTACCTGCAAACCTCTTATCCATCTATCAAGTCACATGTTCAAGGGAAGGCAAAATCGTTCGATTTAGACCTACTGATGGTATTATCATAAATGCAAAATGACAGTCTGCTATTGTAGCTACTGACAATGTTGATCATCAAGCCATATTGTAAAAATTTGACAACTTTGTGTTTTCTCAACCTTCAAAAGTCATGATTGCGCATGCAAATGACTTGAGTAAAATCCCCTAAATTATTCCTCATTGCAGGATCTCAATAAGCATAACATAGTTCTCCATTTGCCAAAAGTTTCTTTCAAAGATGGAGTTTGTTTAGGGTGTGCACTTGGAAAACAACATAGGGATTAATTTCCCAGAGGCAAAGCTTGGAGGGACAGTGACATATTACAATTGGTTCATAGTAATCTCATGCCATTCCATTGTGTCTCCTTAAAAACCCATTTATACTTTCTTACATTCAATCATGATTTCTCTCACATAACCTTGGTTTACTATCTAAAAAACAAAAGTGAAGTCTTTGAACCCTTCAAAATTTTCAAAGCCCTTGTTGAAACCTTGTAAGAGATAAAAATTCAGCATCTTAAAAACAAACAATGGAGAAGAGTTTGTCAACAATCAAATGATTAGATATACAAACAAGCAAGGATTCAACTTCAATATATTGTGCCCTACACCCCTTAGTTGAATGGTATAGTTGAATGCAAAAAATCACACACCTAAGGAAATGGCCAATTACATGGTGCATTCCAAAGACTTCCTCAGTTTTGGGTAGAGGCAATCCAGTGTGCAAACTACATTCACAATTCCACTCCCCACTCAGTAGTGCAAGACATGACTCCTGAAGAAAAATGATCTAGTGTCAAGCCCAATGTTTTTAAATTCAAGATTTTTGGATGTAATTTATGGGCACATCCCAGTTGATAAGTGCAAAGCAATGGAAAGGAAGATTTGTCCTTGTATTTTTGTCAAATATTATGAAGACGTGAAGTCATATCGTCTTCTTGTTCCGAGTATCACTAAAATGCTTAACCGATGACATGTGTTCTTTGATGAACAATCCCAAGATTACGAGCCAATAACTTCTCCTCTTCCTCCATTAGTTTATGTCGAGTCAAACACAAATTTTGTGTTTCTTATGAAGAACAAGGCAATTCAGATGACTTCCATTTTGAGAGTCACTATAGTTCAAATGATGAGTTGCAATGGGGACAACCAACACCTCTACTTCCAGCAAAACACATAGTTCCATCATTAGTGCCACAACTTATTTAAAATGCATCGACTCAACTAGTGCAACCTCAACCAAAATGGATCTATGCAATTCAAGAAGAGGTCAATGCATGGATAGGGGATCCTGTAGAACCATGCATGACTAGATCGAAAAATCAATTTGGTGTTACACACTTGGCACAATTCGCAATGAGTCAAGGTCCAGAGATTTATCATGAGGCTTCTACAGACCCTAAATGGAACATAGCGATATCCAGAAGAATAAAACTTGGGACTTGGTACCACTTTTCAAAAGAAAAAAATAGTGAGGTGCAAGTAGGTGCACCGAGCTTAGTACGCTGAAGATCGATCCATTGAATAGTACAAAGCTCGACTTGTACAAAAAATATTTTCACATATTGAGGTTTTTAACTACCACGAATCCTTTGCAGTGGTTGTCAAGATGAATTCCATCGAGGTAGTACTCTCCTTGGTTGCAACATAGAGATGGGATATCCACCAAATGGACACCAAGAATGCCTTCTTGTATGGTGATTTAAAGAAAAAATATTACGGCCTATGCTCTCGAGCCCATCAATAGTGAGAACTTCAACAATGTGTGCAGATTGAAAATGTCCTTGAATGGTTTGACACAGTGTCCTTATGTTTGGCATGAAAAGATCAACATGTTTCTAATCAACTTTAGTTTTACATGAAGCCCCTCCAACTCCACAATCTACATAGAAAGTAAATGGGAAATTCCCAATTTAACTCATCTATGTCGATGACTTAACCATTACAAAGAGTTCCACCAGGTAGATTCATGATTTGAAAGCACAATTGACAAATTACTTTGAGATGATTGATTGGGGTTTGTTATATTTTTTTCCTTGGTCTTCAAATTTCACCATCTGAGAAAGGATTTTTTATTAATCAATCCAAGTATGCTCAAGCCATACTTCGTCGCTTCAACATGGAAGACTACAAGTCTGCACCAACTCCTTTTCAATCTATAGTCAAACTTTCCAAAAAGTGTTCTCCTTCAATTGATGGTACACTTTACTGAAAATTGCTCGGAAGTCTTTTATAATCAATTCACACTCATCCTTAGCTTTCTTTTTTTGTGACCCTTGGTGTTACACTACGGTCAAGGCCCCCATGATAGACATTGACACGCTGCAACATGCATTCTAAGATATCTTTGTGGCACTACTAATTATGGAATTGTGTACTCGTCAGGGAGCAAAACCTCAATTGTTGGTTACACTTGTAGTGGCAAAACAATAATTATAGATTACACAAGTAGTTATTAGGCAGGGGATCCAAACAATTGCATGTCGACCATGGGATACATCTAACATCTTGGGGCGAAACATGTGACTTGGTCTTCCAAAAAACAATTTAATATTACTTTGTCTACAACATAAACTAAGTATAATGGAGTTATCGTTATCGAACATGAGTCAATTTGGATTTGGTGCATTTTTTTTAGTTTAAATTTTTGTAGACTCCAAACACATCGTTTTGGTACGATAATCAAAGTGTTATTTATATCTCTCACAACCCAATGGGGCACCAACGCACAACAAAGCATATTGAAAATTATATCCAACAACTAATACATGATAGAGTTGTTGATCTTAAGTATTGCCAAACAAGTGTCAGGTTGCAAACATCTTCACAAAGCCTTTGCTTGAAGTCCAATTTGTTTAGTTTAAAAAAACTTTTGGGAGTGAAAGAAAGTGTCATCAAGGGGAAATAGTTTAGTAATCCCTCCGACCTCCTTTTTACCAAAGTAAATCTTAAGAAGTGATAGCTAATATATCTATAATGCATACACTTTTGTATGGTTTAAGATGTACTTGTAAATTCATTTGTAATATAATTCATGGATAAGCACTAATTGGTGCACATTTATCTATAACATAATATTAAATAAATTTGTCAATTAACTATTTTTTTAATTAACTTCTACTAATAATAGGTAAGTCTTATCTCTTATACAAGTAACTATTCTCCAAAATCTTAACCCTAACCCCAATGTTGTTTCTTATTTATATAAAAACATAGAGGGCTAGTAGGTGAAGAACATTATGAATGAAAGTTTTTTGTAATATTGACGAATTTAGCCCAGAGCTTTAAACTAAGGACGTAGTCATGCTATCTAAGATAAATTTGTGTAGTCTTTCTTTAAGTCTTCATTAGATTCATATATTTGCATATATTGTGGGTGTTTATCTTAAGGTAGCTATTGTGATTCCGAAACTACTCCAAGGATTTAATACACCTATGGGTATGGCCCAAATATTGCCCAAATAGGGTCAAGTACGTTCGGGTTCATTCCAAAAGAACTAGGCGTACTCGATAGGGCCCACACGATTTTTTTTTTTTAAATGTTAAAAAGTCGATGAATATCACAAGGGTTAATAGTTATATTTCATTTCTAAGCGCATGCACCTAGAGGTTACAGTTAATGTTATTTTCAGTGTCAAAATGTTTGTAAAGGACTTTCACAACTGGCAGATTTTGATCATATGATAAATTTAAAAATCTTTGGAAAACAATCTTGTAAATAGTGTATACACTTTTGCATACATGGATGCTTATGTTTGGTTGTGGCTACAATTTGGTAAATGTGTCTCTGCGAAGGGTTTACCAAGTTTGCGATGTGAAGGAAAAACAACGTTGTGAAAAGACCGGTTAAAATATTGATGAACTTTATTTGGGTTATGCGGTTTATCATTTTTAATAGTAAGATATATCAAAATTTATCATGTAGAAAGCTAATATCTTTAAAACTAAACTGGTACAAAAAATGATTTATAAGAGTACATAAGCTTTAATTTGAAAGGAAACAATAGCAAGTAAAATACCAACTCACCTCATTTATCTATTCTATTTTGTCCCTGGATGTGTAAATGGTGGTATAGTACCATCTAAGGGTATGTAAGCATATAGTGGTATGAGACATGGCAAAATGTTTTTAGAACTTATATTATATAATGAATATGCTGATTTATCTTGAATTTTGTGTATAGATTTACACTATGTGCTTGTTCCAAATTCGATTACTAAATATCATAACATTTGGCATTGAATTATCAATAATGTTTTATTGTGGTTATTTAACTTATTTTGTATACTTTATGCATATCATGTGGTTAATTTTTCTTATTTGATTATATTTTTTTATAATTTATTTAAAAATTTTATTATGTTTTGTATGGCCGCACCTAATCTATAACCAGACCCAGAAAAATCACTGTACCAGCATACCCAAACCCTTATCCATACGAGCTACTTGGATTTAATTGTTACTTACAGAACAAACATTCAATGTTCAAACATATACAAGACTAATAAAAGTGACAAAATAAAGATACAAATAGAACAATACACAAGTTTAAATCAGTGCTAAATAAGAAACATATTCCAGAAATGAAATTCTTCACTATTTGCATTTCAGAGAGTGTTCAAACATGATCTAAAATATTGCACTTCAGTTCACAACCGGTTATATTTCCAAATACCAAAGTATCTCCTGAAAATGGCAAGATGAAAATTTTAAATTGAAATGCAATTAGGAATGTGTGTCAACTATCAACAAAGTTTACTCTGGGGAAAAACCATGTGAAGAAACCAGTTGCAACTCACATCAAGAAAGCAAAATTTTTTCTCCAGATAGTGATTTGATTTTCTTTTCAATAATTAAGAGAACAAAATTTTACATGAGACATGCAAATCATTGATAGATGCATAATAAACAAATAATTGTTCTCAAGGTGCAATATCTTTCGCTAGAAAAATCTCAATGCCAAAGACCTTGAGCTTCCAACACATGATTAATGTTCTCTATCACGATCACAAGTATTTGCCACCAAATAATATTGCAACTCTTCGGTCGGTCATTAGTAATTAAAACTAGAATATGATTTTTTTACCTTTATTTTCAACTATTTAAATGACTAGGTGAGTGATCAAACATCACATGCCACATGAATGCTCGTGAAAGCACCATCTCTAATTCTTGATGCGTCCAGTTTTGTGTAGGTAAATGTTGCAAAAGGAGAACCATCTCTTGAAAATCAAGCCGCTGCAATCGTTCGGACCACTGTAAGCAAAAAAGCAATAATATCATCATCATTCTTTGTAAATCCAGTTTCCTCTCCAACTACCACTATTAAGACCAGCCACATTTAGGTGTTTTACAAGATACTTTGACGGATTGTGAAATGATAAACATATCCACTCTTGTTGACAGTGGTGTCCAACTTGATCGCTTAGGAGTCGTCAAGGGGAATGCAAAAGTCTTAGTTCCTAATTTGAAATATGATGTATCGATGCAAAACTCCATAACATTGTTTTGCATATCTAACAATTACCCATATTTGTGCTGTAGTGCAGAACTGTATTCCACAACAAAGCCTGAGTAGTTTCTGATCTGATTTTACTTGCTAGTTCTTTTGTATATTTGCTGACCTATTAATGGTATTATGGTATCTAATCTCAGTTAAGTCTACAGTCACTATGGGCTTGTAAGTTTGGCAACAATTTTATGCGTTTTTATGGCCCAAAAACCTTAGTAACATAGGATGTAAGACACAACATTGAACTTAGCGAAATGTCTTGGAAGACATAGTAAGCCACCATGTGGACCCCAAACCGGACCTTAGAAGTCTATTGGAAAACCTAATGAAAAGATGAGTACAAGACAACATCATGAAGTAAGAATTACACTATCAGAAAGTCTCTCTTGAGAGATTTCCACGGATATATGATAAGACTTTGGTTGAACTATAAGAAAATAACACTAATTATAAGAACAAATCTAGAAACCCTAAAATGAGGCTGACCTATTTATTAGTATTTACAAAGTGGGGTTATCACATGAAACCAGGAAAAAAATTCTCTACTAGAGAGTTTCAACAGCTAAGATCAATTTCTGATTGGAAGTGAGGATTTAGAGATTATCACTTGAACAAAGTGGTTAGAGCATCCACAAGGCCTTATCTGGGACAACAGATGACTGCTTTCATCATCTAGAGCCTAAAATTCCACTTTGTATGAAATCCTCTCCTTGGGATTTCTGGCCAAGACTGATTTCATCATCCACAGCCTAAAAATCATCATTTTGTGTATGATCCACTCTTTGAGATGTGGTGTTGTGAAAATAGTACATTGAAAGGGGGGCAGATTCACCAGAGCGAAGTAATAATTCAATGAAGTAGCACACAGAATTCAGAATAACAGCTGCAATATCATCCACTAGCGAATGTTCATCCAAAATAACAACAGTAATCCAATCCAAGATGGAAATAGAATTCTAGAGTAGAGAAAATATGATTTATATGGGATGGCAAAATAATTCCAGTTTGGAAGAGCAACCTCTAGAATGCAGAACTGTAAACAAAGGGTTGATAACTCCACGACGATGCCTTACAAAGACCTACCTAGCCCTTATTTATACCTGTCATTAGGTTGGGGCCTCCCCAAAGTCCTAATGAGGCCGACTACATAAAAGACAATAATTCTATAAACTACCATGGACTAGAAAAGTGTTATCTGTGCCACAAGTTGGCTACTCCGTAACCATAAATTACATATGATGACAAGATGGAGATTAGGGGCGAAACATGCCCTTCCACAACAAAAAAGTGTTG
This sequence comes from Torreya grandis, assembly GCA_037957365.1. Classification (NCBI taxonomy): domain Eukaryota; kingdom Viridiplantae; phylum Streptophyta; class Pinopsida; order Cupressales; family Taxaceae; genus Torreya; species Torreya grandis. Next base: position 2,105,776 of record JARHVA010002357.1, read on the forward strand.
CCCTCAATACTTAACAGCTCTTAATATTTCTGCAGAAAATTCACAACTTCCTCTGGTAGCTTCTTCCATTTGATGAGATAATCGGAGATGGCCCAGTTTTTTTAGCTGCTTCACTTTTTAATCAATAACTGTTTTTAGTTCCATGATAATATCCTTCCCTCTTCATCTTAATCTTATCTCAAATGACTTTTTTCATACATGAAACATGAAATATGGGGTGAATAAGTGAAGGAGGCAGCTCCACTTTGTAAGAAACACTGGAAATCTTGTGTAGAATCTTTTAGGGACCATAGAACTTAGGAGCCAAATTGTTTCATTTAAATTGCTGTAGAGATATTTGCTTGTAAGGCTAAATCTAAGAAGAGCCCAATCTGCCTCTGCAATCTGTCTCTCGCTACAACGCTTGTCTGCCAGTTGATTTATCCTATGTTGAGCCACTGCCAAGCTAGTGCTGAACATGATCATAGACCACTTTCACTGAGTACCCCTGCAAATATGAAGTGAGAGATGGGGATAGATACTCATAGAAGGCTTCAAAAAGAGTCTTCTCAGTAAGATGTATGAAAGGTAGCATTATGCCACCATCCAGCCAAAGGGAACCACTTGTACCGTTGAGGCCACTCGTCACAAGTGAAATATCGAAGAAAGAAATAAATAAATTATAATAATGTCCACGAATGACCAAAACAGGTCAATGGAACTCGAGAATACAAACAATTACAACAGAATGTGTTAGGGTAAAAGGACCCTAGGATCAACGACTTACTAAATAAAAGAACAAAAGCATTGAAAATAAACGAGGGGTAAACCCAACACAGTAAAGTCCCTAACCCATACAATTAGGGTACAAATACAAATAGCCATGTGGGGGGAGCAAGAACCTCCGAAGAGCACGCGTTGATGGAAGTTGGAAAGACTAGATGGTAGTCCTATCAAACATCTCTAACCGTTCCCGAGACAGAGGAATTATTTGTGTCATCATCTATCACTGTGAAAGGGCCAATGCAAGATCTAATAATGCTCATCAGGGGGTGTTTAGGACTAAGTCAGCGAGGTTGGGTAATCCTAGGAGGAAGCAAAGCTCTCCCCCTAGAATCCCTCCTAACATCCAAGGCCGAAGAACCTCCCATAGCAGCAAAGAAACTCATAATGTGTGTCCTTGCGGCCCAGGAAGCGGTCGTGAATGAGCAGATCCACGACACCGATGAGCAAATCCATGACTTTGAGTAGGGGTGGATTCCCGTCGCAAAGAGCTAGTGTGTTGGGGTAGCTTAGTACTAGTGTTGTGCAGAGATTAGCATTGCCTCACTGACCTACCCCCCTCAATGTGTGAAGCAACAATATCCAAAGAGCACTTAATGCAGCCAACCTATGTGATGGGTTGAAAGAAAGAGTGATCACCCTAGGAACTGTAGGGACCTGCACCGAAGAGTGACAACCTCCCGAAGAAAAAGGGCAAGTCATCGTTGGCCTGGGTACAAGAAAAAAGTTTGAGTCTCTGTAAAGACACTAATGTCATCCCACCAAAGGAAACCACTTGTACTATTGAGACCACTTGTCACAAGTGAAATATCAAAGATATCATCATGTGAAAGGGAACCACTTGTCGAATTGAGACCACTCGTCACAAATGAAATATCGAAGATATCCTGCTAAACACTTGTTTCCAATCTCAATTTTCCAATCCAATTGTGGATGATATGAAGAGTTGCGGGCCAATTTGGTAACCCAGGAAGTGGATAAATCCATCCAAAATTTGCTAGTGAATATAGGATCCCTGTCACTCCATTATCTTCAAAGCTCCACAAAGCTTTTATATCTTATCCATGAAAGCTAACGCCAATATGATTGCATTGAATCAATGAGACAATGCACAAAAGTGAGCTAATTTAGTGAGTCTATCTACCACCATTATGGCATTCATACATTTCAATTTGGTAACCCTATGATGAAATCCACATATATTTCTTCCCATCGTTGCTTTGGTATTGGAAGTGGTTGCAATAGTCTTGGAACCTTAACTATCTCTCCTTTATTCCTCTGACATGTTGAACATTTTGGCACAAAATTTTGTAAATCTCCCTAAGTCCTTCCCAAAAGGAATTCTTCTTGGTACAATAATATGTTTTGAATAACCCAGAATGTCCTCCATCCGGTGATGCATGCATGTTTTCAAGAATCTTAGTTTCCAACTAAGACTTAGGACATAAGAACTTATTCTTATACCATAATGTATCTCCTCTCCATGCAAACTTATCTAAAGCATTTGGATCTTATTGCAATTGTGAAATAATTTATTGAGTAGAAGGATTTTGCAGCTTGCTACCCTTCTTGCCTTGCTAATTCAATCAAAGCTAGTTAAGTATAGACATTGAATACAAGACTGCCTCATCATTGTCTCACCTTGAAAGTGCATTGACAACCAGATTCTCATTGCCCTTCTTGTATACGATCTTGAAATCATAACCAAATAACTTTGAAACCCACTTATGTTGTTTTTCCGAAGGCAATTTTTGCTCCAGAAATTATTTAAGACTCGTGATCCGTCTTGACTATAAAATGTTGAACCATAAGGCATTGCCACCATTGTTTGATTTCATGCATAATGGCCAACATCTCCTCATCAGTTGGTCTACGCAGATTCTTAGCCTTCAATTTCTTTCTTACAAAGGCTAGACAACAGCCTTCCTACTTCAATACCACTGCGATACCTTTCCATGGAACATCACTTTCCACCACAGACAGTTTGGTAAAGTCTAGGGTGGCTAGAACTAGAGTAGAAGTTAGTGCCTCGTTGACTTCCTCAAATGCTTGAGTAGTTGTTTTTTACCATGCAAATAAATTTTCTTTCATTAAGGTTGTGAGAGGGGCTGAAATGTGTGCATAATTTTTGAAAAACTTCCTATAATACCCTATTAAATCCAAGAATTATTTTAATCCCTTAATTGTTTTGGAGATAGGCCACAGCTTTAACGTTGCAATTTTCTTTGGATCTACTTTAACTCCCTCATTTGACATAGTATATCCCAAATACTCTACTTCCAATACCAAAGGCACATTTGGACTTCTTGGTATAAAGATGTTTATCTTCTAAAATTTGTAAAACGTTTTCCAAATGTTTCAAATGAGCAGTCCAATTTTTGTTGTATATGAGAATGTAATAAAAGAAAACCAACAAATTTTTTTGAGGAATGGATGGAAATTTTAATTTGTATAGCTTTGAAATGTATAGGGTAGTGAGGCCAAATGGCATCAGCAAGAATTCTAAATGCAGTCTTAGAAATATCTTCAGCCCTTAGTCTAATTTGATGATATCAAGAACATAAACTAACTTGGTAAAGAAAACAGCTTCACTCAATCCATCTAATAACTCATCAATAAAAGAAATTGGAAACTTACATTTGATAGTGACCTTGTTGAGCTCCCAGTACTCCTAACACATCCTCTATGATTCATCATTCTTCTTGACCATGACCATTGGTGAAGAGTAGACACTCTTGCTTCTCACTCTTCTGCTCATAAGGGTAGAAGTAGGGTCAGATGTTAGGTGGAAGACTACTTGGAATTAATTCAACCGCGTGATCAGGATCCTTGGCAAGTGATAATCCTTTTGGCTCTTGAAATACTTGCTGGTGATGTTGGATAATCTCTCATAATTCCAGATGTACTAGCTGATTGTATTTGTGGACGTTAATGAATATATACATGCCATTATGCCGTGACCTTGCTTTCACAGATTTTCCATTCTATACGAGCTTGGCGGGATTTTGATTCTTGTGAGCTTTTTCTTTTTGCCATTTGTAAACTGTTTTGGACATCTCATGAAATTTCATGGAGATAGTTCCCAACCATCACCACCATTTTACTCCCAAAACCACATCAGCTCCCTCCTAATGCAAGTCATTTGGCAGTCTCCCATACAGCGCTTAACATTGTGGCATTTTTGTCCACATATGATGACTTGGAAGTGGATACTATATACGGGAATTAATTTAGATTATATGCCCTCTTTAAATCGATAAAATTTTGGGCTCCCTGAATCAATCAAATACCATCACACACTGCTTCTTGGCATGTTGGTTTTTTATCATTTGAGGGGTGTTGATCCCATGTAGTGCATGGACTGAAACGCATCCGCCTTGGTCTTTGAGCTTATCCTTTACTTCACACTCCAAATCTTCCATAACTTCATTCCCTATGAGCATCAAATGTTTTTCCAGGCATGGATGACTAGGTCCAACCTTTTGATCACAACAGTAACATAATCCTCATGCTCTCTTCTCTGCTTCTTGTTGAGCTACGAATTGTGTTATTATCTAGAATTGAAGATAGTTTACCATATTCTTGGATTAGAAGATATACTATCAATGGTATTCGCTACAGATCTATCCAGAACATAATTTTGACTAACACAGAAAAACAATGGGCAGAAGTTTACCAGAAATTGATTCACAGTGGTCCTTTACTCTCCTTTTTGCAGAGAATTTCAACAAGATCGTCACTCTGATACCACTTGCTATGAAAATGCTATGTAGAAAAGAGAGAGAATCGCCATAGAGCAACAATAATTCAATAAAGTAGGATACAAAATTCAAAATAACAACTGCAATATTATCCAATAACAAACATTCATCTGGAAAAAAAAAAAAAAAAATCCAATCCAAAATGCGAACAGAATTGTAGAGTGGAGAAGATATACTTTATAAGTGCTGGCGCGAGGCCAAAAAATACCAAATACCAGAGGTATGAAAGCAATGCCATATTGAGGGGGCAACCTCCAGAATGCAGAATTGTAGACGAAGAAGAGACATTTCAATGTTTGATGCCCACAATGAACTACCTATCCTATATTTATAGCTATCATTAGGTCGGGGCATCCCCAAAGTCCTACAGAGGTTGACTCCATAGAAAATTTCAATTCTAGAAACTAACATTGACTAGTCAAATGTTTTGTGCACCACAAGTCGACAACTCCATAACCCTACATTAATTATGATGACAAGATAATGACTAGGGGAATAACATATCACCTTAAACAATTATCCCAACAAGGAAACCTATAGATACCACATGATTTCCATGACACTAATAAGAATTTAATCAACAGTTGAAGTTCAAGATTCATTTTATGCATAATCTAATTGATTACTGGACATTATGTAAACAGACGGTGGTCCATAGTAATGGTATCATACTTGAGTCAATCCTTCCCTGCCAAAATATAGACATGAGCAAGTTGTAAGGGATAATTTATACAAATATGATCTAGAATTACAAGGTATGTACAAAGTTACTCCATGCCATTCTTTTTGGTACAAGGACTGGTGAATTAGTGGCATTAGCTATTTTTTTTGCGAAGGGCTACACCTTGAATCGGCCTAATTTACATTTTCTCCCTCAAACCTTTCCAATAGTCTCTAATGAACATTGAAAAGTAAGAAGTCCAACCTTGCAGCAGATACGGCCACAATTACAAGGTATGGATAAAACCATGCTATCCTTCCACACACCAAAACAATCAAGAATCCAAACCCCAACTTATAGTGCAAGAACCTCAGATTAAAATGTTCAAGAATTATCCAACAATCAATCTAACCTTAAGAAACAATTGTATCTAAACGACCATCCCAAAAATCGGGACCAGAATAAGGAGAATAACCTAACCACTATCCTAAATACATTTCCCGTAGCAAGAAAGCACATCTAGAAAAACCCTGAATCCTTGAAACAAAACTCTCTTGCTACAACCCAGGCACACAAAGCGCCCACCCTCACACAAGACACTAGAGAAGAATTCTGTTCAAATCGAATCTCTAACCAATCCAAAACACAACTACCTAGAATTCATTCTCTAGTTGAACAAACTAGAGATTATAGGAATAAGTCACAATTTTGAATCATAAAATAGAATTAACTCTATACAGTCATCCTTACATTAAAAGCTAGGATGATAGATATTACAGGGAGACTCATCTACCATAAAAATGCCCATCATAAATCATAATTAACTCGAGGAAAATTTCACCAATCAAGCATAAGACCACCCAAGGAAAATAAATAATACTATGAAAAGAACATAACACTTAATAACCTTCAAGGCCACTAAGGCCTTACACACACCACCAAAAATGAAAAATGAACTAGTACCATTGGAACACGATCTATTTAATATTTATGCAACACAAGAAACACAAGCCCAATGGACATCACACCAGTCTGGAAGGCTTGGAACACCTCTTCAACAAGTTAAAGCTAGCAAACAAACATATATACCAGCTTGAGTATATCAAAAGGCACAAAAGGGAAAGTCCAGAAATTATGGCAGAATGTATGGTGTGTTAGCAAAACAAAGGAAAGACAATCAAGACCTCAAGTTTGTTGCAACCTCTATCTATTCCTAGCCAGAGATGGAAGGAGGTTTTCATGAATTTCATCACAACGCTGCCAAAATCTAAAGGGAAAACTGTCATTATGGTGTTTATGGATAGACTCACCAAATATGCTCATTTTTTTGCATTATCACATTTGCTTGTAGCAAGTACAGTAGCAACAACATTTATGGATACAATGCAAAAGCTCCATGGAACTTCAAAGATCATAGTAAGTGTTTTTGATCCTATCTTTACCAGTAATTTTTGTACCAAGTTATTCTCATGTTTTCATACCCAATTAGCTCTTAGCTCGTCTTTTCATCTCCAATCTGATGGGCAAACTGAGGTAGTCAACAAGTGTTTGAAGGGTTATCTTCCTTGTTTTGCTTCGGATGAACCTAAGCGATGGGTTCAATGGCTAAGACTAGAATAATGTTGGTGTAATACTTTTTTCCATAATTCATCCAAAATGTCTCTATTTTTGGCATTGTATGGATACCATCCATCACCTCATCTTTGAGGGTCCAGCCAAAGGTTCGAGCAATCGAAGAACACAATCAACACCAACAAGAGGTACTATGTAGTTTCAGAGTGAACTTTGCAATGACATAGAACCACATGAAGCAGCAAGCTAACCAACATCATAGTGAAATAAATTTTGAAGTCGGAGATTGAGTTTTTGTGTGTTTACAACTATATAAGCAAATGTCCTTAAAACAACAAATGAAGGATAACAACTTTTCACCAGAGTATTATGGCCCTTATCAAGTCAAGCAGAACATTGGCAATGTAGCATACAAACTAGTGTTACATCACTGGGCGAAAATACATCCGGTCTTCCATTTTTCCTGTTTGAAGGTCATTAGATAGAGTTTCAGCCCAAACAGAGTTACTAGAGCTTGATGAGGAGGGAGGAATTATTTAGGACCCAGAGGGTATAATTAAAACACACTAAGAGGTTACAAACGAGGGTGATTACAGAGTATATGATCAAGAAGAAGAATCTACCCGATGAAGATGTGACATGGAAGGAAGAATTGTGTCTGCAGAAACATCCAATGATCGTCAACATTGAGGACAACATTGGTTTGAAAGGGAGAGGCATGCTATGCCCTTAACCTTTAACGTGTATTGAAATATGTGTGGTTGACTTGTGGCTATCATAACCTTTATTTAAGTCATGACCATTATTATAATTTCATATTGTTAGTAGGGTCAACCTATGGTGTTTTCATAGCATAATTAGGGTATACATACAAGGTATTAGTTAGTAGTTTATCATCATATTGAGGATTTTATTCTTATTGTAAGGTTGTGAAGGTTGCCCCTCAAAGTGGCTTTGTCATAGGCTTCATTATTATGCTTTTATTTCAATCATATTATGATCTATTGATGTGATTCTACTTTAGTTGTATAGTAATTTCATTACATAAATTATGATATTGTATATCATAATGAGAACTTAGAAATATAAACTAAACAATATATAAAAGTGAAAACCATAATTTTTTTAAATATTGGATTAGAAGTATACAACATGGCATGCCTTTGAGATAGGAAAAAACATCAGTACTTGAGCATCACTTAACTAGACAAAAACAAAGAAAGGATCTACTGGTCACAACCAGCTCCTACACATGCACAATGTCAACTAGCTTAAAAAAAATCAGTCTAAAATCCAAATATTGATCTATTAAAAAAAGGTCTGGATGCAGCCAGCAAATGTCATGACTTCAAACCTAAATAGAACGCTAAAAAATACTTCTTATAAAAATCTTCAAATTATTTGTAATTAGAACCTTTCTTCACTAGGTTGCAGTCATTAGCTTCAACGGGAGGAGCAAGAGTAGATGGGGCAATATCCATGTGACCACCCGTACCATCTTGAGCTCTTTCATTCTTTGTGCTTACTGCCACCAGATTAGGAAAGGGAGTCTCTTGGGCTGCTGTCTGCCCCTGAACTTCTATGATTACATGTGTTTTAACCTTCTTGAATCTGTCCCTTAATCACAAAGAGTTTTCATCTCGGAGTTGGGCCTCTGCACACAATAATGTATTGTTTTCAGCTTTGCCCCCCTGTACACTGTATATCTTGGATTCAAATAAAGAGAGCTTGGATTTTAAAACAGACCTATACATGGGTAGGCCTGCACATGAGGAGTAAGCATGCCCAACATCCTTAAATCTAAACAGCCACTCCTTTGCAATACCATTTCTCGCTTTCCTATCTTGTTGAATCTGTCATGTCCCCTTTTCAAGGCTAGCTCGCTAAGGAGACCTTTGGCCCTATTTGACTTCCCCAGGGCTAAAAGGGAATACAAGAGAAACTTGGATCTTTGTTCAAGTTGCTAAAAAAGTAGCTTGTCAGCAACATCTTTCCAAATGAAGTTATAATAAAGAAAATGACTTATCTAATTTGATGAGTCAGTCCTTAATTAAGAAAGTAGATTGGAAGGAAATGATATAAAAGGGAAAAATGAGGTTCATTTAAGGATCATATTATTCTTATCAATTGAAATCATAAGTTTGAGCACGTTTTGCCTAACTTAACCCATTGGAGATGAAACCCATTGAAATCCATTGGAGACGAAACCCTTCATTGGAAGGCTGGAGTAAGGACAAAAACCCTTAACATTCAACGGCGTAACTCTATTTCAAAGGTTACATTGAAAAGAAATTGACAATTTCAGACTTCTAAAGGCAGTTTTGTGGGAAGCACAGTCGATTGGAAGGGATTGTGAGTGGGATGCGGCTATTGGAGGCCTTTTTCTAGGGCAGCGAACCACTTTGGAGGCTTTTGTGAGGGCAATGAACCCCTAGGATGTTTTTCCTAAGGCAACAAACCTCTTGGAAGCATTGAAATCGTTGTTGGGACTGATTTGTTGAGGGTTTGAAGAGTTTGTTCAATCATAATTGCAGCTAGTATTTTATTGCAACTTTTTGCCATATATTTAATTCAAAAAAATCAGATTTGAGGGTCCTATATGCAGCTGTAATATTTAAAAATTTTGACAAGTATTTTGGTGAATGAAATATTATTTTTGTGACCTAAATTGGCTTCCACAAAAAATTTAAATTTTATTTGCTTAGGGTTTGAATCAGAAAATAAGAATTGTATGTGTTCATGTTAGGGTTTGTTGAGAAACCTCTTTGGTTCTAAGTTTTTCCTAAAAGGGACATTACAGTAGTATCAGAGCTATTTTCTAGCCAGTTGCGAATATTAAGTTGTTTGCAGACTCTTCTTCATGCAGGGCAGTGACAGAAAGACGAAGACAATATTGGAAGCCATGGAAGAGATGTTGCAAGCTATGCAAGAATCTCAAAGAGAACTAAGGGCAATGGGTCCCAAGGCATGGATGAAGTATGTAGGGTTAAGCCCTAGACCTGCATAGCTTCCTTAGAAAGCAAAAGTGATGAATACTTCACCACAAAAGATCAAGCTACCCATAGAGGAATCCACCTTGCAAATTGAAAACAACGAGCCCTCCAATGGGAAAAATATGGATTCGAATGTACGAAGTGTTTGGGTAAAAGAAAAGAAAACGGAAAAGTCAAGGTTTGCATTCCAAAACCCTACAAAGGAGCAAAGGAATGAGGAAGCCAAGGAAGAAATTGTACAAAAGGAAACGCCATTGGTTGATTGCCCTAAGACTTCAACAGAAAAGGGTATAAAATATACATGCAAGGCAGAATTTAATGATCCTAGGGTTGAAAGGAAACCAGCTACCTTGCAAGCAAGCATGGAAGATGTGATAAGGACCCAAAAGAGGTGTGATGATTGTCTAAAAAGAGTGAAAGAGGCAAAGTTGATAGCCATTCAAACAAGACAACACCTAAAGAGATATAAAGAGAAGGGTAAGCAATTTGATTATTCTTCATAGCAAGGATATATTGTATCACCATCATATTATGTCTTTACCATATTTTGATCATAATGAGAATCATTCTAACAATGAAGATAAGATGAAGGGTACCAAATGGAAAGAGGATCTTTTCCAAGAAGCCCCTATCCATCTTCTAAGCATTCCAATGATTGAACCATTGCCATATGAAATGGATTTTCAAAACAGCATTGCGGAGAGACGTGTTTGAAGCAAATATTGGGAATCACAAAGATAGAAGGGTTGCAAGTATCTCCACAAACCCCGCTTCACCAAAGGAGGAAGAGCCTTTTGTGGACAGCCCAAGGTATGATAGTGATAATCATATTTCAGATTTGTTACTCCCTCCTATGTTGCTACTATATCTTTGTCATCAGGAACAACATGCTAAAAAGGATGATAAGGTAAATAAGACAACTTGTAATATAGAGCACATACATCCTTTTTATCAAATTCAAAATTATTTGTGCATTTGGGATATGGATGATTTGGTGAGGATCAAGGTGAATGTCAGAGGAGTTTTGCATCTCTTACAATTGGCATGTAAGAAGAATTAGGAAGAGTCACCATAAATTTATGGTGTATGCTAACAACATGATGAAGAAAGAGTCACTACAAAAGGGTTTCATCATTCCTTACACCATGGAGATACAAAAACTTTTCAATGCTTGGGGTGGACACAAGGTAAATCCCACGTTTTCATTTTTAGAACAACAGTTATATCATAGAGGTTCTCAGCTCCTAATTCATAAGCATGCTATTGGGAGAAGTCTTTCTTTGAAAACAGGTAGTAAGTTCATAAACTCAGCCACTAAGGGTAAGCAAAATATATATTACCTTGATGTCCAAGATGTTATACACCAACATAACATAGTAGCTATGAATGTGGGCAGTAAGAACTATGATCCATGGTGCTTAAAAAGAACTGTCACGAACTTTTGGACTACTATTTTCCACATTTCCAGCCTTGCTCCTATACCTTTTGCAGTGATAGAAGAAAGTTGTCACTGAAAAGACGTACACTCCATCCATGGACATTGGTGAGGCTTTGGCTGCTAGTACAAGATGGTTTCCAGCCACCACAACCCCAAGATTGAATGAGAGAATACAATGCTACAGCCATGGTATGTTGTTTTTTCTAAGTTCATGTTTTGGAATAATAGGACTCTCCTTGGATAGTTGTAGATTGGCAAGTATGATGAAGTTTTTGATGTGTGAAAGAAGCCACTTGTTGAGAACATCATGGGAAAAAGTTCCAACACCCTTAAGGCTATTTTGGAAGAAAGTAAGAGCAAGGACTGATGATCTTCTACCTCCCAAGGAAAAGGAGTACATGTTGGGGACAGCCATGCTCCAAACCTTCAGCTTGAAGGCCAAAATCATCACCATTTTCCGTTGTCACATGACAACGTTTGCAGCCATACAAATGCTTCCATTGCATGATCTTCAATTTGTTGCTGCTAATGAAGTATTTCCAATCATCGTTTGGTTGTTTCTAGCTCCTATTTCACTAAAATTAATAATTTTTGTAAAATATTTTCAGTAATACAACTACTGCACCGATTTTGTTTCACTGAGACCCAAGATTTTCAATCCTAGACTATTGTCCTTGGTCACAAACAGCCATAGTACAGTTCCTTGGTCCTTGCAAAAGATTGAGGATACAGTTGTCCACATCTTAGATGAAATGGTGATGATTGACAAGTTGGTGTTTGCAAATGGTCTCATTTTGCAAAAGAATAGTCTTTCCAATGTTAAATCTAAGATGAAACAAAAAAAATTTAAGGCAACAGTGATAAGTGGACAACCAAGGACAGCAACAAGTGGACACCCTAGAGCACCTTTCCGGCAGCCTCAAACAGCAATTTTTGGGCAGCCAAAGAGGCCATTACGGCAAGGTAACTCTATTGAGTATTTTACTTTGAGTCAGCTGTGCATGGTGTTTAAGTTTGCATATCTGAGTTTGCTCTTGGGTGAAGAGTGCCATCACAAGTTGGAGAATGATGTGAGATACATCATTCCTATTGAGGAAGTTATAAACACCATAAGAAGATGTCAAGGGAAAGTCCACATACAGACTTATGCAAGGGATCTCCAACAAGGCATGGAGTGTGAGATGATGTGTTACTTTTACCAAATGATAGAGGAAGTATATACATGAGAGCCATGAGCCAAATTGCCATCATTAATGCTGCTGTCATCACCATTAGCAGCCACCACATTATTTCAGTTACATTCATATTTGTGGATATGGTGTGTCCTTCCCTCATAATTGACAATGTTGGAATGAAGAGTGGTCAAGTTGCTCGTTATTCATCCATTCATTGCTCTTGGACAGTAATTGCAGCTGTTTGCAAGGCATTTATTACAGCTAAGCTTGCAAAGAAAAAACTTGTTATTGCTGTCCTAAAGGATGCAATTGAAGAGGGCAGGTTCAAGGTAGTGGTTTATCTCTTTATCAAGAAAGTTTTAAAACTTCATGGGCTGCCAAAGAACATCATTAAGGACAGCAGATAGATAAGCTTGTTTTGACAAAAGCTCTTTCATTTGACAAGTACATGATCCAAATGATTGGAGCATTACAACGTATTTCTGCACTTTGGCATGATAATACTTGGGCATGAGAGCTTACATTTGCACAAATTTGGGAAGGAAGGACTATCATGTCCCCTTTTCAAGGCTAGCTAGCTAAGGAGACCATTGGCCATATTTGACTTCCCGGGGGCTAAAAGGGAATACAAGGGAAACTTGGCTCTTTGTTCAAGTTGCTAAAAAAGTAATTTGTCAACAACTTCTTTCTAAATGAAGTTATAATAAAGAAAATGACTTACTATTTTGACATAAGTCGGTCCTTAATTTAAAAAGTATATTGGAGGCAAAAGATAAAAAAGGGAAAAAGACGGTTCATATTAAGGATCATGTTATTCTTATCAATTGAAATCATAAGCTTGAGAACGTTTTGTTTGACTTGCATCCATTGGAGACAAAACCCTTTATTGGAAAGCTGAAGGATGAACATTCACGGCGTAACTCTATTTCAAAGGTTACATTGAGCAGAAATTGACAGTTTCAGACTTCTAGGGCAGTTTTGTGGGGAGCACAACAGATTGGAAGGGTTTGTGAGTGGGACACAGCTATTGGAGGCCCTTTTCTAGGGCAGCGAACCACTTTGGAGGCTTTTGTGAGGGCAGCAAACCCCTAGGATGCTTTTCCTAAAGCAACAAACCTCTTGGAAAAATTGAATTGGCTGTTGGGATTGATTTGTTGAGGGTTTGAGGAGTTTGTTCAATCATAATTGCAGATGGTATTTTATTTCAATTTTGGGTCATATATTTAATTCAAAAAAATCAGATTTGAGGGTCCTATATATAGCTGTAATATTTATAATTTTTGACAAGTATTTTGGTGAATGAAATGTTATTTCTGTGCCCTAAATTGTTTTTACAAAATTTCTTAATTTTATTCGCTTAGGGTTTGAATCAGAAAATCAAAATTGCATGTGTTCATGTTAGGGTTTGTTGGGAAACCCCTTTGGTTCTAATTCTGCCCTAAAAGGTACATTACAAACTCCCTACATTTGAATTAACAATGGAAGTCTTGCTATCATCTCTCTTCTGCTCCTCTCACCCACTTTCATGGTTAGACTTATGTTGACAATAGGCACAAACAGATTCTTGTTGCATCTCACTTGAAGACATAATGGAGAAAGTTTCTTGATTATTCTTAGGTTCAATTTGTATATTGGGTGTAAATGTCATCAGTGTCCTTTCCCTCCCCATAATGATGTCAAGGGCCTTATCAAAGGAAATTGTATCCCCCTCATTATCTACCCACTTCCCTTTTGTTGGAGGTAGAGATTATGCAAATTGTGCCATATGAGGATTCAATAGAGCTCACATAGTTTCTTCCAACTTGTATGTTTGGTCTCATCATATGCACCCTCCATGACACTTTCTACCTTAACCCCCTTCTCTTCATTGAAGAGTTGTACGGATTCCCCTACCTCATGGTCATCCCCTCCTCCATGTAGCACATGATCCGATATCTTATTGGGAGGCAAGGAAGCTCTAGGAAGCCTTCCCCCTCGCCTGTTGCATCTCCCTTTATTAGCTAAATGCCTAGTTAGAAGAATTCGCCTAGAGTCCTGTTGTTGAAACTCCATGGACACCTGCACAACCGACGACAGAGTGACTTCACTTGTGAAGCCAATATGGTCTCTACCCTCATTTCCACATAGATGCTTATTTCTTTTAGCTCGCAACGATCTCCAAATCAAAGCAATTTAAATGTTTCACATTTGCAATAGATGTAATCCATATATCATCCCAAGTTATATCTCTTTTTGGCAAAACATAACCATCCATGCAAAGTATATTTGCAAATCCATTTTAGCATAATGACAATCAAAGAAATAATGTTTATTTCAATCACAAGCACAACAAACCAAACAATACTTACATATCATCCCACTTGTTTTCAAAGTTTAGACAAAGCAAGTTGTTGCCATAGGATTAGCCATCTAAAACAATATTTTTTTGGTTTAAGGGATGGGGACTAGAGGAGTTCAAATGTCCATCTCCAAGCTTGTATCAAAAACATTCCATATTTCATTGAGTTTACAGTTCCAATCCATTCTCCTACTTAACAACTGGTAGGGATTTTTGGTACTCAAATCCTATAGAGGTGTACCATCATTCCACTTCAATTCCTCCCATCCATTCTCTATTGACTTGTATGTTATTTCCCTCCAGCCTCCTCCCCATATGCCATCCATAATGGTCCTGACGGTGATCCTTTTATTGACTTGTATGACAGCAATGCTCAGTATTCAGTGGTTGGGGAAGTCATCCTTCTGGGTGATTTCAATGCCCGCACCAGAACCCTTCAAGTTCCTCTCCACAATCGTTCAGAGGATATGTTATGCACTCAAGTGGTGGATCCAGAGATGGTTGGCCTACATAGGACTTCAGAGGATGATTCAGGGCCCCTCACAACTTATGGCTAGCATCTTCTGTAGCTTGGTGGATCACATGAGTTATTGATCCTCAACGGGGTTGCCTACTTTCCTGACTCTCATTTCCTTGTCGACCTCATGGTGAGGGTGCTAGTGTAGTGGATTATGTCCTTTCTAGCCAAAACTCCTTATCACTGGTCAGCGATTTCTCCATTTCCCCCATTCCTCTTGTCGATCATGTTCTTCTCTCTTTATCACTCTATATTGACATTCCCCCTCCTATTATCGTCCCCCTTCATGGCCTCCCTCGCACCATTTTTCAATTTGACGAAGGGAATCCTCACACCTTTTCCTCCCACATTCGGCAACTTCTCCCTTCTGAGTCCCGGTCCTTTTCTCTAGATAGTGTCGCGGCCAAGTATGCTCGTATGTCTTCCATAATTTGGGAAGTTGCCCTCATGTCCTTCCCTAGCTCCACCTGGTCTTCCTCCGCTTCCCACCAACAAAAAGCTTCTCCCATGAACAAGTGGTATGATGATGAGTGCAAATTCCTACACCGCCAATTACGGCATGCTTTTATCTAGGCCCACACCTCTTATCCCAACTTGAAAACTTCCTACCACTATCTCCATTGCAAAAAATGCCTCTTTATCTCCCAACGTAGACGGACTTTATGTGCGTCTCTGCAGCATTCTCCTAAGCAATTTTGGCACACCATTTTCCCTCACCATTCTCCTCTTCCCTTCGAGCTTAGCCCCAATTCCATGCTATCTCACACTTCCAATCTTTATGATATTCCTGGACAGCCACTTATCCATATTGATAATCCACCATCTTCTTGCCATTTGTTCACGTACAAAAATATCAAAAAGGCAGTTAGAGTGATGAATAGTAACAAGGCAGCGGATGAAGAGGGGTTCCACACGGAATTCTTCAAGTATAGTTATGGGGGGCTTGGTAGCTATTTGACTGACCTCTTCAACCACATTGTATGCTCTGGTTTTCCGCCGACTTGGTTGCATCATACCATTCACCCCATCCACAAATTGGGCCCTAGCTCGGACCCCAACAACTACAGGACAATTATGGTGGGTCATACATTCTCCGAAGTTTATGCTACAGTCCTCCATATGCAGCTTTCCAAGGAGTTAGAGCGCAGGCACCTCAAAGCTAGGGGCAAGCAAGTTTTCATTCAGCTCACCAGACTATTGATCATATCTTTACTCTTTGGGCTGTCATCGAGGAAGCTCGCCATAGCTCGTTGGAAGTTTATTGTTGCTTTGTAGACTTTCGGAAAGCTTTTGGCTCAGTTCCACACGTGGCACTTTTTCAAAGACTCAAAGACGTTGGCATTTCTGAGAGCCTTCTCACTACCATCATGCCCCTGTACAAGACTGTTTTGGGTCACCTCTGCACAACCCACGGGGAATCGGATTTCATCAGGAGTGCCATTGGGGTCAAACAGGGGTGTCCCCTGTCCCCAACCCTCTTTGGGATATACATAGATGAGCTCAAGTCCTTCCTCCATGAGCATATCTAGGACAGCGATGGGTGCCTACTTCACCAGGTTCTGATATCCATCCTTTTGTTTGTATATAATGTGGTCCTCTTGACCTCCTCTCTAAATGGTTTACAGAGACAGTTGGATACCTTAGCCTTGTTCTACGACCTTTGGCAATTGACGGTTAACTTGGGTAAAACCAAGGTTATGGTCTTCAATGGTTTGAAGACCTCCCACCTCCACTTCTTTAAGGGTGAGGAGATCGAGATCACCAACACATATACCTACTTGGGCGTTCAGTTTTTTGGCCCACATTTTAGTTTGAGACAAGCCCTCCAATGTCGTGTTAATAAGGGTTATGGATCCTTAGCCCTCCTTGAGAGACATTGCTTTCACCACCACTTCTAGGACATCTCTAAAATGCCGCTCATGGACTACCTCATCAGACCCATTGTTCTTTACGACTCTATTGCTTGGGGGCCCTCCTTCTTGGTCATTGATTGGAATTCTGCAGAGAGTCCAGACACTTCTCCTTTGATGATTTATCAGGTGCAAGCATATTGTCCCCCAGCGCATTATTTTGGTTGAGTTTGGAGCCCATCCTTTCAAATTGGATAGCATGTTTGACCTGATCTCTTTCCTGCGCCGCATCCAAGAGTTCACCTATTTCATTGAGGGGCGAGACAAGTACCCATACTTGGCGTATTGTTCATCAGAGGCTAGTGCTCATTCAGATTCTCCTCGTTGTGGTGACAGTTGGTACGTTGAGGTTTCCGACCTCTTAGGGACAATGGGCATTTAGATAGCTAGTCTTCCTCCTTTTCAGTATTCCTTGGATGCACAAGGCCACATTTTACCTACCAAACAAGTAATGAACAAGATCGTCAAAGAGGATATTTATAGGGAGTTCATCCACACCACTTAGGTGAACCCTCATGGGAGGTTACGCCCTAAAATGGCCTTTTATGGTGAGCACTTTCTGGAGTTGAGTGATGGCCTCATTATCCGTCCTCAGTACACTCTTCATCACTGGATGCATGCCCTTCGCATCCCCCTTGGCCAACTCAAAGTAAGTTCTCACAGACTTCGGTGTGCGACGGATCACCACCTTGATCAATCTGATAGGATTTGCTAGCTATGTAGTCTCCAAGAGACTGAGACAAAGACACTTCATCTTCCACTGCCCCATTTACTATGAGATCAGAGGGAGGTTCTACTGCCTATTTAGGAGGGCACAGGGTCTTTCTGTTTTCTTCAGCTATGAGGATCAAAAGTGCCTGGCCTTATACATACAGGGGGCTCTAAGGCTTCGTGAGCACACACTTCAGACACATTTCAGACCAGATTCTACTCAACGGATCACTTCCTTCTTTGCAGTACTACCTTTAGTGAGAGGCACTAAGCGTCACTATGAGGCCAACTCTGCTTCTTACTCTAGCTCTGCTCGACCGAGAGATATCATCCATAGTCCCCCGAGCCATCATAGCCAAGCCCATACCAGGTCATGCACCAGGGGATAGACTAGATCTACCAGGAATTTGAGATATAGTGTGGTGCCCAAAAAGCAGCATAGTAGGAGGCCTCCGCACTCTACCACCTCTTCCCCTAGTCGTCAGTCCACCCAGAGTTTCTTTATTCGAGTCGGCCTCAGATGTTAGGAAAGTTGGATCTTCCATTCCCTAATGGACTTCCCTCATTGCTTCTCCTTGGTTGTCTTCCCTTATTCTCGTTTGCATTTCCACCCCTGGTTTTGGGTTCGTGGGAATGCTCTTTTTGGTTTTGCCACTCTCTGGCTTTGTACTTTTCTTTTCTTTCTCAAGAATATTTTGGTTCTGCCGCTTTGTACTTGCACATGTTGTTATCTGCAGTCCCTTTGACCTACTTTTGTGGTCATTCGTTGGACATCAATATATTTATCTTATCTTATCTACTTACCAATTCTTAGTAGAGCTTAGGTAGAGCTTTGGACAAGTGAAGTCCCTTTTGCTAGCTTCCAATTTGTAGCTTGTTTTAAGTTGATTACAATCCTTCCATCTTTCATCCCAAAAGATATCTCCATCATAGAGATCTATATTCATGATATCTTTTTCCCATTTGAGACAAGACTGGCAGAAAAGTGAATGACTTGTTTCCAAGCCTTCTATATGGATTTAAAGATGGTAAATCCTATTACTCTACACTCAAAGTCCCCAAACAAGATATCCATATCATTTTATCCTATCCATTGTTTTTTGCCTTTTGGTGCAATGTGCTTGATATTATTTCTGACAAGGACTTTCCAAGTGGAGTCCCCTAACCATGTGTTTACCACCCGTTTGATTGCTAACATGATATCTATTGGTGCAATATTTCATATGCACCTTCATTAAGCTAACTTGGGTTTATTATAATCTATACTTAGTTTAGCCCATGTATTTAGGCCTAGAATAAGACAAGGATGTGCACCTTTATGCCATCCAAGCCTTTGCCACCTCTATGCAGGCTAATCACATGCTTATTACGTGGACAATAGGAAAAGGGAAGCTTGCTCTTGCTCAAGCTACATGTACCCTCTCCCTATTTGTATTTCATATTGGTTTTTATATCATGCTATTATTCCTATCTTATTCAAATCTCTTCCCCACTTCTATCATGTCATTCCATGTGAGCTATGCTTTAGTTTTGATTTGATACTGGGTAAGTCATATTCCAATATGGCATTAGAGCCTTTGCAAGCTAGCTTCGCTAAGTAGGATTGAGTTTTGCACTTTTTTTTAGGGAAACATTTTTTTAAAATGACCAGGGGCATTTTTAACCTCATCATACATCCGGAAGGGTCAAAAACCTAAAGATCAACCATAAACACGATAGGATTTTCTGACAAAATTTCTAGTAACGTTTTTGGAAGGCTCCAAATCCAACACAAGTACGGTTTGTATTATAGAGACATGCATTTTGTGGGTTTTCTAGGTTTTAAAAATAAAAATAAAAAAAATCTGCAGTTTGTACAATGTGTGTACCTATGTCCCTGTAGACACCTGTACCTACATATTTGCAGTACAGTCAACACCATATATGACCAAGAGCTCCAGTAGCATAGCCTCCAAGGGCTCCCTCTTGCCCTCCTAGGGCCTTTTGGACCTATTTTCACTTCAAAAGGAGATAACTTTTGATCTGGGAGACCTAGGAGGCTCCCTTTTTTGCCAAATTCGTTTCATCTGGGAGATCATTTATTGCTGTGAAAGCATGTTTCAAACCCCTTCCAAGGACCTTCTCGAGCTCATATCTTGAGGTTTGTTCAATATTTTCAAGTTTTTCTTGAAATTGCATAATATTTCTAGTAGAATCCATTGGCATACTCAAATCTGAATTATATTGTACAGATTCGAAAATATCTTTGTTTTCCCTCTTTTTCTTTCATCATGGAATTATAACTCACACTACGAAGTTATAAGCAATAACGAGAGATTCTTCTTTTTTATATAACCAGCAATCAGCTTTTGTATTGTGGGGGACATTTTTTCATTTGGGCAACTTGGTTTGTGTGCTACAACCTCGGTTTGCATGCTTGTACGGGGGTTCTTTTGTCCTAAACACATTTGTTTGCTTTTAAGGACTTTGTTGGCATTTTGAGCTACCCTTAGTATTTTTTTCATCATTATTTGACTCTTTTTGCAGCATGTGTCAAGATCCATTCTCATAAGGCATGTTCATACCCTCACTGTTTTGTGTGTGCACTGTATCACACTATAGATCGTCTGCTTCTCATCTTTTGACTTTCACCTTGCATATGCTAGTGTGATACACTCTTTTTTGTTGTGACAGACTATTTGAGACTATTATCATGCCAAATTCTACTTTGTTGCTTATTAGTAAGGCCAATTATGCATAGTGGCATTTGTGTATAGAACATTTCTTTTTTGCACCAAACCTTCCTTTGCTATATGGACAGGTTCTTGTCGTTCTGACTTAGTTCTTTACAACAATTAACTCAATTCATGTGACATTGTTTTGGTCCCCTGATGTTGAATGTTTCCATGTCTTTACATCACCACCTGCAACACACAGAGTGCCCTTGCATAGTTTGGAGGATACTGCAGAATCCATATGGAGACCCTTCTCTTCTTTGTGACTTTTCTTGTGAGATTGTTTGCGCACCTTCTTGTGAGATTTAGTTTCCGCAGCTCTTATTTCTTGTGATGATGTTTTTCCTATAGGATATTGCTCTCCTCTTTGTAAAGCCTCCTTTGTTGGATGAGTTTCTACTAGACATTGGACATCTCTTTGCAAATCCATCTTCTTCTTCTTCCCTACAAGATACTGCTCTTATATAGCCATCATACATGTATGCTTAAAAGGATGTTTTTATCTACACTTATGGGGGTGCCCTTACTATTTTCTTTGGCATTTCCAATCTCACTGATGACCCACCCTGTCTTGTGGGTCCTTTATCTTCTATTTTAGAAGAATCTCTCTCCATTCAATATAGTGATGACCCACCATATTTTATGAGTCCTCCTAATGTTTTGGAGTACTTTGATGGGAGTGACTCCACTGTGTTCTTTGGCACTGCCACATTTTCCGATATTAGTAGTGATCTCCTATACCTCGTGGATCCTTGTTCTTCAACTTTGAGCGTTGTTGAGTCACCTCCTCCACTTCATATGGGCATTCTTTCAATGAATGATCCATGTCCTTATGACAGGTCTTATTCGATAGTATCTCTTTCGATTATTGTGCATCATTTTGCTTGACCACTACTAGTCTTCACTTTTGGACCAATTTCAGATATTTTAACACCGATGCCTCTTTTTTCCTTTGTGGAGTGGGCAGATTTTCAGTTTACATGTTTTGTACTTCCTCTTGCAAAGGGCAGAAATGTTGTTTGATGCAAGTGGACCTCCTTCAACATTCACGCAAAGGCCCTCATCATAAACATTAAACATTTTGAGGCTTAAATTCTTTCACCACATTTTGCATTTGGTTTGAGGCAAGTAGTTCTTGGTGGGGGCAGAGGACAAGTGGTTGTCTCTAGTCCTCTTTCCTATTCTTACAAGTCTTTCATTGTATATGGGTACCTCATCAAGGCTAATTGTTGGGACCCATTTTCAGAAGATTCTAAACCTCATTTTGTTGCTATAGACCTCCCTGAGTTGCACTTATGGAGGGTATTGATGCAATATTTCATATGCACCTTCAATGAGTTAACTTAGGTTTATTATAATCTATAGTTAGTTTAGCCCATATATGACAATAAGACAAGGATGTGCACCTTTATGTCATACAATAGTTTACCACCTCTACATAGGCCAATCACATGTGCGTATTATGTAGCCCATACGAAAAGGGAAGCTTGCTCTTGCTCAAACTATATCTACCCTCTTCCTCTTTGTATTTCATATTGGTTTTTATATCATGTTATTATTTTGATCTTATTCAGATCTCTTCCTTGCCTCTATCATGTCATTTCATGTGAGCTATGCCTCAATTTATGTGTGCTATGCTTCAATTCTCATTTGATCCTAGGTAGGTCAAATTCCAATTATGCCTTGGATTCTTAGATCCTTCATACCCAATCCTCCCATATTTATGGGTCTAATACATATCCTCCATTTGACTCTCTTTTAAACAATTTTTCCTTTTGACCAAAGAAAATCCGTTACAATTTTGTGCATTTGATCAAAATGGGAGTTATTACACATCCAACATGAAGCAAATCATATGTTATACAAGGAGATGACTTTTTGGCAAACTTGAAATCACCCTACCAAGGGATAGCAAGTGGCCTTGTCACTTCTCCAATGTGCTGTTGTTTTTTAGTTACAATCCAATCCCACATGTCATTGAAAGAGACCACGAGAACAAAGGAGATCCCCAAATACCTCACAATCTCTGAGTCCATTTCATCCAATCAAGAGGGTTCTCTCCATACCCTAGAATATCTATCTTATTAACTAAAATCTGAGAACCTGATGCACTGCAATAAATATTAAGTTTGCTTTGCATATTCTTCAAGTTTCCTTATCCTGTACTAGAAATAGAGTTGTTTCATGTGCAAACCAAGTTTCTATTAGCTGTTGAATATTGGGTAGGGTTATCCTCTTACACTCAAACCAAACATGTTATCTCTCAATAAAAAACAGATAGCTTCTACTGCTAGGACAAAGAGAGAAGGGTCCAAGTGAAAATCATAGTAGAAAATTAAACAGGATTTTTCAAAAACAATGGAAAACTAAGGACCTGAGAGTAGTGGCCCAATAGTAAATCCTAAGGAGTTTAACATGATTGGCACGGGTTCGAGTCATAGCCTGAATCTCCAAAAACGGCACATCATCCCAAGTGCCAATAACAAATCTTATCCGATAATGTGTTTATTGGGAATAGGATGAAAAAGCCTAAAGATGTGTGGAATAAACCTCCTAGAGATTGGGTTAAGCTCAATTTTGATAGAGCTATGAAAGGAAATCAAGGATTAGCAAGGGAAGGGATCTTCAAAGATGGTGATGTACCTCTATTAATGTTTTAGTCCAATTTGGAATGGACACAAATATTAACGCACGAGCAATGGCTCTCTTATAAGAAATAAGACTGGCTAAGGAAAAGGGATGGCAAAACTTTAGGTGGAATTGGATTCAATGCTAATTATTGATGCAGTCAAAAAGGGATGGAGTGATGACTAGAAAATATATGATAACGTTCAGAAAATTAAGACGAACACAAATAATTTCGAGATATCGTACCAACATATCAAGAGGACATGAAATACAGTGGCAGATATAGTAGCCAATTAGAGGATAGAACAACTGGCCAATAAATCAACAAATTGTAAGTGCCTCACCAAGCACCCCATTCAGTGTGAAAAAAAACTTCGCAGACTACAACAAAGCAGAAGAGCTTGTTCATTAAATAATGCAAAACTCCGGATCAAAAATAGAAAATACCATGTGCATAAAAAATTGTCTTTATGTGCACCAAGTAATGTCTTTTCATGTTTTAATCATATAGAGAAGAATGACAAAAGAAGAAAGAGTGTGATGGATAAATGATGAAAGTCACCAGCTTTCATTGTTGCTAATTTTCTAGCAGGGAGAATATGGATGGAGCTGAATAATGGTGATTGCCTTATGTGTGGACAAGTAGATTCTTAAATTTGATTTTAGAAATTCATGTCATATTTTTATTATCTCTATCTGATTTGCTATCACAAACTCAAAGTTGGCATCTCACCATTACTTTTTTGGGTCTAAAGAACCTTAACCCTAGGTACCTTTTGCATTAAAAAAACTAAAACATAAGATGTACCCTTTTTTCATAGGGTCAAAAAAGGGCACAGCCCACTAATAATATTAATAATAATATACAAATAAAAATCCTAGAGGAGTCAGGTAAGTTTGTTTGTACATACTATCACCTTCCATAATGGAGATTTTACATGATATAGAAGCAAAAATAAGATACATGACAGTAAAAACAAACACTAAGCATCATCACTAGAGTCGGAGATTGTCATAGTGGGTCCCCACTCCTTAGTCTCATCTTCCAATGTGACAAGAGCCACAGTTTCAACCAAATGCTAAACCCAGAAAGGAGGAAGTGGTGATGCCCAATTTGCCACAGAAAGAAACAAGAAAGAAAGAAATTATATTAAAGACCACGAAGGACAAAAGGTAGGTCAATGGGACTCAAGAATACACCCAATTACAATAGAAAGATATAGGGCAAAAGGACCCTAGGAGCAGCAACTAACTAAATAAACGCGAGGTAAACCCAATGCAGCCAATCTTCTTGCCCTTGACAACATCCTCAGCAGCCATGGCCTTGAGCAAAGACCAAACTTGATCAAGCTTGCAGCCCAAACTAAATCCCAGCTGCCCTACATCTTCATGAATAGCATGTGTATTGCTAGCCCCAAAGAGAACAGTTTCGACACCAATCAGTTGTGTGACTTTGAAAGTGTCAAGTCTACAATCCAATGAGTGGACTGGACAGGATCACGCATAGCTTGAAGAATACAGTCCATAGACACATCCTCAGCCACCCTGGCAGCCAATTGAGCATGAAACATGTTGGTAGAACATCACTTTAGCAACTCTTCCTCCTCGATACCCTCCAACAGAGACGTCTTCCAGAATTCCAAAGTTTGCTCTATAGTCAGCCTTGTGGATTTAACTATCAAAACACCATAATTAAGAAATTGCCTTAATTTGAGATTCCACAAGCCTAATGAAAGAAGAATGCATGTCCTATACTAAGAATTTATGAACCATTTCATCACTCTTCTCCCTAACAATGTTCATAGAGCAATCTCCTCCTTTCTTAGAAAGGGTGGTTCTTCTGGTAGAAGGCCCACCATCCCCATGCATGTTTTTGTTTTGCTCCATGCTACAAAACAGCAAGATTTGCACCCAAAAAGAAGCCCAAACTAACCTTAATTTGTGGGCAATTCCAATCCACAAATCCTTTGAGTGGTAGAGAAAGAGTCAAGAAAAGAAACCATGGGGCATGGAGAAAAGCAGAGCCCAGACAACCAAGAGGGCAGCTCCTAAAAATAGGTAGGCCAAGAAATAGTTTCAGACCACAAAAAATATAAATAACTGAAGGTAGAGAAGCCCTCAGTAGAAATTTGCATGAGAAGACTAGAAGAGAGCCGAACAACAGATCAAGAATAGGATTGCAGAACTATGATGGGAAGAAGAGAGACTTCCTTTTGATAGAGAAATGTATACAAATTCTGCTTTCAGCAAATTTAGATTACAACTTTCAGAGCTGTCCCAGAAATCTGTGTCCAAACCAAATTTGAATAGGCATGCAAAAGAATGAAGACCAGAAGCATGAGACTAATAGCATAGCCAAATTCATGAAAATTCAAAGCACCGTACCATCCTTGCAACCAAAAACCGAATTGAAACGGGAAAGAAATGTGTACCTAGAAGGCTCCTCCACAACGACTCCAAATGCTCACCAATATGGTAAAAGCAAAGGATTGTTGGTGGTTAAACAGCCTTCTCGGCCTCAAAATAACCACCTCAAAAAGCCCTCCCCCTCAAGCATGCCATGCATTATTTCACAAAATGCAAATTTAAGCCAATCAGAATGATGCCTGGAGATCTTTTTCCAAAATTGTAAAAATATTGTCAAATATGATGCGATGCAACTGAATTTGCAAGGCATTAGAATTTGAAAAAAATGTTTAACTGCAATTTTGGCAAGCAAATTGGCAGCTTTAGTCCCTTCCCTTCGGGTGTGGAGGATAGATCAAGAGCAAAAAGCCACTAAGAGAGAAGCACAGTCGTCAATGATTGCTCTTTGCTTGCTTCATGGCTTCTAGAATGAGTTTTGAGTTTCCCTCGATATCCAATTTATTTCTTTTGCCAAAAGAAGCGCACACCACAAAGCCTTAGCTTTAGCGAAATTGTTGGTGCTTTTTTCGAAAGCCTCAAAGAAGACTAAAAGAGGTTTTCCCGTACTATCGTGAAAAAATCCTCTCGAGCCACCCCAGCCCAGGTTTCCTTTGGCCACACAGGGACCAAGAAGATTGTTTCTTGGTTTTTCTATTGATGTTGACCTTATTTACAAATATAAAAGGTACTCTTTTTTGTTAAAGATTAAAAAATTTATATTAATTTTGAAATATTATATAAAATAACAATATTACTAACCAAGGATCAAGTCTCTTGATCTTCCAGCTTTCCAAACTGCCATAGCTATAAATGTTTCCATAAAAATACCACCCGATAGCATAGTTTTCCCTAGTTACAGGATTAATGACAATACACATATAATAATAGAAGAGAACTCCAAGGTTTCAATGAAAATATATAAATATTACATATTAAAAAAATATAAAGATACATGAAAATGATGAATAATATCTAGATAGATGAACCATGTATATTAATAAAATATAAACATAAATGAAAACGATGAATAACATCTGGATAGATGAACTACATATACAATGGTAGAAGGGGTATAATCCTTCGCACAGAAACTTAACTATTAATTGATAATGTTTACTACATACCCTCCTTTGTCAAGAAGGCTTCATCCTCAAAGCTCATGAACAAGATTGATGATTGTAGATACTAAAATCTAGTATTAAGTACTTGACAATGACAAGTTTGACACACATTTACCACGCATGACTTGAGCACACAAACATGGTTCTAATCCACCATTCTCTCACACTTGCATGCTACCTTATAAGTTTGTTCCTTTCGTTATGTTGTTACACACCTACAGGAACCTCACCATCTATTTCTAAAATGCTTAATATGTTGCACAGACATCTCCAAACCTTCAGTTTAGTCCACTTGTACCTAAGTTGGTTTCGCCAGTTTTGGTCAAAATTACTAATCGATACTGACCTGATCTAGTCGGTACCAACCCTCTTCCAAAAATGGCTACTTTTTAAAATCAAATCTATCCTTAGGGTCGGCCCATCTACTTAGAAATTTGGTGACGTGAGAAATTACCCAATTTAACTCATATATATACAAATCAAGATCACATTTGAAAAGGGACTTGACACATATCTATACACTATTACACAATAAGTAAATCTGCCCTATTCTTCCCAAATTGTGAATCTATCACTAGGAGCAGTCACAAGCCAAGTCTTAAGCATTCCAAATCCAAGTCAAAGCAAACATTGTCAAGTATCAAAGCCAAAACATTAGTTTCATACATAGAGCGAAGGAGCACGATTGCACAATCACACTAGGTGGAAAAACTGCATGTGGCTCGATTTCCCTCCACAGAGTATAGGCTACATAGGTAGTAGTCAATCATCAAACTAAGGTGATTGGCGTCAGCTCAGCTCATTACACTTTCTCGTTTTTTGCAAATTTCTAGCCCTCACAAGCACACCTAGGGTTTCAAGGCAAAGGAGGCTAATTTTTGGAGTTGTGTGCATCATTAGGGTTCAACAACGCACATACAGAGTTTACAAAGACAAGCGAAGGTGGCTATATGGTCACAATCCCTCATTTCCACATGGGTCAATACCGACCAGCACTGATTAATATTGACAATCAATACTGACCCAGATCTGACAGAACCAACCCTACAGAAATAGAAACACAATTCCTGAACTAGACAAATCATAGGCCTGCTTCAATCTGATTTCCACTTCCAGAATACATTCATAGTCAAACAGTCAACTAGAAAAACTTAATATTCATCTCTTAGTTGTACTTATTGTATTTATCATATGCCACTTGTCAAATCATTGCAATCAATTTAAGTATTTTACATCCAGATGTATGCTTGAATGTTATATCTTAATATCTGAATTATTCTATTAGTTTCTATCCTATTAGGGTTTCTAAAACCAAATTAAGGTAAAATAATGATACAACACCATTGACTTTTCAAAGTAACAAAGCCGTGAATTTGTATCAATCATCCAAGATCAACATAGAGCGTATTTGTAATTGAAAAATGAATTTTGCTGCCTTGATGTTTTTACAACTCTATAGGTCTAAATTTAATATTAAAATGGTATGAGGATGTCAATAAAGTTGATCCTTCAAACCTTCTTTGTTGGATGACTCATTTTTTAGTTCGAAACTTGATTTGAGTTGAATGGAATCCTCCAAAACAGGTTTTAGGTTAGTATTTTGGCTAGCATATGGAGATTCATTTTGCACTTTGTTAACAAGTTGAGATAGCTCAGCCTGAATTTCTTTGTTTAAGTTTGTCCCATTCTAAAAAGTATCAAAATTTCATTCTTCCCAATACAGTAATTATTTCTCATACTTTGAATAATGTAGACATTAAATGCCTTTTTTTCAATTTGAATTTCTTTTCTCAAAGGAAGCTTTGACATTAGTTTGAACTTCAACATTCAATAGAAGTTATTCTGTTTGAGTTTCTTCACCTAATGAAAACTAAACAACATCAGTCAACATTTTGCAATTAACAAGATTCGAACCTTATTTTTGCAAACTCTTCTTTCCTCTCTTGAGATGCCTGACTTAATGAAGAAAGGTTTGGTTGTGATTATGAAGGTGCAAAGTCTAAACACTTTTTTTGTTTTAGTATCTCTTCAAACTCCTGTAACATATATTTTAATCATTGCACTTGAATTTCTAAATACTTTTTTTGGGGGGTTCTCCCTTCCCATCTGCAAGACATAGTTTATCCAGTTTTTCTCTTGTTAAATTTTGTCTAAAGTTAAAAATCAAAGGCTAGACCACCATTCCTTTGACTTGTCTTTTAAATATATCTATATCATAATTGGAATGAACATTTTTTTTGGTATATATTCCACCAAGCTTCACATCTTCAATTCCCAAAAAAAATACATTTCTTATGCTTTTTGCATAACTCAATAAGTCATCCATTTTAGAGTTTATGTATGCTTCCAGTTTGTCAAATTACCTAGGATTACAACTTTCAATTTTTTCAAAGTATATTTGTACTTTAGTAACTTTAGGAAAGTAGTCATCCCTTATTAACTAACACAACCAAGCATATCCAAGGTAAACATGCACCTTGACAAAATTACTAGGGAATGGTTGATTTCCTTTTTGTAATATCTAACCTCCTTTGTAAAACACTTTATAAGTTTTGAAAAAAAAATTGGTTCGGTAAATGTTTTTGATTGGAGCTATGAATTGAAGCGAGGACACAAACAGAGGCCTCATTCCCCACAGTCCAATACATACAGCCAAAACCGGCCTCAAATGCCCAACAGGGTTTGAACCTAGTTGGGGTTGGGCACAACCAGCCCACTTAACCAACCCACCAACATCTCATTGGTAAGTAATCATTGTTATTATTAGCATCATTATTTTTATAGATAGGCAAAAATATTAAATATTTATTATTTTTCTTAATTCCTTTTTTTATTTTTTACTAGAGTATAATTTGGATACAAATATTACTTTTAGTTTTAAGGCATTAATAACTACTGAAGTTTTTTCTGTTGAGATGAAAATAACCTGAGAACACTCCCCCTCAAGAAATCATCTCTACATCAAAGACAAGTGCTCAGAGCACTTGTAATGCAAGAGTCAACCATAGCTCCATCTAGCTTAGAACTCCATTTTACATATGGTGCCATGGACGGAGGGCAAACTACGTCGTCAAGTTCACACGAGGCTTACACCTAGCTTTGACCATTTTTTACCATGATAACAAGGGTCCTAATTGTTGGGCAGCTAGCCTCAACGGGGTTTGAACCTTGACCTCTTTTGTAACATCAATCTGTCATTGCCATTAAGTTGAGCTCACTAGACATGTATCAAAGTTTGTCCATGGTTTATAACCTGAATGAAATATTATGGCTATAACCTTAATACACCCTCAACTAGAGCTTCGAAGCTACTTCCCAAAAATTCAACCATAGATGCTAAGGTGAACATGACGACTACCATAGGAACTAAATAAAATATACCAACTACACAAAAAGACCTCCCAAGGCATGAAAATATGGAAAATACATTAAAGTTGTTGTAACATCTTCTGCCACAACATCTATCAAGTTATTTCCGATGGAAGTAACCATGTTGGCATGTATGCATTACATTGGTAGTTTCCTAAAACCCGTCGTGTATGACCAACTTGAGGGTGTTGAAAAGGTTGGGCAAATCTTGTCACATCCACTGTTTCGGGATCCTAAATTCCTCATGTCACTCCTCCTTTGTCACGCCAAGAGTGATCCATTATGGTCCCAAGAACAGCACAAAGAATAACTTATAGGCTAGCTAGCATATGGATATATCTAACCAACCTACAAGTTATAACTGAACATGAAATGGAAATTTAAAGAGAGATAAAATCACCATTACACATTCAATGGAAACAAGGGATAGCAACATTAGTTCTTCTATTCTCCTTGAACAAGGTATAATACATTCATTTATAATGTTGGAAATGAGAGCATTATTGTGTATTCTCGTGGGCCTAGTTCAGAGATGAACATGATTGCGAAGGAATGTATGGATAATTTGAATAGAATACCCCAAATAGTGTTAATGTAATAGGTTCTCATTATACAAAGAAAGAGACTATGAGGGTAGTGAGTGAAGAATAAATAAGGGAGATAAAAGTAGCCACGAGCTCCTTGGTCCACATCATTTGAGGGAAGGACAATGATATGGCACTAATAACACCAATTTGGTCACTCAATTGCTTACCATGATGAAACATTCATTGCCACAGTAAGGAGATATCCCACATTTGACCGAGAGCTTTATGCCATTGTCCAAGCATGTAAGTATTGGAAGCACTACATATTTCCATTGGGCGAAAGAACATAATCAGTTCGCATTATCACCAACGCGACCTTGTCACACAAATAGATAGATATATAAGGCACCCAGAACCTTACAACTATCGATGCATTGTTTACTATCTATTGTTGTTTTGCAGCCTAATCATGTTAGGATCACTTAGTGTCAAAAAAATGAAGCATGCACTCAAATATTATATCATAATATATTGGAACTCGACCGATTAGAGAAAGGAGCCCATCATTCATACAGTGCAAAAGCCATTGCAGTTCTTGCAAATGCACATCAAATGGTAGTAGGAACAACATCAAAAATGGTCTTCATATCATTAGACAGACCACATGAACATTAAGCACAAGAAAGGGAGTGCTAATCTCAAAAAAGATTGTTTGAGCCAACCCTTAGTCCAAGCCCTTCTCTTTGTGCTTGACGTGTGTGAACATAAAATAGTCTAGGAATTGTATTGCGATGAATCAATGCTAAATTTGTACTAGTGGGATGAAGTCTTGTATCATTTGGGACATTTGTGCATACTATATGAAGTAGAAAGTCAAAATTTGCCATGGGAGGCTCATTTCAACAAGGTTGCAGGACATTTTAAAGTTGAAAAGATCCTCACAATATTGACGAAGTATTTCCTTTGGCCACATCTCAAATCAGATGTTGCAAAATATACCAAATTGTGTACCACATATGCTATAGCCAAGTGGGCCAACAAGAAACAAGGAATAAAAGTTCCTTTGTCAATTATTGTACAGACCATGGGAATCAATTTCTATGGATTTCCTCTTAGGTTTGCCTACTACCAAGCATGGTGATGATTGTGTTTATGTGGTGGTATATATATTTTCAATGATAACAATTCTTACGCCATATAAAAAGGCAAACTCAGCTCAGGAAACAGCTTATTTGTTCTTTCAAAATGTATGGGTTCACTTTGGACTATCTTTCACCATCATATTTGATAGAGATATCAAGTTCTTGAGCAATATAGGGAAAGCACTTCAGTCAATGACAAACATAAAGTTCATAGATTCTACAACAATCCATCCTCAAACTGATGGACAAACTAAATTGGTGAATAGGAAGATCGTGCATCTTCTTAGAATGTGCAATCCTAAGAAGCGTCGCACTAGGGATGGCAGTATAACCCTCAATCAACATAGTTACAACATAACTCTTCACAACTCTAAATAACACAGTCCTTTTGAGGTTTGTTTTGGTTTCAAACATTGGCACCCATTGATGTAGCTTACCCTATGCTGCCATTAACAACTACTCCCTAAACCCACAAGGAAGTTTGCAAAGCAACTAAGTTCATTGGACACATTCAGCAACAAGTGTAAACTATTCAACAAAAGACCAGCGTTAGTACAAACATCGTCATGATTAGCATTGAGCACTACACTAGTTCAAGGTTGGTGATAGGGTATTGCTTCATTTGCAAAAGGAAAGACTCATGGGTCCTTTCAGCATGATTGGAATTGTATTGCAATGAATCAATTCTAAAGTTGCACTAGTGGGATGAAGTCTTGTAGCATTTGGGGCACTTGTGCATACCATATGAAGTAGAGAGTCAAAATTTGACATGGGAGGCTCACTTCAACAAGGTTGTAGGACATTTTGGAGTTGAAAAGATCGTCGAAGTATTGAAGAAGTATTTCTTTTGGCCACATCTCAAATCAGATGTTGCATAATATGTCAAATCGTGTACCACATATGCTATAGACAAGTCGGCCAACAAGAAACAAGGAATGTAAAATCCTTTCAGTATTGAACAGACCTTGGGAATCGGTTTTTATGGATTTCCTCTTAGGTTTGCCTACTACCAAGCATGGTGATGATGGTGTTTATGTGGTGGTTGATAGATTTTCAATGATAGCAATTCTTACGCCATATAAAAAGGCAATCTCAGCTCAGGAAACAGCGCATTTGTTCTTTCAGAATGCATGGGTTCACTTTGGACTGTCTTTCGCCATCATATCTGATAGAGATATCAGGTTCTTGAGAAATTTAGGGAAAGCACTTCAATCAATGACGAACATAAAGTTCATAGATTCTACAGCAATCCATCCTCAAACTGATGGACAAAATAAATTGGCGAATAGGAAGATCGTGCATCTTCTTAGAATGTGCAATCCTTAGAAGCATCCCACTAGGGATGTCAGTATAACCCTCATTCAACATAGCTACAACATGACCCTTCAAAACTCAAAATAACAGAGTCCTATTTAGGTTTGTTTGGGTTTCCAACCATTGGCACCCATTGAACAATGAATCATGACTCGGCAAGTCCTGGCGAGGAATCGCGGATCCAAGACGGAGTCAGCCTCAATGAGTCCCCGGCGGATCTTTTTGCAGACTCAGCAAGTCCAGGACTCCCCAAGTCCTTGCTGTTTTTCAATTTTTTTAATTACAAAATTAAAAAAATAATAATAATACTAGACTCTGCCAGTCTTGGCCTGTTACTTTCGAAAATCTAACCAGACTCTGCTCAAAAAGAAATATGAAAAGGAATTAAAGTGTGCTCAAAAACAGGGGAAAGACCCAGGCAAACCCAGTGTTTTACAATGTATCACTATCAAGCCAGGCAGACCCAGTGTTTTACAAAATTACCACAAGAGTAATTAGAGTTCAGTCCCAAACCTACCACATTTTTCCTTGGAAACAGAGCATCCAAATCAAATAATTGATTCACTGAAAGTTAAATACAATCCAAATAGCATGCAATAGCATTCCTTAAGACTCAGAGAGATTGTACTGACTCACTGAGCATATATCGGAACTTTCCCAAGCATAGAACTCAGAAATTGCATGGCAATAACAACCACAATTATGAAACTAGATCTCTATCAACTGAAAACAAAATTCAGAACTTACAATACCCTTCCTGCCATATTTTGAGCAAAACAGTTAACAATTTTACTAAGCAGAGTTTTATTCTATCCATGCTTCCTGTATGTTTGAAGTTTTGAACATATATTTCAAAACAAGCTACTAACTTGACTTCCATTGTCATTGGCATAGATTGACAATCAACAAAATTATGATATCATTATAGGTCCATTCAATGAGGTGACCCACCCTAAAAAGTTCCAAGAGACAAACACCACTAGATCAAGAATGGAATTAAACCTAGGTGTTTAGATTCTAGAAACTAGAATCATTAGAACTGAGTTCAGCATTACAAAGGCATTTATACAGTCCTGAGTTTATATATTTATACTTCTTTGTGTTTACATGTGTATGTTAGATGCAATTGACTAGTTTTGTATGTATTTTTAAGTGGATTTGATATGGAATGCATTTTAATACTTTTATTCTCCTAAAATTTGCCATTTTTCATGACTTCTTAAATTTGCCGAGTCTTGGCCAGGTCTTTTTGCCGAGTCAGAGTCTAAGCCAAAAATAGGCTTGCCAAGTCTTTGCCGAGTCCGAGTCTCGTGTCTATGATTCTGAATATTGCATAAAACCATTTCTGCTAGTAACACAGATTTTTTTTTTCATGTGTAGTCCCCCAGGTCACCCCTTGCCCAGGATCAATTGCTGCAGTGTTCCCCTCAACCTAACTAGTATTATTACATTCAAAGCTATAGATCTTTAGGTGCATTATTGTTACTCTCTTTTATCCCAAGGCTCATATAGAATTTTCTTAATGGAGAACGATCTCTTCAAGCAACCTTTGTTTTGTTTAAATTACCCAAAGGACCAATTTAATGGTACAAAGATGAAGGCGGTCACAGGGGGCACAGTCTGTCGGCTCATTTTTCTATATTCCTACATTTGAAATACTAAAAATTTTGTGCTGACCTAGAAAAGATATAAAAGGACTAATTAAAATACATTTTTCAAAAATTCCATTGCAGGATTATTCCATGGTTAATAAAAAAATTTCTATTAGCAAATGCTTTAAACTTTATAAATTATGTTGTTAGGAAACAAGAACTAAATACGTTCATCACGAATCAACATATGGTGTCTCACAAAGAACACATTCACAAAAAAAAACAGTTGCATCTCTTCAATGAATTTTGCAAGAAACTTTTTTTTTAGTAACTCAGAAATAGCTTTTTTCGTCTACTCTAACAGAGCTCATTCAACCGAATAGAACTCACCGTTAGCAAAAAGCTAGCACATAAATATACAAGGAATTCTGCAAAAGCATCCCCTTCTGCAAGATACGTATCCCACAACCTTGTGACAAGGTTAAATGGAATCTGCCACAAAAATCAATATAAATGCACAAGGAAAGAACCATTTAGTAAAATTATATTTGAAATGTCCCTTTAGTAAAGCTGTCAAAAAAACACTGCATTTCAATTCCATACCTCACGGATTAAAAGACAGTTGAACCAGCGGAAAGCAAACTGTAGAAACTCTAGCCCTTGCTCCTCCATATGTCGTGAAACCGGTTCTAATATTGAACGTTAATCAGAACAAAATATATATGCCCCTTATAGTTTCAATGATCAAACACAGACATAAATAGGATAAATATGATATTTTTGCACTAATGGGTGAAAAGCATTCCACTTCTATAATGAAAATGACATGATAAGGTGGGAAAATGACAAATTTTTAATATTCAACTATTTTAAATGGTTCAGTTTCTGTTACCTGCATGCTGATTTCTAGGTAACATTGAAGATGTTAATCAGCTGTTTTTTACCTTTCAAAAGATAATGCCCAACTTCTTTAATCCTCTCTCATTAAAGGATGGCCACTATTATACTCTCTTAAGAGAACAGTACATCTATGTCCCCTCCTGGTTCTTTAGATAGCTAAGGGCTTTCCCTCTGAACTATCTCATGGGGATTGTTACTCTTATATCCATGGCCATGTAATCCTGTAAAAAAGTGAGGGTTTTTGAGCTTAGGCACTCATTTCTACCGCTATCATGGCAGGTTTTACTTTTGGGTCTCACTAACTTCCTTTTGTCATTTTGGAAATTAATATAATTTCATTCTTTATTTGTATTAGTGGTTGAAGTTCCTTTAAGCACTCCTCATTAGCCATTATAACTTGCTATACTTTTGAGTGCCATTGACTTAATTTCATCAATTGTGGACATTCATATAAAATCTTTCTTTTGTTCTTTCTTCGTTAATTATATTGCTTCCTAGTTTTAGTTGTGGGTATGTTAGTTTTGGTTGTTGAAGTTCCTTGTAGCCCTCTTGATTAGTTGTCATAACTTCTTGAAAATTTTGAGTCCCATTAACCTACTTTCATCATTTTCGGACATTAGTATAATTTATTTGTGTGTCATTTAGATGTGGAACACTTATTCTGCCAACTCTCAGCCTTGAGGATGTTTTTATCCTTTATCTTGACTAGGAGGCAATTAATACAAGGCTTGCTGACTTTAGTTTCCTGCTCAGAAAAAGCGTTGTAAAAAGCAAGCAAACTCTCAATTGTTTTTGTGTTCACCAAAATGAGAAAGGAGAACAGAAAATTTCCATCGTTTGGCCACAAATCTCCATTTGTGATCCAAAATACACAGTCCAAACCATTTTTAGATCCAGCAATACTTTAAGCACATTTTCTAATATGATGCCAAGAATAAAATTCCAAACCTGTCGTTTCAAGCTACATGGCTCAGCATTGCTCACAAAATTGGAAATTGCTTACCTATGTAGTACCAATTACCTCTTTTCATCAAATGGTCATTACCTTATCCCTCATAAGATTTAAGAACTCAAACATAATGCCCAACCACAACTTCATGCGCCATTTGTAAGTTCTCAGAATTAAGGGTCCCAAACCAATTTCTAACACTTCAATTACATCCATTTTAAATTATCTCCTAAGTTGGCATTATATGTAAAATATGTTAGAAAATTCACATTCTTTGCTCAAAGCAAGAATGACTGCATTGTTGTCAACTCTACATCTGCTACTTCACCTTCCACATTGACAATGCCATGACATATGATCACACTAGCAACAAGAACTCCACCACTTGTATGTGGTTTACAAATTTCATGATTCGTACATTTTACTTCTACACTTTTGCAGTCCATTAGTCAAAGTTCATATTCTATTAGAAAGGCAGAGTGTGTGATTCAAAGATCTAAAGCATGCTAATCAGAAAATAATGTCATTGATGTTAATTTTGATAATCTATTGTCATAAAATATAACATTTGATGTCAGCATGTGACTAGGTTAGGGGTTAGTGAGGCAGTTTGAAAACACAATCGCATACTGGATTTACAGAAATAATGTTGTAATCAAAGGCAAATATTTCTGATAGAAATGAGGAGTCCATCTTCAATCCTAAGTTTCTGATTGTTGCTTCGAAAATGTATCCATTTCTGAATGAAGCATGCTCACCCTGCAAGTTAAGGACTAGCCGTGTGGCTTTCCAACACTATTGAGACTTGCTCGTCTCAAAAACAAAAGCTACAGTCTTCTAACACTCATGTGATGCTACAATTTTTTTTTTTTGAACTGATATGAGACACAATGTTGAAGCCCTCATCCTTTCCATGTCCAGCACACTATGTTGTGAAGCATGCCAGTTGGAGGCCAGGACTATGGTTCCTATTGGTCGTCACTTGCCCTTGAGAATTCATTTTCAACTTTTCATGGATTTCTTCACAAATATGTTGACAAGTAAGCACCAAAAGGATAGTGTCTTTGCAACTATTAACAAAAATTTTAAGATGGTGATCCTTACACATTGTAGGAATACAGTTACTGCATCAAAAGTGGTCAAACACATTTTTGTTCATGTGGAAACTTTTCAAACTTCTGGAATTTCATTGTCTCTAACTAGTTTCCAAGTTCATCAGTAACTTCTGGAAGTCCCTTCAAGGATATTAGACACAACGCTCAAGCAATCAATAGCCTTCAACTCAGACATTGATGGATAGTCGAATGTTGTTAACCATATCCACGTACAACATTTGTGAATGTACAATCACAAGCAGTCGAATGCATGAGATGAAAGCCATCCCAACATCTAGCATACTTATAAGCTAGTACTTAGCAACCCCCTTAAAAAGAACCCCCTTTCAATGTATGCCCTGGATTTGAACTAATGAATATGATTGTTTCCTACAGTGGTTCCAGGACTTCCTCAACATCTCAAGCACAGTCAAAGTTCCTAGAATAAATTCAAAGCATTCATTAACAAGTTGAGAAGATTCACACCCAATCTTAGGCAAAGTATAAAGTTGGGTTATGCTGAACATCAAACTCTATATGCCTCCACGATCAACAAAAAAGTTTGGAAATATTCCAGGGCCTGTACTAAAAATATTAGACCAAACTGTTGTGGCCCATAGACCATCATCTAAGCAATAAGTGAGAGGTAGCTTATGGTAAACAATCCTACCATGTCTTGGCATCCATAAAGCAATAAATGAGAGGTAAATATATATTCAAATCCTACTATATCTTGGCATCGATAAAAAGTTAAGAGTTTAGAATTGCTAAGGCTAAGCTCTCTCCCTTTGCTAGTGCATCAGATTGTTCACCCAGGACAACTTACTTGGTTTAGAAGTACAAATGCTCTACTTTTCACGAAACAAATCGTTATTGCAACCCCACATACAAAAGAATATTGAAACTCATGGAGCACAACCTCAAGAGACTAAAAAGGAAGGAGTCAGGAGTCAGGACATTGACTTGAAGAAAAGAACCTAAGTCACAAGGTTCAGGTTTGTGTTTGTGTTCGTGTTTGGCAAGGATATAATTCGAAACAAGTTCACCAACTCATAAAAATCTGGAAAAAAAAATCATGATTAAGTTTGAAAAAGATAAATCTGTATTTTTATTTTTATTTTTTTTCAAAATAAAAAATAAATAAATAAATGCACAAAAAATTATATACAAAATGGGTATTTGTAAATTCAAATTTGTATTTAAAGAAAATTTTAATTACAATAACAAAATTTAATAACACTTACAAATTTATTATTTAAAATCATTAGTACTTAATATTTATAAGATATTTATAATTTGTACATAAAATATCTTTATAAACATAACATACCAAATATATAATATATTTATAAGCATAATAAAATATAAAATAATTGGAAGCATTTTAAGAGAAACTTGGAAGCTAGAGTTCAGAACCAGATGCTCAAGGATTTCCTCTTGTAAGCAGTCAGAAACAGGAGAAAGGAAACCCCAAAATCTAAGCTCCTCTGCCTGGTAAGCTCTATGGCTTCTAAATTTGGGAAGTTTGAACACAAGTTGAATGATTTTGAAACATTGGTGAAAAATTCTGGTAATTCTCCTTTGGTAGTTCCTTGTCCTTTAGGAGTGGTAGAAATTCTGCGTAATCCTCTGGTGATGTTTTTGGTTCATTATTTTCTTGAGAAACCTTCTCTTAAATCCTGTCAGGACAGGATTTAAGAGAAGTGTTGCCAGATTTGTTGAACGATATTCCTGTCATCATGAAAACTGCAAAGAGAGTAGATTTCCCTCTGCTCAAATAGGGTTTATTGAATCAGCTTGTAAAAGCATACATGAGGGTGTGGAAGTCTGGAAAAGGAGGAAGTTTGATTTTTATTAGCT
The DNA here is from genome assembly GCA_037957365.1 of Torreya grandis. Lineage (NCBI taxonomy): Eukaryota > Viridiplantae > Streptophyta > Pinopsida > Cupressales > Taxaceae > Torreya > Torreya grandis. The sequence continues at coordinate 2,145,230 of JARHVA010002357.1, forward strand.
TAAGCATTTTTCCAAAGTGGTTGGATGTCTTTCAAAGTCCAGATGTCTCTGGGCAGCTCCTTTCCTTCGTACCTGATAACGTCTTCCTATGTGGCTTTGATGAAGGATTCCTCTGAAGGTAACGGGGTTGCTGAATTTATGTGGGACAAGAGAATTCTAATTGGTAGTTTATTTTGGTCTGTGGTTTCTTTTGTTTTAGTTCTTGGTCGCTTTGGCTTTTCATGCAGATCTGATTATGTTTTGTTGACTTGGTTGTCCTGTAGCTGTTCTATGTTATGGGTTAACAGGTTTTTTGGACTTTGTGGGGTTTGGGTGGTTTTCTAGCTTGTCCTGATGTTGTTGTTAGCTTTTCACTGTTAACAGCCAGGTTTCTTGGGATACTGGTACTATCTTTCTATGTTGTAATGGGTGTGGGCCCTCCCCACATTATCTAATAAAAAATAAATGAAATATCCAGAATTAAAAAATTAAACTAAATTGAAAACAAATAAATTTACAAAAGTATAATGGAAGACCATCGTTGAATGTATTTAATAAATTAATATCTAACGCTGCCATGAGGCAAAAGAATGGAGAGTGCAGAGTTTTGTGCCCTAAAATGGCAAGTGAGTCTCCAATGGCATCAACAGAAATAGCAGTCTTTGTGCCTTCAAACAGCATCAAACGACATCCAACAACAGAAATTTGGGCATTGGTTTTCAACAAACCCTCGATAATACCTCCATGACTCTGCAAACTAGTCAATTCTGCAAACCCTCTTCTGGTCAAGACTCGAAACCCTCTTGTGCAAACGATTTTCAAAATGGAGAGACAGAAAGAATAAACAGACGTGAATGTTATATATTAATCAAGATGGAATTATGCATAAAATGCCCCAAAAAGAGTCAATATTTATTTTATTTTTTAACAAAAATTCTATAGCAATTTATGCACTGAATTTCTACAATTTTGGGGTTTCTTTTGGATAAAAATCAACTGTATGAATTTATGCGCTGAATTTCAACGAATTTTACACAGTTAGATGAAATTCAGTGAACTCTGTGACTTTGAAAAGAACCGTGGATGAAGATTCTTTAACTGGGAAGTAGTGCATGGTAGCTAATAACAGTAGAATCCGTTATAAGGGATGAGGTAGCGAGTTGCTTCCCATTAGGAAGCCACGATGACCAAATCAATTCTAAACCAGATAAGTCGCCTAAAGAAGGTGTTCACATCATTAAAGGTAGATATAAATAGACCCCATTTGGGTGCATTATGACAAGCATTCTGAAAATTTTCCTTTCAATTAAAGAGTATTATACAACAGATTACAGCAAACAAATTGCACATGTTTGGGACCTTGCTTCAGTTATCATTTTTGTCTCCTGTTTAGGAATAAAATTACAACTAACCACGCAAGATGCACACATTATTCATGTCTTGGCTGAGGTATAACTATGCTGGTTTTTGGCAATTTCATGTTAAAAAATATCCAATTTTATTATTAATTCAGAATTCTCTGAAATTAATATGCATGCACATGTACTAGATGCAGAACCGTAGAACAATAAAAAGGAATTAAGCTCGTAGTATCCCCCTTTTCCTAATCCTAAAATTTATTATTGCAGAGAAAGAAAGAAAAAGAACAAAAACAGTGTCCACAAATGACCAAAGTGGGTCAATGGGACTTGAAAGTACAAATTACAATAGCAAGTATAAGTGTTAAAATAACTCCAATAGCTGAAAAAGTAACTAACACTAAACTCCAAGAGCTGAAAAAGTAACTAACACTAAAAAAAGCATAACTAGATGGGATGAATCCAAAATGAGTAAAACCTAGGCAAGTCGGAAAAGATAAAGCCATAACAATGTGAATGCAAGGTTCCTCATTGAACAAGAGAGGAAGCCAATGGAGCCCAATGCTGGAGGTAAAAGTTGGCTCCGGTTTATGTCTAAATCTCGAGCAAAAGAACCAACGGCTTCATCATTCATCATCACGGAAAAACCAATACAGGATCTAATTATGTTCACAAGAGAATAACCCGGGCTAAGAGGGTCTTCCTAAATAGTCCTAAGAGGAAGCATGATATTATCCCTAGACCCTCTCCTGACGTCAATTTCTAACAAACCTCTAAAGCCAGAGAGAAAATTTGGGTTGTGCACTTCTGCTTGTAACATGGATTGTGGGCAAAGGAAACTAAATAAACCTCAACACTCAAGAAAAGCTGACTGGCCTCACCTATTGTAAGAATATATGGGCTGGAAAGTCCCAGGAACAGCGCATGAAAGGCGGGAGATCATCCCATTAATCTATCCCCATCTATGCATGACTTGTAGTAACCAAATGGTACTAAACATCTCCAGCTGCTAGAAGTCGGTAATCAGCCTAGTAGTCCTATGAATCCCCTATAAGGCTTGATGTTTTGAATGATGATCTCCTGAAAGTAAACAACCACACACCTCTGCTTGGTATTGAAATAAGGTGGTTAGGGAACCCCCTGAATCCCTATACAAATAGCAGTAACTCCCTTGAATCTCATGGTAGACGGGCACCTAAGAATAAAGTCCTCCTCAGTCTCCACTTCCTACAGACAGCAAGGAGTAGAAATGTCAAGCCATGACACCTCATGGATACTGGTAATATAGTAATCTTTTATGAGCTTCACATTCGAGGTCTAATTCAATCCTAGGTAATATAGTAATCTTTTATGAGCTTTACCTTTGAGATCTAATTCAATCCTAGCAGGGAACAAGGGTGACCCATGGTTGTGTTTGTGGTCCCATTAATCACTCTTGGATAAAAGCCTACGTTACCGGATTCGCCCCTAGCAGGCCCTGGGAGCACGGGGATACGACGGTCCGGTACGGGAGCACGGGGATCCGCGGGGGATACGGCCAGGGTACGGCGTGCCCCTGCGGATACGGCCGGATACATCCATGGACGTATCCGGCCGTATCCGCAGGGGGCACGCCGAACCCTGGCCGTATCCCCCGCGGATCGGCCGAATAAAAAAACATTTATATTTTTTTTTCACTCTTAAAAAAAAATTCAAAACCCTAAACCCTCCGCAACCCGTGCCGTGCTTCCGCGTCCGCCACTACGCGACTGCGCGCGGTGCGTCCTGCGCGACTGTGCGCGGCTCGTCCTGCCGCCGTGCCAAGAGTTTTGTTTTTTTAATTTTTGTTTATTTCTTTTAATTTTTTAATTTTTATTATTACGTTAAAAACATAAAAATTTAAAATATGTTTGTTTTTAAATTTTAGACTTTAGATATAAATTTATTATTAAATATTAAATTTTAATTTTAAATTATTAATTAGTTTAAAATTTTAAATATAAATTATAAATTATTATATTAAATTTTAAATTATTAATTAGTTTAAATTTTTTAATATAAAGTATAGTATTAAATTTTAAATTATTAATTAGTTTAAAATTTATATTTATAATTAAATTTTAATAGCAATTTTTTGTGTTATAATTTATAAAACTAATATAAGTTCGACTATTGAATATTATGATATTTGGCATTGAATTATGAGTATATATTTTGTGGTTATATAATTTATTTGAAGTTATTTTGTTTCCTCTATGCATATTATCATTATGTGGTTAATTTTGCTTATATCACTATATTTTTAATTTTTTATATATATTTTTGTACGGCCGTATCCAGCCGTATCCAAACCACCAAAAAAAAAATCGACGTATCCCCGTATCCGATACTCGTACCCGTATCTATATCGGCAACTTAGATAAAAGCTAATAACTCTCGTCTAAGTAGCCAGAAGCCATTCAAGCGGGATCCTTTTTCTCTGTTATGCCATTTACGAAACAACAAGCAAACACAAAGAGCGTCTATCTAAAAAATATTAAAAACACTAAAAAGAATATGTTCTAAATAATCTAACTTAACCCCCTTCTAACCTATCCTGCCACCAACGTCAAGTCAAATGGTATACCTCCAACTAACTAATGGATCACTTTCAACAATTGTACGCCTCAACAATGTAGAGCCATTTCTCCCCAAGAACGGGCACCTAATCAAATCCGACTTTGACATTAGCAAGGAAACCCATTGAGATATATTGAACCTATCAAAATATATTGATAATTCCATCCACATTTGTAAATCCTTCATCTGCATTCAATGATTCCAACTTCTTGATGCTTGCTACCTTCATGTACCACTTGGTACAAATTCAAGTTTCAATGACCACGTTTGTTTACCCAAGGGCATTACTATACTTTCTTCTTACATCTACTGCAAGACACTATTAAATAAAATATTGACCATGCATGGACAAATCAGATAAAATTGACATCTATTATAAAAGCTTACTACTAGAAAGAAAACTCAACCTAAGGAAGCATGCAGAAACTCACTTGTATGCCAGTCTGCACAAACATGTTTCACAATTAGATGATCAAAGATAAATCATAAAATGGAAGAATAAATTCAATTTCACACATTGTTACGATTCATTTTTTAGCAGATTTGCACATATATGTGAAATATGAATGCACCATCTACAAATACACTTGTACCTGCAAGTATAAGAAAAAAAGGGTGCCGATGATTACCATCGATTCGTCGCACTAACTCCTTCAGCTTAAAAACAAGTCGTTGAATTCCTGGTTGAGCAAATGTATAATGGTCTTGAATACCATCGAGGAGTTTGGAAAGGCACCAGTAACAGTCTGCCTCAACGTTTAACATATTTTCTGGAGATAAGTCTGACACCACCCAATTTTCCAAACTGCCTTCTAAGTACTCTGATAAAAATACCACCAAAAATGGTGTAGCCAGATCATTGATTCCTTGGACATATCCACTTGCAGGATGACGAATAGCCCTGAAAATTTGAACAAAAGAGTTACAAATCTTATCCAACTAGAAGCAAAACCCAATGTTACTATTCAAAAATGAAATCTGAATCACCGCTCTCTTATAGAACTCCATGCACACACATATTGGTATACTTTGTTTTATATTTAGTTTGCAAACTAGACACCAGAATTGACTACATATATTCAAAACGGAAGAGAACTGAAGTAAATTTGGGGGATAGATGTAGTTAATTTTTCCACAAATATTGATTAAGATTCAGAACTTAGTCAAATAAAGGTTGAATAGCATAATGGCAATCAAAAGTTAACTTTAAAATAGACAATTTCAGCCACTACCAAAACCAGTAATTAGGCGCCCCCTCACACTCCTATATAAGGACATCAAGGGTGGGGGAAAAGGGTATTCTAATGTATCATATATTTGAAATGTAACGGCATTAGGCAAATGCTCCCTCAGACTAACCCTGCAAGGCCTTTTGATGTGTTACCCAAATCCAAATCAGATATACAATTTTGCGCTACCTTTTTCAGTGCTTGAAACTTTTACCAACACATTCTGTGCCAGTATTATGGACTCACTTATTCATTTTTGATGTGGTGATTCATGCTAAGATGAAAAATCAAAATGCTTTAGCATAAATTGACATCTTAAAAAAACTAAACACATCCATGTAAAATCTACCTTATGGTTGGCAGTCTGAATATAGTATTCGACAATATTCTATATGTTTTGCTTTAAAATTTACATGTCATAATATAAACTTAATAGTATTGTTCTCTAATTTATATTCTATCCAGAAGCATTCTTTATGAACAATAAGGATTACAAAAATGAATAGATATGACTGTATTCTTAACCATAACACAGTCATCATAAGTAGCTATAATAACACAAAAAATAAAACTAACCAGGTATATAGAATACGCTCCAGGGATGTTTGTACTGCTGTTTGCTGAAAGAAAGGAACATCCGGCACAGTCCTTGGGCAATCCACTGCAATCTGTGCTTGAAAACAGGGGTAACAACTCAACTGGTAAGAAAGAAATGGCTATTTACATTATAATTCAGAGGCACTACAAGACCTTATTGACACAAAAATCCAATTCTTAAGATAACCTGTCGTAGCATGTGTATCTCATCTTCAGTTCGGTCAGCATCGGGTATATCATGGTATTGAGAAACACAATCAACATACTCTTGTCGTTTCCTCATAAGCACCCCATCCCTTCTATCCGAATTTGGAGAGGCATATCCCTGTAAGAAACAATAACTCCATAAGTCAAGCTGTGGATTATGATTTAACCTAACTTGCATTAGATACACGAATAAACTCGATTTGAGAAATGTAAATGAAGTTCCAAACTTCCCAATGGTGCAAACCTTCAAACCAAGAAAAAGGCTCCAAAGAGAATTCATACACCACGTAAATACAATTCGAAACTTTTTTAATCCCTTCTGACAATCATATCATCTTTTCTCAAAAAAGAAAATCTTTTAAAATGCAGAATTGTTACTTCATATATATTAGAAGAACCGAAGGCCTCCTAAATTAATAGCAAATGTTTAGCAATGCAAGCTGCTCTTTAGAAAACACCTATGCAACAACTGCTTTCAACAGAGATATGGGCATGTCATCTTCTCATAATGTAGTGCACCTTCAGGAAATTATTTCCATCAAGACGGATATCCAGCACCACCCTAAGGGAAGATATGTCATAATTTACTCAGAGAAAACTTTGGAATCAGCCTACATGAATTTCAGGGCAAATGTGACCTGGGAATAAATTTACAAGGACTGTTACAATGTCAATAAGCAAACTTCGATAAATATTAAAGAGTAAAGCAGGCCCCTTTTCTAGACTAATTGGATAAGCAACATCAAACCGCCATTATGCTTTTCAAAAAGTCAAAAAAAATCCTACAATAAAAATACTCATGTAGCTAAAGCTTAGTCTTTAAAAAACTTTGAAGTTAATCAGCAGACTGCTAAGCTCTTAGGAGACCATAGCTTTTCCATCATGCATTGAATTCTAACCAATTTCATACCATAAAAAAACCATAAAGGCCTTTGACCTCCCTTGGGATATTAATTATGTCATCAAGATCAATATATAATACTCCGTTTAGTAAACATATCATAAGATCTGTGCTTATAAATATGCAAAATGTACGAATTACCCAAATGCTGCATATAATGAGGAAATCAACTAAGGATAAATGATCTTGTAACCTGCAGAAGATGAGCTGCTTTCTCTCTCTTTCAGGACAGCTTCTTCACATAATGAGCCAAAGAGAACAAAAATGGGAACAGAAGAAGGGAGGGGGCTTGAGAGATTGAAGACTAAGAGGGTGGTCCCATGGAGGGCGTATTCCACAGTTTTAGCAGCGGGTAATGCAGAAAAATTTTAGGAATTCTTTTGCAGCTATATTGTCCAATGAAAAATCACGTTGAATTTTGCTACAGATTTTTAGCGATTCATATGTTAAAACTGTTTTTTTAAATATTATCAACATAATTAGACCATATATAAACTGCCATTTATTAAGATGCTTCCCTAAAAAACAGTAGCATCTCCTGCAAACTTCTTGCCCCCCATTGCAAGTACCAGCTGAAATTTTCCTTCCTAAATTATAGCCACTCCTATATTTTAGGAAAAGATTCTAAATTTTGCACAAACGTGCATTTTTCTATTTCATAGGACCACTTGCACCATTAAAATAGAAGCGGTGGCCCCCTCCATGGGACCACCCTCTAAGGTAGCTAAAGAACGTTGAAGACCAAGAGTCCATGTTTTGTTAGGTAATTGTGTTTTTAAGTAATTAAAATTTTGGAGTGTGTCTGTGTTCAGCCAGTTGTTTCCTTGTACACATTTTTACAGTATCAATAAACATGAGGTTGTCTATGTGAATTTTGGCTTCCATTCTATGTTTGTGCACTTAGAGCCAGCTATGTGGTTGATAATTGTTCATTGATCACCAACCACGCCATCATTTTTGGCATCAGAGCTGAATCGCTCAGAGAAGTGCAGAAGTTGTTAAAAGTATAACAAGAAGAGGACAACCACCACAAGCTGTTGGTGGAGATATTGCTGAGATATTGAGAGCCATGCAAGCAAGATTGGATGCCATAGAAATGGGTCCAACAAAGAGTAGCAGCTACTGAAACAAATGAAAGCGAGAGAAGTCACCAGAAGACAAGCCAGAAGGATGGGAAGAAGAGCCCAAACCCAAGAAAAAAATCATCAACGTTATAGTGAAAATGGGAGGTAACATAGATTGATACCCCCAACCTTTTCTGGAAGTTAGAATCTTGAAGAGCTGATTAACAGGATGATAGAGTTAGAAAACTATATCAATTATTAACATGAAGGGGTCCCCAAGCAGGTCAAGTTTGCATGTACCAAGTTGATAGGTCATGCATCCACATGGTAGGATGATGCATAGAAGAGTAAAGGAAAAGATAAATACCTGGGATAGAATGATTTGGAAACGTGGGTCAAAGTTCTGGCCCTCTGACTATCAGCTAAACTTATTTTTAAAATTGAAGAAGTTGAATCAGATAGAGATGACTGTAAAAGATTACACTGAGGTTACAAGTTGATGACCAAATCTGGGAACATAGAGGATGATGAAGAGAAAATTCCAGGTATTTAAATGGCTTGCAGCTCCCCATTCAAGGTTACATGAGTTTGGCCTGAAAATTGCAAAGTGGAAGAGGATGCAGCAGAGGCCGTGGAGGGAAAATTGTTAGCAGAGGCTGATGCATCTAGAAAGAACGAGGGAGAAGAAACGAGTTCTTAGCAAAATCAAAGAGGTGGAAATTATCCCTCTAGAGGAAAGAGGTTTGGTGGAAGAGATTTTAATGGAGTTTATCTTAGCAGCATGGGAATGGAGCACTTAAATGTCAAGAAGTAAAATAGGAATCAAGAAGTGAGCCAAGGATTCATGTGGCTCAAGCTGAAGCAGCAGTAGAGGACAAGATGGTTACCATGAAGCCTAAACAAGTCAAGAATTTGATGCTGCATGGAATTTTCCATAAGCTAGGTAAAGAAAGAGGAAGGTATGTGGCAAAGAAGAGTATTTTCAAAACCAAGTGTAAACCTAGAGGTAAGTGTTGTAAACTGATAATTTAGACTATGGGAAGATGACACAGCAAACTGGGTTAAAAAGTTTACCTCACCCAAACCCATACAAAGTTTCTTGGTTACAAAAAGGTCATCAAGTAAGAGTTAAAGAACAACGTAAGGTTCATTTCCATATTGGAATTTACCAGTGTTCCACGGGGACGCAACCCCCCTGAAAAACCCCTCGTTTCTGGGATGGGGACGTCCCCGGGACGTGGGGACGTCAAGGGAACGTCCCCCAGCCATCCCGCCATGAACCTCCGCTGTCCCCGGGACGTTTCCCTCTGAGAGGGGGCGTTTCCAAGGTGTCCCTTCAAAAGGGGGACGTCTTGGTGACTCTGGGACGTCCACGGGATGTCCAGAAATCCCCCGACCCCCTAGGAAATGCCCAGGCACCCCCCATGCAGGGGGATGCCAAAAAGTGTTTTTTTTTAAATTTTAAAAACGCTTCTCTAGAATTTTTTTCAAGGGCTTCGCCCCTGAACCCCCTGCAACCCCCCTCATGCCGGATGGCTTGTCGTACCACAAATAATATTGCCAAGGGGATTACAAGACATCACACCATTGCAATTGTTGGAGGTCTGGATATTCATTACTTCAGTCTTCACAGTGATTAGATATGGGGATGCTAATGCACCTACCCTTGGAGAGGTGTATGAGTGCATTGATACTATGCTTGATCAGATGAAGGTTGTTGTCCGAGAGAAGGACCCCACATTGCAATTCTACACAAAACATATTTAATCGATCATTCATCACAGATGGGAGAAGCTCAACACTCCCTTGCACATGGCTACCTATGCATCGAACCCGAAGTGGTATGTGCAAAGGCCTAGTAGACTTACACTTATACAAGATGTTACACAGACGGCATTGGTTGGTATTGGTTTGAAGGAGCTTGAGCATGTGGAGTCCAACAGTTCTAGTGATGAGGAGTTTGGAGAGAACTTTGGGGATGATTAACCATTGACCCATTAGTATTTAGTGTTTTGTTTTTGAAAATTGTTGATACTTGATTGTAATCATGAATCATCATTATGAAATTTTTAAAATTCCGAATTCGATATTTTGATTTTCATTTTCAATATTCAATGTTCATTGGTTCAAACTTGATACTTCATTGTTAAAAAGTTGAAATTTAAATGTTAAATTGTCGATGTTCAATGCAATATACTTATTCCTTATACATCTTTTTAAAACTATTTTTTCAAGTACTATATGTATTTGCACCGCTCCTCCGCCGTCGTCCCCAAACTTAGGCCCCCCATCCCCCGATCCCAGAAACTCGTCCCCCCATCCCCCCATCAGGGAACTCCGTGGAACTATGGAATTTACCAAGGTGACTATTTAGTATAATCACCCGTGAAAGTCGGGGTATGGGGACAGCAATAGAGATGGGAATGACGTTTAAAATATGGGTAAGGGAATAAATGAATAAGGGTACAAATATATTATATGTAAATATAGTCAACAAAAATTATGGTTATGGAGATGAGGAGGGTCCACGTCCCTATGCTGGAGTTTCCTGTTGACTATAATATTTAGTGATGTGTTACCCAGGGATACATGCCATGTGTTACTGGGAAGACCTGTACAATAAAATAAAAGCGTCATCCATGATGGAAAGAAATATACTTCAAAATTCATTAAATATCAAAATAAATTTAGAAGAATAAAAATGAGAAGGTGAGGGTAGAAGATATTGTAAGTTTCAACCAGGGAATTTAGAAGTGAAAAAATTCATAAGTGCGTTATGCTTTGATTTGAAAATCAAAAAAACGCTGAAAAAAGGAATTTCCAACAAAAGTGAAGACCTTGTTAGAAGAATATAATGGGACTGTTTCAGATGGATTGCCTAGTGGATTACCACCTGTGAGGAAGATTTCTCATTCTATGGATTTGATACCTAAAGACAGTTTTCCAAACAAAGTCCCACATAGAATGAACCTATCTGCGAGTACAAAGCTGAATAAGCAAGCCCAAAACTTGCTAGATAGGAGGTTGATCAGAGAAGGTTTGAATCCTTGTGTAGTACACGCAACACTTGCAAGAAAGAAATATGGAAAGTGGAGGATGTGCATGGACTTGAGCAATAAACAAAATCACAATAAATTACATTTTTCTATTACCAATTATGGATGATTTGATGGATTGCTTGAGTGGAGCAAAATATTTTTCCAAAACTGATTTGAAAAGTACATATCGTCAAATTCAAATAAAGTGATGAAAGGATGACAGCTTTCAAGAAAAGAAAAAAACAAATCGTATGAATGGTTGGCCATGCCATTAAGATTAACCAATAATCCTAGTCCATTCGTGACGCTGATGAACAAAGTGTTGAAGCCATTTTTGGGTGAGTTTGTAAGTGTTTCTTGATGACATATTACTTTTCAACAAAACCGAGGAGCACATGATGCATTTTAGGCAGATATTAAAGAAGCTAAAGTAAGAGCAGTTGTTGATAAATCTAAAAAAGTGCCATCCGCAAAGGAAGAGCTAGTGTACTACTCTATCAAGGCTTGAAGGTGGATCCTGAAAATATCAAGGCTACTCTAGAGTGGCCTACTCAGAGTACATTTGAGATACTAAGTTTCTTGATTTGGCAAGTTATTAAATAAAGTTCATCAGAAATTAGCAGTATCTCTGCATCACTAACAGAATGCATTTAAGGAGGAGTTTTCACATCACCCCTGGCAGCTCTGAACAGTTTAAGAAAATCAACGAGAGACCTAAATTGGCTTCACCTTATTTTAACAAGTATTTCAAGTGGATTGTGGTGCAAGCAGAATGACCAAAGGAGAAATGTTGATTCAAGAAGGAAATCCATTGCATATTTAAGTAATAAATTGAATGATGCACAACAAAAATACCTAGTTTATGATCAGGTATTTTATACAATAGTTCAGGGATCTAAGAAGTAAAAATAGTATTTGTTGCCCAAGGAGTTTGTCATGTACATCGATCACCAAGAGTTGGAATTCATTAACGGCCAAGCCAATTTGAACCAAGGGCATATGAAATTGAAATGTCCCTTTTTGGACAAAAAGCAACGATTTTGGATTTTTTCATAAACCCTTTCAAAATAAACAGTTTAAACAACAACGCTCAACAATGACAATAAATTAAACTAGAATTCTTCTTGCATAATAAATGTATTACAGCCAAATCTAGTTATGTTGAATCAACAAACAATGACTATTGGAAACCCTTACAGCGAAGATAAACCTTGATCTGCTGATTCGCAAATCCTCAAACAATTCTGAAAATTGATAGCTCCAAATAGCCAGCTGAAATCTGAAATAACTTGACTTGTCTACACAATTGTGATACCTGTATGGAATCACCACGAAGGATAGGAGGGTTTCGTCCTCATACCCTGAATTACAGAAGATGGAGGTGTTTGTCCCCACAACCATCTTCAACCAATAAGGGTTTTCGTCCTTATGCTGAAAACTCAAAAAACTATGAAGCTCAACAAATTGAGAGAATATATTTTTTCATAAACTTGGATGATGTTCGTTGTGCACAAAAAGGTATATTTATGGCCTTTGAGAGGAGGGTGGGGCATACCACATGGAAGCACTCCGTTACACAAGGGGTCCACATGGTCAATGGAAAATGTAGTCCGATAAGGAAAGCACATTTTCAACATGAGGGCCCAAAAAGTGGTGCAATAGTGAAGTCCATTAGCAAAAAACTTGCAATAGTAAACTCCACTAAGAATGTGCACACGTGTACAATAGTAAATCCCACTAGCAAAAGCATGCAATAGTGAAATCCACTAAGTGCAACACAAAGAGCCACTTTTTACTTTTAACCTTTTCTTTTATTTTTACTTTTCCCACCCCTTTCCTATTATTTCTAATAATAATAAAGTAATATTAAGTTGTCACTTAAAAGTAAGTTACTTAGATGACTTAAAAAATTAGCTTTTTCATTATTTGAAAAAGGAGACATAACAGTCCGTCCTTCCCAAAAATTGCTTGTCCTCAAGCAATATTGGTTGATTCCAAATCCCAGGATCCCAAATCATCTTTGGGAACTTGCAATCCCATGCTCTAAATTCCTCGTGCACAAGCTGCTGACAGGAGTCCAGAATTGTCTTTGCATACAAGTGAACATGCTAGACTGCACCACACTTGGTCCTTGTTTTTGCTAACTTGTTCATGGCTTGACCTGCACATTGCACAAACACATTATAGGAAACAAAATCCCCCTCAGTATGGACTGCCAATGGTCCATTCTCCACATCAGTCATGGTTGCTTTCTCCTCCATCATATCTCTAATTTCAGCTTCTTCGCATGACTCAACCTTCACAATCATCCCCTTGTGCGCACTTGCGCACACAACCTCCACGTCCAATGCTTCCACCATGGCAACATGCAACTCTAGTTGGTTGCTCTCTTCACTCATCAACAAATCATCCCTATGTAGCATGGACTCGATCATTGGAAGATTGATGGGTGCTCCTTGAACTGGAACATCTTTTTCAACTTCCTCTTGTGTCATGGATTCCTTCATGGGCTGCTTCCTCTCAATTTAGTGCAGCTCTAATTGTTCTCCTTTCTTTGGCTCTTTGCATTCAGCTAGTGATGCCTTTTTAGATAGGATCTCCTTACCTTTGTCTTGCATGCGGAATTCTTTTTGCTCGTCAGTAGGGTTTTGAGGTTCGGATCTTGATTTTTCCGTTTTCTTTATTTCTGATGTTCTTGCATAGCTTGCAACAACTCTAACATGGATTCTTGAATTGTCCCCATAATTCATAGGTTGGCTAAATCAACAGCTCTAATACCACTGTAATGTCCCTTTTTAAACAAAAACAACAATTTTGGATTTTTCCATAAACCCTTTCAAAATAAACAGCGTAAGCAACAATGCTTAACAATGACAATAAATTTAAACTAGAATTCTTCTTGCATAATAAATGTATTACAGCCAAATCTAGTGATGTTGCATCAACAAAAAATGACTATTGGAAACCTTTACAGCCAAGACAAACCCCAATTTGCTGATCCGCAAATCCTCAAACAATTCTGAAAATTGATAGCTCCAAACAGCCAACTGAAATCAGAAATCACTTGACTTGTCTGCACAATTGTGATCCATGTATGGAATCACCACAAAGGATAGGAGGGTTTTCGTCCTCAAATCCTAGATTACATAAGATGAAGGTTTTTGTCCCCACAACCGTCTTCAACCAATAAGGGTTTCCGTCTTTATGCTAAAAACTTGAATAACTATGAAGCTCAACAAATTGAGAGAATACTATTTTTCATAAACTTGGATGATATTCATTGTGTACAAGAAGTAATATTTATAACCTATGAGAGAAGGGAGAGACCAAGGAAGGTGGGGGGTACCACATGGAAGCACTTCATTACACAAGGGGACCACATGGTCAATGAAAAATGTAGTCCAATGAGGAAAGGGCATTTCCAAGATGAGGAGCCAGAAATTGGTGCAATAGTGAAGTCCACTAGCAAAAAACTTACAATAGTAAACTCCACTAAGAATGTGCACACACGTGCAATAGTAAATTCCACTAGCAAAAGTATGCAATAGTGAAACCCACTAAGTGCAACACAAAGTGTCCACTTTTTACTTATACCCTTTCCTTTTATTTTTACTTTTCCCACTCCTTTCCTATTATTTATAATAATAATAAATTAATATTAAGTTGTCACTTAAAAGTAAGTTACTTAGACAACTTAAAATATTAACTTTATTATTTTTACATTATTTGAAAACAGGGACATGACAGAAATGGGTGGGGTGCTTTAGCAGAGTTAATTTGTGTTGAAACATTTGACTACAAAATCAAAATCATGTTGTAAATGCCTCAAGTGGAAGAATTGTTTTGTTGACAAAAATCTTTGTGGAAGCCACTGGACTTGAAAGTATGTAGTTGTACGGTAACCAAATATACAATGGGAGGCTTGTCTTAAAGCCATGGGTTGATGATAGAACCCAATATTTTGATTATCCCATCCAGAAAGGGTTTTTGTTTAAGAAACATCAACTTTGGTTTCATGGAGGTTTTAAGGAAAATTGTGATTCGAAAATCCAATACTAGGAGCCTAGGAGGTCATTTTGGGTGTGAAAAAACTCAGGTTCGGATAGAAGAAAGGTATCTCCAGCCTCAAGTATCCAAGGATGGCAGCAAATTTATGGAAAGATGTAGACTCTGTCAACTATAAAAATGAGGAAGTCAAAATATTGGACCCTACAAACCATTCCCAATACCAAATGGCCTTTGAGAGGTGTTAACCATGCAAATTTGCTTTGGGGTTGCCAAGAACCCACACACAAAATGATTCTATATTCGTGGTTGTGGATTGATTTAAAAAAAGATGTCTCATTTCATTTCTTGTAGGAGAACTAGTGATGCTACTTGCATTTCAAAAAAAATCTTTGAAAACATTTTCTAATTGGGCATAGTTTACCCAATAAAATATCCTCAAATATGGTTAGACAAAACATAAGTACGATGTCCTTATGCTAAGTTTTTTAGGCACTTATAAAGGACATTTTGGAAGAAGTTAAGTACAATGTTCTTTGAAGACCAAGTTTCTTAGTCAAATCTAATGACATTCTGGAAGAAGTTGAATATGACGTTGTTGTATAGTTTTACATGCCATCCTCAAACAGATCGTCAAGCAGAGGTGGGGAACATAATCTTTAGAAATTGACTTAGTTGTTTAGTATAACAATTGAGTGAAAAGGTCAATATGGAAGACACAACCCCAAGAGGGTTGACAAATTTGTTGATGTTGAATACATCTATATTTTTCACTTACTATCGATTTCTCTTGTAGGACTCGTTGGCGCATCGACCTCCCTAAGTGCCATCCTTAGGAATGCACCAGGGTAGGGGTGGGTCAGCTCGTGATTCTTTATGAGAAATTCATATATGATCATCTATTCCTTCAACTACCTTCGTGCCTCCTATGATGTCTTCCTAAAACCTTGAAATCCTAAATCCCTGAAATCTGGCTAAATCTGATGGGATCCTCCAAAACCTGGAATCTACATTATAACTCCTAGAGGTTTGGCACCACTCCAATATCCTGAAAGTATATATATAAAATATAACTTGAAGTATAAGAAACTAAATGTCCATCCCTGAATGGAAACTTATATTTAAAAGTTTGTTTTAAATATATTTAGGCTAATTTAGGCTTGTCTAACCCTAATCGTCTCATTTGTGTGCCTTTTTCCGACAAACTCGGCCATGCCAAGTCAGTTTTGCAATGTTCCTTGTATTTTCTATTGTATCAGTTGTGGCCAATAGTCTTATTCCTGTTGTGGTCCCTTTTCAAATGTATCAAACATGGTTGACAGTTTTATCCCTGCCGCCACCTTTTGTACCATATCAAGTTATCAACCATGGTCAACACAATACTATTTTCGGCCTTTTTCATTATATTGTATCAATCCAAGCCGAGTCCGTCGACATAATTGATAGGTGACTTTTGAGAGTTTAACCAATATATATAGGATTCCTAAATGTCATTCTTATAGAAGGCCAACATTGTTTTGCTATACTTGTGCTCGAAAACCTGCCTTTAGAAGAAGAGGAAGAATTAGGGTATAGAAGCTAATACTTGTGGTGGCCTATGTTTGTACGAGGTCTTTGAAGGTCATAAGAAGAAAAGCTACCCAGCAAGGTACACCTAGTCTTTGGAGTCCCCAACTAAAGATCCTTAGGTCTTCTTCCTTACATCTTGATCTTCACCTAAACCATTTTTGATAAAGTGCCACTTGAGCTAAGGGGAAGATTGATGCATTGACAAATCAACCCAAGGTAAATATCCCTATCCCTAAATTCCTTATTTTATTACTTTGGTAGATATTGTTAATAAAGTAAACAGTACATAAAGAAATATAATCACACTAAAAAACAATAAAAATTGATAGATCAGAAGTACACACAAATTTATGTGGAAAACCTAGAAGTGTTCTAGGAAAAACCACAAGGCAAGGTTCTATCAATATTTTGATTAATATCAAGAATCACTCTGATGTTACATCAATGGCATAACCACTCTCTAGCTCCAATAACTAACAACCGTACTACTATATTTTCTCCTAACTCACAACTTCCTTTTATAGAAGGAACTCAAATTAGAAACCACGGTACAAAACCATGTGTAGTACAACAATGTGTTGTACAAACACATGTAGTGCAACTATGTGCCGTACAAACACATGTAGTGCAACTATGTGCCGTACAAACACATGTAGTACAATTGCATGTCTCATAATGTACAAATTCCCCGAAAACACGCATAGAACTATTCATCAATTGCTCTATTAATGCTGGAAGAATAAAACTGACTTTACATACCAACAATCTCCCACTTGAAGTTAGATTCTTGCCCTGCAAATAACTCCTCTTACTAAAAGACCAATGCCCATGTTGTCGATCATCAATTAATGTGCAAGCCTAGAGAAGTTCTGCACCAAATGACCTTCTCTTCTAATGGCCTTTGTCAACATATTGGTTGGGTTTATATTTGTGTGTATCTTGGCCAAAGAGATTTGTCCTCCTTCCACCACATCATGTACAGAGTGATATTGTACATCAATATGCTTCCTTCTGGCATGATATGTTGGGTTTCGTGCTAAGTGCAACGCACACTGGCTATCACAATGTAACACCATGCTTGACCTACAATTCACCCAAAGTCTAAGAAGCCAAATCGCCTCCTTACAAGCTTGCGTTGCTATTATATATTCAGCTTTAGTAGTAGACACGGCAACCACTGACTGCAACTTTGAAATTCAGCTAACTGCACTTCCTGCTAAGGAGAAAACATAACTTGTAGTGGACTTTCTCCTATCTTTGTCTCTATCGAAAGCTGCATCCACATACCCATCAACCTGAAGACAACTCTCACTATAACAAATAGCAGCATCAGAAGTGCCCCTCAAATACCTAAGAATCCACTTCACGATCATCCAATGCTCACAACCAAGAGTCGCCATGTAACAACTGACCACTCCCACTACTTATGCAATGTCTGGTCTAGTGCACATCATGGCGAACATGAGACTACCAATTATAGATGAGTACAGTACACGACATCTTTGTCCTCTCTGCTTCGGTGCTAGGGAACTACTCCAAAGACAATTTAATGTGAACAGGTAATGGGGTACTAACTCGCTGTGCATTTTGCATATTGAAGTGTTGCAAATCCTTTTCCACAAAAGTCTTTTGCGACAACCAAAGCTTCCTGTTCTCTCTATCTTTATGTATCCTCATTCCAAGAATTTGATTTACACCTCCTAAGCCCTGCACCTCAAACTCCATAGCAAGTTGAGTTTTCAATCTGATGATTTTGTGAATGTTGGGGCCTGCTACCAACATATCATCAACATACAAAAGCAAAATAATGAAACTGACATATTTGTACCTTTGAAAGTAGGCACAATGATCAGCCTCACATCTACTAAAACCCAAGCTCATTACAAAGGAATCAAATCGTTTTTACTAACACCTTGGCGCTTGTCTCAAACCATACAACGATTTGTTCAACCTGCAAACAAGATTCTCCTTGTCTCTTTCCTCAAAACCTACCAATTGTTGCATATAAATCTCCTCAAAAAGATCACCATGCAAGAAGGTTGTTTTAACATCTAACTGTTCTAGCTCCAAATCAAGACTAGCAACAAGAGCCAAAAAATTCTAATTGTACTTAGCCATATAATAGGTAAAAAGATTGCATCAAAATCAATACTAAATTTATGCAAATACCCCTTAGCCACCATCCAAGCTTTATACCTCTCCACATTATCATTTATGTCCCTTTTCAGTTTGAAGACCCACTTGTTGCCTATAGGTTTTCGCCCCTTAGGTAATGGCACAATCTCCCACGTCTTATTTTTATGTAGAGCTTCCATCTCCTCCTCCATGGCAGCCTTCCATTTGCTTGCATCTTCAGCTTCGCAAGCCTCCTAATATGAGCTAGGCTCACCAACATCAGCAACTAATGCATATGCTGAATTACAACTAGGAGAGTACCTTTCCGGTGGTTTGGTCACTCTAGTGGATCTCCTCACAAAGTGTGATGTGTCACCCTATGACTCATCTGGTTGCTCTTCATCCTCATCATATACCTGATCTTGATTGTTATCTTGTTAATTTTCATGGACAGGTGGCTGATTTTCATCCTACACCTTCATATCAGCATCATACTTTTCCACCTCTTCTCGAACAGCAGCTGTACTTTGTTGTTCTTTACTTCTTTGCACTAATTTTTCAATAAAACAAACATCTCGGCTAATAACAAGCTTGCGGGCAGCAACATCTCACAGCCTGTACCCCTTTGTACCATCTGCGTAGCCAAGAAAAATACATTTTGTGGACTTTATGTCCAGTTTATTTATTTTCTCTTTAGGAATATGAGCATAAGCATCAAAACCAAAAACACGAAGAAAATAATAATCAATAGATTTACCCGTCCATACTTCTTCGGGGATTTTAAGATCTAGAGCTGTAGTGGGTCATCTATTAATCAAAAAATAGGTTATGTAACAGCCTCACCCCAAAATTTCTGCTCCAATCCAGCAGTTCTCAGCATACATCTAGCTCGCTCCATGATTCGGTTCATTCGTTCAACAACACTATTTTGTTGTGGTGTTCTAGCAACCGTCAACTGCCTTGCTATGCCATGCTCACTGCAAAACTAATTAAATTCTCTTGAGGAAAATTCCCCTATGTTGTCTGTTCTAAGACATTTTATTGTCTTACCCTTTTGGTTTTATACCAGAGCTTTAAACTTTTTAAAACAAGAAAATACATCAGATTTCTTCTTGAGAAGATAAATCCACACCTTACGAGAATGATCATCTATAAATGAAACAACATATGATGAGCCCTCGATAGATGCAACAAGTGCTTGCCAAGTATTTGAATGAATTAATTGTAGAATTTCTTTACTTCTGGTAGAGCATCTAGAAAAACACAGTCTATTCTATTTTCCAAACAAACAATGCTCCCAAAAATTCAAAACTAGAGATTTTACACCTAGGAGAAGGTTTCTATCCAGTAGTTCCTAGCCATTGATGCCAAGTTGACAATGACTCCATTGCCTCATCCGACACCACTGCAACCTCCCCAGAACAAGTTTATCCAACCAACCTATAGAGATAGCCCACCTTTTCTCCCTTTAGCACAACCAACGCTCCCTTTGTTACCTTGAGACAATTATTTTCCCTATTGAATCAAAAACCATGTTCATCGAATACTCCAAGTGACAACAAATTTTTCTTCAATCCTAGTACATGTCTGACAAGCAGATCAAACATCTTGATTTTGACTTCTCCTTCACCAATAGCTTTGCATGGGTTGTCATTTCCCATGTTAACTACACCTTCATCACATGGCTGATAAGAATAAAATCAGTCCCTATGAGGAGTTATGTGAAAAGAGGCTCCAGAATCAATAAGCCAAACATGATGCAACAGACCTCTCAAATTAGCATACAAACCCCTTCGTCTTCCAATGGTGCTTCAACTTTTGTTGTATTTGCCTCGGATAGCTGTGAGCTAGGATTTTCTTTGTTTGCCTTCAACACCCTACAATCCTTTTTTACATGCCCTAATTTTCCACAGTTCCAACATTTGATTCTTTTCTGCACCTTGCATTTTGATCTAGTCTGTCCACTTTTAATTTTCTCTCTTTCCGCAATTCTACCCCTTGCAACTAGGGCTTCACTGGAAGAAGGCCCTTGAGATGTCTTCCACCTTGACTCTTCAAAAATTGTTGAGCCCACTGCATCTTAATAGGCTAGTTTCCCCTGCGATGCTAAGTTACTGAGCCCCATAACTAGCTAATCACAAGATTCAGGGAAAGAGCACAATAACATAGCCACCTTGTCCTCTTCTTCGATTTTCACCTCTACTAAAGCCAACTTCTAATCAATGTTTTGAAATCGTTGAGATGCTCTGCAACTGATGAACTGTCATGCATCCTCAAGTTATATAGTTGCCGATTTAACAAAATCTTGTTTGCTAATGACTTGGTCTCATACAACTTTTCAAGCTTATTCCACAAGCCATGTGTCGTTTTCTCCCATTGAACAAAACCGAATCAGCCAAAGATAACTATATTGTAGCCCTAGGCATGGCATCCTTCTCGTCCCAATTCGTCTGATCCATGGCTGCAGGGTTTGACGCTACCCCTTTGAGAGCTAAAGCACATTTATCCTTCACCAATAAGGCTTGAACCTTCAGTTTCCACATATCGAAATTGGAACCATCAAATTTCTCGACCTCAAATCTAGTAACCGTGTTTCCTGTCATTCTTCACTTCTCACGAAAAGACTTTATGCACTAAACCAAGCTCTAATACCAACTGTAAGTAAAGTAAATAGTATAGAAAGAAATATAATCACAATGAAAAGCAATCAAAATGGACAGATCAAAAGTACACACAGATTTACGTGGAAAACCTCGAAGTGTTCCCAAAAAAACCACAAAGCAAGGGTCTATCAGTATTTTGATTAATATCAAGAATCAATCTGTTGTTACATCAATGGCATAACCACTCTCTAGCTCCAATAACCAACAACCTTACTACTATATTTTCTCCAAACTCACGAGTTCCTTTTATAGAAGGAACTCGACTTAGAAACCGCAGTACAAAACTGTGTTGTACAAATCTGTGTAGTACAACTGCGTGTGCAAAATTGTATGGATGCCCCAAAAACGCGTGTGGAACTAGTCATCAACTGCTCTATTAATGTTGGAAGGATAAAACTGACTTCACATACCAACAGATATATATGCATATGCTAGAGTAGTAAGTTGTCTTCCATGCTTACATTAGATTATCCTTGTTAGTGTATGTTATCTTTGCATGATGTTACAATCCTTGGATACCTCTTGGTTACAATCATTAGTTTAGATACCTCTTGCTCACTGCCTAATGGCATTTCTCTCTTTAGTTTACGCCTTTACATCTCAGATTTAGCTGTCTTTGTTCATCAGTTCCTTGCATAGACTTCCTAATCATATCCTTGATACCCCTCTTATAGACAGCTCTTGCTTACAGCCCACCCCGCTTTGCGGCACAGCATATTGTATGTATAATGGATCTAGTATGGTCTTCTTCTTTTTCCTATATTAGAGGATATTTATATTGTTAACCATATTCGCCCTACATACAGAATCTATCATAGATTGATAAGAACGTACTATTAAAACTCATGGAAAATGTCAAAAAACTGGCAGAATTTTCGCTGTTGAAAAACCACAGTAAAACTCGCAAGCCAAGTAATTGCCCGTAATTCGTGTCTACTCACGGCCCATGGTAGTTACTTGGCCACCATTAAATTATGACAGCCAACAGTCAAAAACATCATTTTCACTATTGCAACTAAATTTTCTGCTGTTTTTGCTCCCAGCTAAAACAAATTTTAGCTTTTACCGTTTGCTTTACTATGCATGACTGAGAAATATGGGTTGACTAAATGACTGAGTGTGCTGTCTTCTCAAGGAATACTATATTTGCAGTGAAAAGAAGACAAGGGTATAATGTATCAGATGCAAGGAGAAATTTTGGGTGGACCGTCAAAACTGTGAAGGTTTATAATAAATGTATATAGTCTTTAAGGTTTCCCTCTTCTACGATAAATTATACTAGCTTTTGAAGGGGCCAAGTTAAATAAGTAACAATCGTCAAAATTCTACATTATAGGAAGAGCCGAATGTCAAATGCAGCAATAATTGTACATGATAGGCAAGATCAACTGTCAAATGGAGCAACATTCATTTTTCATATATCTGTGTTCTCTACATTCATTTCTTATGCTTTTTAACAGTGTTTTATATGTTATTTAAGTTTATTTTATGAATTTATATTTATTTTTAACTCACAGAAAATTTGCCTAGCTTTGCCAAGTTTTTGCTGTCACGAGTCCAAGTCAAAATTTTGGGCTGCCAAGTAATTGCCATGAATAAGTGTTTGAACTATGGATAAGAGAAGTGCAGCAGTTGAGACATTTGTAAAGTACATATATGTAAGTGCATGTACAAGTGAAAAAGCGGCTACAAAAGACTCTTTAAAAATAACTTACGTGTTTAGTTGGCAGTAAGCCAAGATAGCGGGATATAGCTTTGGCACAAGCAAAGTTTACTTAAAGCAAATTTAGTGTAGAGGTCCACATGGAAGCCACTTTTTTAGATTGTGTATGAGAAGACACCTACCAAAGACCGATAAGAGGAGTGTGGGAGCAGAAAAATTTACATAGTAGATTCATGAACAAGTGAAGAAGTAGCTATAGAAGAGTAGCCAAAAGTATAAGCAAAAGGAATATAAACTAGAAGTGCGAAATCATTTGCAGTTAGAGATCCAGCGTTGGTGCATCTAAGAAAAAAAAGTTCCCCATGGGGACATATAACAAACTTAAGTACAAGAAGATTGGCCCTTGCAAAGTCTTGAGAAAACTCTCAATTAATGCATGTGAGATGTAGTTTCTAGAAGATTTGGAAATTACACTAATTTTCAATGTGGCAGGCATTTATGCATACCATGGCAATGACAATATAGAAGATGATGACAAACATGTTGCAAATTCCTTAAAGCAAGATCCAAGAAGTAGAAAAAAACTGTATGAGGGTGACCACAGGAAAACACAATGATGTGGGGTGCAAAGAGTACTTGGTGCAGTGAAAAGGAAAGGGTCTAGAATAAGCGACATGAATTCCAAAGGTTGAACTCGAATGAGGTGATCAGCCATCTTTAATTTTGTTTTCAGATTGACAAATGTGGGCATCATATAAACAACCAAATTGATCAGGCAAGTATGATGCAGGATCACCCCTGGCAAAAAAGACTATCCTACATGTGTTGGTGACTACAGTGACACATGGTGGATAAAGGGTGACTGACCCTTCTCCTACTGCAACAAAAATATGTGATTCATGAGACAAGTACATGGATAGACAAGGGCCGACAGACTCTCCTCCCACCACCTTCCAAAGAAAAGCAAGGTTGAGAGGGGATGATCATCCCTTCTCTACCCTTACTGAAGTTTGAAATTGGTAGGACTAGGCGCACTCCTCCCTTCTTCACCCAACTGCACTGGTGAACAGCCAAGATAAGGGATGATCATCCCTTCTATGGTATGCTGCAATTCGAGAATTTTAGCAAGGGAAGAGGAGCAACTGTCCCTTTACATATATAAGAGGACTGCAGAAACTGCTGCTGTAATGAAAATAAATATGCAATTCACCGGGCAAGTACACGGACAAAGAAGGGACGACCAACTCTTCTCCCGTCACCTTCCAAAGAAAATCAAGGTTGAGAAGGGACGATCGTCCCTTCTCTGCTCTTGTTGAAATTTGAAATTGATAGGAGTAGGGACACTCGTCCCTTCTTAGCCCAACTGCATTAATGAACTGCCAAGAGAAGGGACGGTCATCCCTTCTATGGCATGCTACAATAGGAGAATTTTAGCAAAGGTAGAGGAGGGGCGACTGCTCCTTCACCAAGATAAGAGAACTGCAGAAACTGATACTTTTAAAGAGGACATGCATGAACAAATGAAGAAGCAACTTCAGATGAGTAGCCAAAAGTATAAGCAAAAGGCAGATGAAACTAAACGTACAGTCTTATTTGGAGTTAGAGATTCAGTGTTGGTGCATATGAGGAAAGACAGGTTCCCAAGGACATATAACAAACTTAAGTACAAGAAGATTGACCCTTGCAAGGACCTCAAGAAATTCTCAATTAATAACTATGAATTGCATTTAATAGAAGGTTTGGACGATTCACCAATTTTCATGAGGTAGACTTGTATACATATCATGCCTGTGACAACATTGAAGATGATGAGGAGCAAGTAGCAGATTGGTAAAAGAAGATTCCTGAGACGGGAAGAACAAGAAGTTTGTAAGAAATTTTGGATGACATGGGGTACAAAGAGTACTTGTTGAGGATCTTGTGGCAAGGGAGGGGCCAAAAGAAGCGACATGGATTTCAGAGCTTGAACTTGGGAAACTTGGTTGGCCATTTATCGATTTGTTTTAAGATTCAAATTTGTGAGCATCATGCTCCTGATAAAATTCACCAAGGGGAGTATGATGCAGGAACATGCATGGCAAAAACAACTATCTTGCATGTGTTGGTGACCAAAAGTGGCACATGAGCAGATAAGGGATGGTCAATGCTTAACCTGCCACAATAAAAATATGTGATTCAGCAAACTACTACTGTATTGATGAAGAAGGGATGACTCGAGTCATTGTTTTGTGACTCAACAACAAAAATTGAAGAGGGAAGAATGGATGACCTTCTCTCACCACCTTCCCAAGTCACGCAAGGCGCGAAGGGTGACTGTACTTTGCCCAAGAGACATCTAAAATAAAGCATGGTGAAGAAGGGATGTTGTCCATTTTCCTGTTGGGACACCAATTTCAAAATATAGGAGAAGGTATGGTTGTCCCTTCTATCGATTCTCCAATCACAACAGGGCGTAGACAGGACAATTGTCCTTGTAGTCATCCCTTCTACCGACTTCAAACTATAGCAAGGGAAAAGAAGGGATGATCATCCTTTCTCCAACCAACTTGCAATTTTTGACAAGTGGAGAAGAAGCGGTTGCCCTTTCTCCTATTGATTTGATTATTGAAACAATGAGGAAGTGGAACAACCATTCCTTCTCCCACCAAATGGAACTTTTGAAGCCATACAAGGAAGGGAAGAACGTCCCTTCTCCTGCCAACTCAAAACTTCTCAAGAGGACCTGCAATCGCAAAATGATGAAGACGTGTCACATCCATCTCCAAGTAGATGTCAAATTTAAAGTCCTGACATGTAACAAGTTTTACCAAGCCACATTTGGATCATGAGGAACTCAACCAAGGATGAATCATTTTGTAACCTATAGAAGACAAATCATTTTCTCTTACTTTGAGAACAACTTCAAGTAACACACTAGAGAGATTAAATGTAGGAACAAAGAAGGAAAAGAGGTTGGCAAGATTGATGACCAAGGTAGTTGAAGAATATTGAAGACCAAGCAAAACAAGCAATCGATGTTTTGTTATGCAATTATGTTTTGAAAAGTATTCAAAATTTTGGAGGGTGTGTCCTTTTATCTAATTGTTTCCTATGTAAGTTGAATTTTTGTATTAATTTTGGCTTTCATTTTGTGATTGTGCCCTCTGACTGGATTGTTTGGTTGATATTTATTTGGCCCTCCACAACATCATGAATAAGACTAATGCTTCCAATACATGACCAAGAAGTAAAGGTAGTGGTTAAAGTTGTTATTTGAAAGATCTTCATTATGAGGAAAGGATATTTCAAAAGCAATTTCTTGAATTTTCAGAACTTAGTGTGACATTGTACGTCTTCAACATCAAAAGACACTTGAGTATTTGCATGGATCACCAACACGATGGGATGCTGATTATGAGAATCCTACACAAATTGATGATGAGATTGCGGTGGCATAAACAAGAATTGGTGGAGGTGTGTTTGAGCTCATGCGGGGAGTTGGATCCAAATGATTCTGATAGTGATGATCTTGACATTGGAGCCCAGAGCCATGACATTAATGCTAAAGCACATTGGAGGCTCTTAGAAGTAAAGGATGAAGTGTACACATGGGCTAGGATGACCTATCACTATCCTCTTTCTCTCAATAGATTAGGACTTGAATAAAGTCATAACAATAGAACCTGCATATACTTGGAAGAGCAGGTAAGGACCTAGAATAACCGTAGACCTAGCAGAGGATAATATACACTCAAATGTCAAGAGGAAAGGGTTCCAAAGCCTAAGCCTAAGCATCTTAGGTGGGGACTCAAAAGACCAGGTGTACCTTCTCAGTTCGACTTCTCTTATTGAGCTTATTTAGACCATAAAAGTCTAGACCTCCAAGATAAGGCTCTAAACCTCTAACTCCTCCAAATACTTCTTAAGAGCAGAAATGTGAGTGCAAGCAGAGTAAATGAGTGTGTTATATCTATTTGGGAATGAAATATGACCCCTATATATATGAATCCAATACTCAAAACTAACCTTGGACTCTACGCCAACGGTATTGGCTAGGCCGATACAAATGGGAAATGTTGGTTGACATAGTATTGTATCTGCCACGTTGATACACTATAGGAAAGGCAAAACATGAAACAAATTGTATCGGCCAGGTCGATAAAGTAAGATATAGGGAAGGTAGCAAATCTGGATGAAAAGTAAATGGAGAGGTAAGACAGAAAGAGACATAGAGGAGGTTAGACTGATAGTAATGAAGGTATGATAGAATAGTATGCAAACATCTCTCGCAAAGTATCACGAGACGATCCCACCCCATTCCTGGTGCGCCCTTCAAGGCAGGCACTCAGGGAGATTGATGTGTTGACGAGCCGTTGCAAAGAGAAAGTGTCAGTAGAGCGATAAAGTGAAAAATATCAGGTGTATAAATGAAAGGCATGGAACTTAAACTCATTTTCTACTCTTTATTGTTTGTTATAGACATGAGTCTAGATGTATCATTGTATTTATTTCGGTCAAAAATTATAATGAGAAGTCAACTTTGAAACACAATGACCAGCCTTTTTCACATTTACATTGTATGATTGTGTCTGTGAATTGCTCCTACATTACCGGATATGTCACCCCTTGCCTGTTATGGGTACGATATGTATCCGATACGGATACGGGTTGGATACGCAAAACGGGCAAGATACATCTTACCCCATGTGGATACATCATGGGACATATCCAGGCATATCCGCAAGGGGAAGGACATATCCTCCCAGTATCCCCTACGTATCCGTTGTAAAAAAATGCATTTATACTCTCAACCTACTCTAGGTGGGTTAGATCGTCCAAGTGTGACTGCATTATTACAGTACGCAAGTATGCTTTCCATGGCCTTCCCAAATAAACTTGGAATGAACTCTTCATGAAAACCAGATGCTTTCCATGGCCTTCCCAAATAAACTTGGAATGAACTCTTCATGACAACCAGATCGGACTGTGTAGTCATCCTGCAATTTTGAATGGAGATGCTAGTGTTTTGATTGGGGTCTTGTCTGCCCTGAGCCATGTACATTATCTTTTGGTTTGCTAAGGGCTTACGGACCATGAGATTACAGTTCTGTCAAACAACGACAACATTCCAAAGATGAAGTCTACAGTACTGTGGACGTCACATTCACAGTAGAATGGGGAAGGGAGTGAACATAAAGGGTGTCCTGATAGACACTAAAATTGCATCTGCAGAATGCAGACATATCCGATCCCACATAAAGGGCCACCACCTGGTGTTTTGCCGGCCCAACCGTGTTTTGGAAAGTCATGTCACGGGTGATGAATGCCTTCCCAATTGCTCCTACAAAATTTATTCCAAATCATAGGATTAGTTTCATAGTATCCCTGAATAAATTAATAAAATAATTTAAATATATATAATAAAATCCAAGGATAAGATATTTAGTTTCATTCTAGTATCCCTAAATAAAATAATAAAATAACTTTAATATATATTAAAAATATGAGGATGAGACATTTAATTTAATTTAGATATTAATGTCCACCATAGGCCAAGAATGACCACTGGGATTGAAAAAGAAATTACAAGAATTATATAAGAGTGTTAAATGCATCTCCAAACAATATAGGGAGAAATAAAAAAAAGTTCCACAAAAAATTAATGAGAAATATTTATTTTAATATTTGAAGGCATAGATTTTGAAGGAAATATTTATTTTAATATTTGAAGTCAATTTATTCTAATGAACCACACGATAATGCTCTCAATGAACACATTGAAGTCGAAGACGAATATGAATATAGTGAAATTTGAATAATGAATACACTGATTAGTTTTTGTTTTTGTCCCTACATTGTAACATTTGCACTCTGTACTTGTTATAAGACTAATCTAAGTTCGACCATTGAATATTATGATATTTGGCAATGAATTATTAATATGTTTTGTGGTTATTTAACTTATTTTATTTCCTCTATGCATATTATGTGGTTAATTTTGCTTCTATGGCTCTATTTTTTATACTTTTAATTTTATTTTTATTTTTTTGTACGATAGTATCCAAAAACGTATCCAGGCCCAAAAAAAAAATCCTCATATCCATGTATCCGATTCTCATACCTGTATCCGTATCGGCAACATAGATTTGCTCAGCACATTTTGAATTCTTAATTCTTTTAGCTATGAATTAATGCTTTATTGTACCTTTTTTTCTAATATTGTGTTAAAAACAATATCATTTTTATATTCTTTAAGATCAGTGGCCCCTATCTTATCCTTTGAAATTTGGAGGGTCTCCAGCCAGCCTCGAAACATGTAATGCCTTATAAGGTCCACCTTTTGAGGCATTACATGGACTAAGAGCTTTGGCAATTTGGAAATTGACAATAATTGTGAGACAAGGAAGCCTTCTAAGGCATTACATGCACCAAAGAATTGTGAGACAAGGGATCCTAATGAGGCATTACATGCAATAAAACCTTTGGTAATCCAGAATAGGCATTGGGGTCAAAGTCCATGTGTTGATGTGTTCAAATCTTCCTTCTCCCCAGCACTAACATCGCCTAGAAGTGCCTGTGCGCTTTGTGGATCCCCTTTCCCTGTGCTTGTTACCATCATATATGAGAAAAAAGTCGTTAAGAGATGAATACTCATGGAAATTGTCATTGTAGAGATGACTTAAATATACACAGGTAAAATCCCACAAATATTAAAAACCTAATTATAATTGACCATGGAAGCTTCAATCACTTACCAAAACATATTGGATGCCATACTCACGTTTGTACACATATCCTTAATCCATGCAGTTAAGGTTCATTCCTCTTAAGTTTCTTGCGTGGATTATTACACAGGAATTATTGTTATGAGTTCAGAACTCTACCTAATAAGTAACCAATCAATCAAGATGAATTGCTTAAATTTGTTGAACAGGAAACTAAGATTTGTTTGTAAGCCTTGAAACTGAACCATTGTTGGTATTGTTTTCTTCCATGGATGGTCTCGATTCTCAATTGTTCTTGTTTGGGAAGATGATAATAATTCCTATACATGATTTCAGAGATGAATTTTCATGACTTTAAAACATATTTCCCCCAAAAATCAATTCTCTTTTACATAAAATCTCTCATCAATAAATGCCTTTAATTCTAATCAATAAATGTTAAAACTCCAAAACATAAACACAGAACTGCCCAGAATTCACTATTGAGTACTTTTTTTACTTATTTACCTACCATCTATAAGACGTACAAAGCTTAGTGTTCTTTATTTAATATATTAGAACATACTTTATGACTTACTAGTAAAAGACGCCATACAGTTGGTCGCAGATATGGTGGGACACCACTCCAAGCAAGCTCACGCAATGCATCTGTAATAAATGTAAGCAATGGGTATTAGGTCCGGTTGTTGGAAAGAGAAAACAGTAATAAGCATGCATCAACTAATTGAGTACTCCTTAAATCTGACAGAAATAAAATAATAAGAATAATAATTTAATTTCAGTTAGATTTGAAAGAGTAATGAGTATTAGGTCTGGCAATTGCAAAGAAAAATCCATAACGACTATTCATCAATTAGTTGAATAATCAATAAAAGCCAAGATAAATAAAATGACAACTCTAAGACCTTAAATTCAGGTAGCTTTGAAAGAAAAATATTTTTTTATGTATAAATGGAGGATGTCCTAAAGTAGTCATAACATATATAACATTATAGAAAGGGAAAAAAAAGAATAAAATAAATGAGATTAGTGTCAAGGCAGTGGCTAAGCAAAATTGGGAAGTAAATGAGGAAATCAAAAACAAAATTATTCCCAGACATGATATTAGAGACACCTTGATTCTAGTGTGTTGATACAATATTAAGAAGAAGATGACTGATATAAAGATAATTGTTTGTTTGCTTGAAAATCAGTCTTTTATGCATAGAATTCTTGATTTAGAAACTCAGAAGAAATTTTGCTTACCAATGTGTCCGGTAAGCTACCAAAACTGTCTTTACGCAAAACCAGGGATGCTTTAGATAATTGCTTATGTGCAGGAGAAGTAAGAAGAGCAATCCAATAATGTGTAAGGATTCCCGAATTTGGATGTACCACCAACAATTCATATAGGATTGAATGTATAATCTTCGAAAAGTTGTTTGTTAACCAATACTAATAGTGACAGAATAATGTTCTTTTCACATGACATTGACAATTTAGCAACAAATTTTATAAATAGTATATTATCATGTCGAGTTGTCATTATGCATGCACTGTTATGATATAGTTATATTCAATCAGACAGCATTAACAAATTCAAGTTTAGCAGTAGCGAATCCAGCCAACAACAATAGCAATTTTGGCAAGTTAAGAGCAGCAATTCCACAGTATAGCAATGACAGGTCACAATATCGCAATTAAGATAGATAAAGTTCACAGATCTGAAATAATAGATGAAAGATAATGATGTAGTAGTGAAGCACAGTAGTTAAGAACAGAGTCATGTCGAGGGGGATTGGGGCTGCCCCAAGGCTTTAATGAAGCCGACTAAAAAAAAATTGAAAATATACAAACTACTACATGATTAGTCAAGGGTTATGCACACCACATGTCAGCTACTCCAGAACCTGACAATACATAATTTTATCTAGAGGGTCACGGGTGCAACATGTTATCACCCTTTGAAAAAGCATTTACCATCACACTTGGCAGACACAGGTGTGCTCCTGCATTAATTGCTCATCCTCCCAGATGGCATCTTCTACAAGGAGGTTCTTCTTGATGAGATACTTTGTGATTGCTATGTTATGTAAATACTTTATCCAACGCTCTGGTAATGCCTCTGGGTCCAAAATCAGCAACAACCTTCTTTACAAGAAACATGGAAAACGGGTCGAATTTATGAAGATGGAGTTGGCTCCAGCTTGTAAGCCACTTCTTTACAAGAAACATGGAAAACGGGTCGAATTTATGAAGATGGAGTTAGCTCCAGCTTGTAAGCCACACTTCGAATCTTATGAGTTATCTTATAGAACCCACAGAATTTTGGGTGCCAATTTGTTTCCTTTTTGTTGGCAATTTTGTTGGATATTTGTTGTATATAGTACAAATATAGGCGGTGTTATGATCCATAGTTTTATGAGAAACCGTTATGGCTTGTATTCTTGGCCCATGGTTTCAGTACCCATGGTATTGTAATATTGCTTAGGCAATTACCTATTGATGTGCCAATATATACTCGCACATGCAGTAGAGAAAAAGCAGAACTGAGAAGTACACTATTGTATTACGAGACAATTAAGTTAATACAATAGTAAAGGAGGTTTTTGTGCTGGGTTTTTTCCTGTAAGGGTTTCCCAAGTGAAATCTGGTGTACTGTGTAATATTATGTGTGTGCAATTTATCTTGTTCAATTTAAGCATAAATATTTTGTTAGTATTGATTCTTTTGTGTTGGTTTATCAGTCACTTTTCTCTTCAAATTTGGGTGCCACAGTTCAAATCTTATGAATCTTATTTATATGGCTGTAGTGGGAGAAAGACTCAATCTCTCATGTGGAATCCCGCAAGGGATCCACTCAACAAATGAAATGAGGAAGCAGTGCATAGGTCTACACAACTAATGTGCAACAAATTCTCCTTCAATACTTCACACCCCAAACTTCATTAACTAGAAAGAAGAATTACAAGGCTTCTTATAGGACTCCCTCTGTCTTATGATCAAGGAAACCATCAAAACCAATTCTTACCTATATTCCTAATAACTAGGATGTGATTCCTAACAAATAGAATGCACATACGTAGAAAATAACAAGCCTAACTACATAAGCAAACCATATCCCTTGAAATGAGAGATTAATTCTCTCCTCCTAACCAACTAGGAGAGAATGTAGGAAATTGTTAGTTAGAGTGAAAAAAGAATTACTTCTAACTTATTACAGTGCTCACACGGTGAAATCAAACTATAGACTAATGTATATCCTATGCTTCCTCATCAATCTCCCATCTCAAAGTACCTTCAACTCCTATCGTTTCCTCATATTTTGGGCCATCACCAGATTGTACTTGAGAATGCCTAGGTCAGCCTGTTGTTGTATGGACTACTACTGCTTTTGCTTTTGAGTTACCTAGACAATAGTTGTAGCTAATAGAGGCTAGTACAATTAAAGTGGCTCAAATGGTGTCATCTTTGCAGAAGTGTGAAAGGTATTATTGTACCATCATTCCATCAAAAGCAAACCATTTGGACCATTAAAGACACTTCTTATCCTTAAAGCACTCCTTACTCTTATATCCAACTTGCATTTTCTTGTGCATTTATGGGTAAAATAGAGAATACTTCTAAAATGGACCAATATATGATACAATTCCAAAGCTTAGATACTTCTTATGAAATTTCAATCATGAATATCTTAAGAAAAAGGAAATTGATTGTGTATTTGTCATGATTAAAATTCATATCACATAAACAATTTTTCCAAATCAAGATCAATACTAACTTTAAAATGATCAAGATCATCTATAGTTAATCACTAAATAGAAATGGTATATCAAATACTAAAAGACATACGAAGGGATCAATGAAATACCAAGAAGATCATCTATAGTTTGTCCATCTTGCATGGACAAATGATTATTGTAGACAAAATATTCACCTTAAGTCATTTTTCCAATGCAAAGTGGCTGGCAACACATTTTGATTAATGTGTGCAAGTCACATTTTTATTAGAAGAGGACATTAATTGTACGAAGGGTTAGTATTAGTTATATTTTTTATTGATGGCAACACTGGCTTAAGCAATGTTGCAATTGTTAGCTCTACACAATAGTTTAGTGACATGTACATATCTACTCCGAGTTAATAATGATAAAGCATATGTTTAATTAAGGAATGATTTATACAAGATGTGGTGTACTTATAACCATTAAAAATTGTCGTACCTACCGCATTTTCCTTTATATATACTAATTTGGTTTATACATTCAAGGAGCTCCAAGTAGCTCACGGAGCTAATATGGAGCATCAACCAGTTCATATTGATGATGAAGAGTGATCCATGGTCCCTTAGGAAACTAGATCCATGCAGCATCTTTGAGTTCAAGGTCCAATTATGCATCAAGTTTGTCCTATACTGCGGGTCCAGGTATGCATTAAATTCGCTCTATGCTTTAAGGCTAAATAGTCAATCCTGGCACCAGTAAGAATACGTATATGGGATTTGGGTACGCAGATAAAACAATTTTAATTTTTGGGCCTAGATACATTTTTGGATACGATTGTACAAAAATATATATAAAGTATTAAAAATATAGCCAATAAACAAAATTAACCACATAATATGCAAAGTAAACAAAATAAGTTAAATAACCACAAAACATACCAAGAATTCAATGCCAAATGTCATGATATTCAATTGAAAATCCACGATGGGGATTATTTGTGTGAATCAAAGATTAGAGAGTAAAGGATCCTCCGATAATTTGGCTAGTGACAAGTTTCCAGAAGAATGTGGGAAAGAACCACACTATGTATTAAAAGTTTTGAAAAGGTACTGAAGGAAATTTCAGAGCATCAAGAAGATGTTCATTTGGCATGCAACAAAACTTGGTAAGAATTTTTCCCACATTAATATAGATTATTGGGTGAATTGCAAGGATAATAGGCAGGTCAAAGAGAATCAGATTGAATGGAACCAATTGAAGGCTAACTCATGTCGATTGAAAAGTAGCACAAGCCCAATTTTTAATCCCGAGTAGGACATGAGACAAGACTGGTAGGGAGGAGTAAAGCTCTTTATAAACCCCAAGTGTTAATCAACAACTTTTTTCCAACGTCACATTATAGGGGTGTCTTAGTTGAAAATTTAGTTTCAACATAAACACTAGATACATCAGAAATCCCAAAGTAGATACCAAGGTTCCAACCTCCAATCTAACACACTACAATAGGAGATAGGTTTTCCTCAAGGACTTACAAGGTAGCCCAGTCCTTGTCAAAAAAGGAAGTCAATGCTAGGGACGCCATGTCAAAATCAGAAAAAGTTGGTTTAATTAATGAAGGATAACCTTGATAAAAAGAAGGAAAACAAGGAAGACGAAAAGTAGGGTAATCCTCCAACAAAAGGAGCCTCTTAGAACCTTATAAGAGCTGTTGTGCAAAAAGAATCAGAGGTACCCGAAGACGTGTCTTCCCTGTTTTTTACCAATAGGGGACATCCTAGATGTTTGCAAGACTTAAAAACGCCGACAAAATGTCCCCTTAACGCTTCTGATGAAAGTCTTTTCCACTAGGACATCCCCGGAACGTCTCTGGCAGTCAGAGGAGTCCTTCGGACATCTTGCTTTTTTAGAGCTTCTGCAAGACGTCTGGGAAGTCCAAGACGTCGCCAGGATTACTGAGGGATGTGCTAGATGTCCTCAACGGCAGCTTAAAGTTTGCCTTATAATTATAGTTTTTAATTTTTTTTTTAAAAAAAACTATAAAAAGATTTAAAAACATATAATAAAAAAAACCTAACCTTAAAGTGACATTCAAACTTATAAATAGACCCAACCCTATCATTATAAATCACACTTGAGCAAAGAGCTTAAAGAAGAAGAGAAAAAGAGAAGAGAGAGGAAGAGAGAAGAGGAAAGCAAAAACAAAAAGCTTAGAAAAAAAGAGGAGAGCAAGGGCAAGGGCAAGGGCAAGAGTAAAGGCAAAGGCAAACACAAGAACAAGCCGCAAGGGCAAACGCAAGAGTGAATATTCGAAGAACAAGAGGCATGTACATTGTACACTAATTCCCTTGGCTGTTTTTTTAGAAAAAATATAAATGAAAATGTAAAATACAAAAATTAAAATGCGTGGACAATGATTTGGCTGTTGTTTTTTGTCAAGTTGTTTTTTTGTTCAAAATGAAAATCGAAAATGTAAATACAAAATGGGTGGGCAACGACTTGGCTGTTTTTTATTTTTGTGAAGTTTTTTTGTTGAAACTTGCAAATGAAAATATAAATACAAAATGGGCGGGCAAGGGCTTGGCTGTTTTTGTTTTTTGTTTTTTCTCAAGTTTTTTTGGGTTGCAACTTGCAAAAGAAAATGTAAAAATACAAAATGGATGGGCAAGGGCTCGGCTGTTTTTTTTTTAAGTTGTTTTTTTGTTAAAATGAAAATGTAAATACTAACATAAAAATAGGTGCACAAGGAGTAGGCTGCTTTTATTTATTTTGAATCGTTTTTTTTGTTGAAAATGAAAATATAAAATATAAAATGGGTGGTATTGGCTATAAAATAGTAAACTATAATATTTTTAATATGTATCATTGTATTATTATTTATTAAATTAATTATTTTTATTTTATTTTTTTCCAAAATGCGAAATGTACATACTAGTTACTACATTCCTTTGGCTGTTTTTTTTTAAGCTGTTTTCCAGAATTTTTTTTTTTCAAAATTAACATTGAATATTAAAAAAAAAAAAAAAAAAAAGGTAAATGGGTAGTGGTGACCTTAGTGGACAGGCCCAAGGAGAAAGGCAAGATGCCATGACAGTGCACACTCGTAATTCATTTGTGAGTGCCAAAAAGACTGATTGCCTCTCTACAATATGGCTGAATTTGTCAAAGGACCATTCCACCCAAAGAAACCTTTCCAATAGTTTGCTCAAATTATTGAGAAATCCAAAAGTTGAGGGGAGAGTAAAAAAAGGAAGTGTAATTTTTGTCCATTTACTTGGTATAGCAACATCACTAGGACGAATGCACAGTTATTGCACAATGCTGGAAAAGGGGTTGGCATTTGTCAAAAAATCAACCTTACTCAGAAGGCGGAGATTATCAAGCCTTTTAATGGATATTTTGTGCCCGACATTAAAGCACTTTGTGGCACTCTAGTAGATCAAGTAGGACTTTTAGGGGTCATTTCTCTCATGTTGCAACAAGATCTGGTTTTGAGATGACTGAAGTGGAGGGCAGGGGGAACAAGAAGGTCGCGGGGGCAAGCTCCAATCCAATTGTAGACATGTTTGATATAAAGGCAAGGGAGGATGCCAACGATGCAATTGGAAAATTCTTCTATGCCACAAAGATCCCTTTTAATGTTGCTCGCTCTGCTTATTACAAGGAATCCATGGCTAAGGTAGCCAAAATGGGTCCAAGTTATGTGTCCCCAGAATATAACAAATTGAGGACTACAATCTTGGATAGAAACTATTCGGAGGTTAACTTATTGATGGCGGAGATGAAAGCCACATGGGTGTCTCATGGATGTAGTGTGTTGTGTTATCATGGATGGGTGGACAGATATTAGACACCATCTACTCATTAATATCATTCTCCTGCAAAGATGGACCATACTTCTTGAGGTCAATTGACTGTTCTGAGAAGCACAAAGATACAAAGTTTCAATTCCAAATTTTGAAGGATGCCATAGAGGAGATTGGTCGTGCCAATGTTGTTTTGAGGTGGTTTAAAATACAAATTACATGTGAAGAGCAGCAGGTAAGCTAGTGGATAAGATGTGTAAATGTCATGAACAATGCAATAAAAGACATCAGAAAACTTCAATGGATCAAACAAATAGCAGACGAGGCAAGGGAGGTGTAGATGATCATTTGCAATCACCACACATCGTTGGCACCCGTCTGAAGTTTTTTGAGGAAAGAATTCCTCAAACCAATTGACACCCACTTTGCATCCTCCTTTGTTTTGCTAGATAGGATGCTTGAGTTGTAGGAGCCCCTACAACTTTTAATCATGACATAGGAATGCACTTGTTGGCCGGAGTCTAATACAAAGTAAGGGAAGAGGGTGAAGAAAGTGGTAGTGAGAGACGCACATTTTGAGCCAATGCAAAATACATCACATCAATTATATCTCCAGTTTTCAACATCATCAAATATTGGATGTTTTTAGCCCCAACCTTGGAGAGAGATATGAGTGCATTGTCAACATGCTTGGCCAGATGAAGGCCGCTATTCATGTGACAGACCCCACCCTAGACTTCTATAATGAGCATATTCAGCCCATCATTCAAAAGAGGTGAGAGAACCGGAACACTCCACTACTATGGCCACATATGCCCTTAATCCAAAATGGTATGTGGGTGAGTTTGGTAGATGCACCCCTTGGGAGAACAAGGTGAAGGGGGACGTAATGAAGGCCCTAAAAAAATGTATATTATAGAGGAGGCTTCACAACTCATAATTGAGTGGATCAAATTTACAGAACTTGATGGCTACAAATCTTCAACGATGATAGACAAGGCAACATTGGCACAAGAGAAACTAGTGAGTTGGTGGCAACTATATGGGCATCCTAGACAACAATGGACACTTGCAATTTGCCTCATTGCCCAGGTTTCTAGTTCCTCTACTGCTAAGAGAAATTGGTCGACATATGGTTGGATCCACTCTCTTAAGAAGAACCGACTTACCTCTAAGAGAGCGGAGAAGCTTGTTGTTGTACACAATGTCTTGCGTCTGATGGATTGCAAGAACCCTGAGTACAAGTGGACCCTAGTGTTAAGATGGGATGTAGATCCTAAGGAACCAAGCCAAGTTGATGAGAAGCATAATGTACATCAAGGATTGATTCGGATCCAATTTGAGGATGAGGATGAGGATGAGGATGAGGACGACAGTTCCAACAAGGAGTAGTGCACAGATGTTGTTTCAGATGATGACTATGATTTTTGAGTTGTGACTTGCGCCTTTGTAAATTATATTTTTTGTTTTGGCCCTTGGGCATTAGTATGTTGAATAGTTGATGTTGTATGATCATTGATGTGTCTAGTTCTACTTCTACTATAGTCTATCATTAGATCATGTACTTTTCTCATTGTAAATTGTAATATTGTTGATGTAGCTTGATTTTTGTCCTTTACTACTTGGATAATAATATGAAATTTAATGATTAATGATATTGATCAATCACTATGTCCAACTTTGCATTTGTGATTTTGAATTTCAGCTTAATGTGGTCTCTTTACATTAATTTTTAGTTTATTTGTAATTTTTATATTATTTAAATTAGCTGTTCCACCGCCATCCCCAAAATTTTGGAATCCTTTTGTTGTCACGGAAAACCCATCTCGCTGTCCCAAAGTCTTGGTTAACATTGAAAAGAAACAAAAAAATATTTTACAAAGGAGAATAAATAAAAGATCAGGAGCAGCAACAAATGGCAAAAGACAACTCGTCCAAGGGGTCAGAGGCTGATCAATGTAATAATTTTGGGAACCTGAATCAGGAGACAGGTGTTAGTTCAAGAAAATAAGTTGTCCCATCAGGAGACACATATTTGGAATTTGTTAAAGACTGCCCCATAAAGGAAGAGCCAAGTTCCAAAGTATGTGCCTAATTTGGCACAATCGATGAAGAAAGAGTACCATCCTCAGGGAGCAAAGTCACTATCTACACTGAAGTTTGATACTTCTATAAATGGACTGGGCTTCAACACTATAGACCCAAGGATAAAAATGTTGATGAAATATATGCAAAGGATTAATCTGTGGGAAAACAATTACAGCCTGATGTGACTCCTAAGAACTTGCAAGACCAAGTTGTGGCATTGTATAGAACCAAATTGGACAAGATCAAAGCCTCAAAGACAAAAGTAAAGATTCAGCATGATGCAGTATTCAAGTACGTCCATGGATTCTCCCAGATGTCAGCACTGAGGGCAATTGCAGTTCAGCTTCCTTAGCTTACGCAAAAAGGCCATGATGTTTATGGCTCAATACAGCAATGTGGTTGCCCACAGTCGAGATTTTAAGGAGTGTATAAAGGAGGTTGAGGATTTGAATAACAATGTTTTTGAGGAAACATGTGTTTTCCTCG